>JAEQBH010002826.1:0-480713 GCA_016808115.1 Tetrastigma voinierianum
AGGAGTAGAAGTAAATGCTCGTCTCCATGCATATCATTCCATTCATGATATTTTGCAACTATTTTGAATCTGAATGGAATGATATTAAAGTCAAAGAGAAGAATATAGTTTTGACTCATTTTGTTTTGGATATTTATGGAATGTGTTTTTAAAGAGAGGTGAACTCTAAGAATACCATTTTGTAATGTATTTGAAAAGGCATGGAATGCCAATTTGTATAAATGCATTATTCAATACATATGGCCCTATAAGCCTAATTAAGATCATATATATATTCCTTTATGCCAAAGAATGTGATTAGGTCATGATATCATATACTCATAAATAATTATGTTTTAAAATGAATATTAATTATTCATATTAGAAATGGTATATGAAATGTGTTAAATGAACAAGTCTTTAAAAGGTAAAAAGAGGGCTACATTTATGGTATCGTGAGCCTAGGTTTGCTTTCGCTCTATAAAAATGATTTTAAAATTGTTTGTAAATAATTTTGAAATTTTTTTATGTATGGCTGCATTTGTATAATGGATGATGCGGATTTTGGTTGTTTCAGAGTCAAGCATGGAGAATGAAGAATCTCATAGTTAGAGGTGACTCGTAAGTCACCTAAATAGCCCCTATTAGTGTGGAAGGTGGGTACATCCCACGCTCCTAATCGATGAATCACTAAGGAAGTCGTTTAATAAGAGGTGCTATGGGATATTCTCCAAAGATAGCTCAAGCACGCAAAGAGCAACAGAATCGATCGTAGTTGTTCCTCGGCTGGTCACCAGAGAGAATAGCAAAATATCTAACACAGATTTTGGAAGAAAGATGATGAGCCTTCCATGGCGGAAAATTGGCTCTAAAGAACAAAAAGAAGGCTGCGAAAATGCATTGCACACCAGAGGAGAACTTAGAGTGTGCGACTTTACTGGCAGGATGAGAGCCATCGCTGGTGGCTTTCCAGTGACTAGACTCGCACCACCGGAGGTATTACATGGTTCTTCTCACGTAATTCAGAAGCAATATGAGACTGAGTTTGTAATCGGAAGAAAAGATAATGAGTGTTACAGAATATCAAAGGGAATTCACCCGGTTGAGTAAGTATGCTCTCGAAATGCTAGTGATCGAGGAAGAAAAGTGCCATAAGTTTGAGGATGGCCTCAATGATTATATTCGGGCCCATGTCACCGGATTCTGCCATGATGATTTTTCTAAGATTGTGACATTTGCTTTAAATGTTGAATGAGTGAAGAAAGAAGAATATGAAAGAAAATAAAGAAGGCAGGGTAAGAAAAACCCTAGATAGTCAAGTTCAGACGCACTTAATAGAAGTTTGAGGTCCACAGGGGTCTAGTCAGCCTAAAGCATAGGGACCACTTTAGATACTTGAGGCACTATTCACCGCACCTTCCAGTTACTAGTGCACCGGGAGGTTCTTTGAGAGGATCAGCTCCTCCTTATTGCTCACTGTTCACCTCTTTCTTTGATGGACCAAAATACCTATACAAATTTATAGCGTTATTACCCAAGGACTATTATCTAATCCCCCAAAGAATAACTCCAGCGGAATTTGTCACAGTTCCTTATCTATTATACCGATTAAAAGCGGTTTCCTTAGAGTAAATCACTTTTGGTTTTGATCCGTAGATGTCGCAAGTGTGTCAGTGTCGAACAAGTAGTAAATCGGGATTTAAGTCCAGATATCGCCCTAATGCAGATCTCAACAATTTCAATCAATCCAATTCCGCAACTACTCGAACTCTATACTATTTGGACTCGAGAAGTACTGAAATATCTTTCAGAACCCCTTAAAGATAAAACTAAGAAAAGTGGATTTAATAAATTAAAATGAATTAAAATCGAAAAATCTAAAATACCAAATTCAGACTGACAATTATCTTTAAAGGAGCATTATACACGTTGGTCAGAACATCAATTCCCGTACTACTTGCAACTTTGCTTCATGAACCAATGATTAAAACCCGTCCGCTGAATAGGTAGTGTAGTTGGATCTCTCCTTACTAAGATCGCTCATCATCTAATCTTTCCGATTCTTCAAGACAGGATTAGATAACTACTTTTAACTGGCTGCCTTGCTCGGATATTTTTCTTCTGTCACTTCATAATTCCTGAACATGACTCAGAACCTTAGCCCTAAGACATAGGTATAAACATGGGCTTCACTTTAATTGGGTTTCTTTTCCCTCAAAATTGGAACGCCATCCTCTCGACAGATCTGCAACATGGGATTAAACTTACTATTCGAATTGGGGTGAACTCTCTGCTTTTTTAAATTGATAAGTCATTCAACTCAATCTAGATTTCAAGTGAGAAGACGTATTTATCGAATTTCATACCACAGAGTTTATTAGATCCCATTATCGATTCACACCCATAAATTGTTCACTACTTCCTCAGAAATTTCTCCGTGTCACCAGAAATTCTCGAAATCAGAGCATGAAACAATCCTATTGCAGGTATAGGACACTGATATTGGGATCAGATACAGAATATTCAGAACCAGCAAGTAGATTTATAAACTGAAGTTCAGTAGCTTCTGATAAATTTCTACAGGAGAGATAAATTCTAACAACAGAGTCTATTCAATGGAAGCTGGGTTTCTAAATTACTTTATTACACCCTACAATGGCTTTCTGATAAAGAGAACCACTATAGATCGGACACTGGAAATCGACCTGTAAATTTGTCCGGAATTGCATTTATTCAGCAAGAATTTGAAAGAAATAGAATTCGCATTCAGCTTCTACTTAACAAATTAACGCCCAAATCCAAAATTTGAAAGAAATAACAATATAATCTAAAATAACTACAAAACAATGAAAAGAAATTAAAATACATGGTTCTTAGGCTACCCGGGATTTCTCGTTCGAGTCGCCAAGAGCTAATGTTTTCCTTTGCAGTGCCGCTAGACGATGTGGTTCTCGTTGGGCCCTAACTTTGATGCGCCTGCGGGATTTCGGGACACCGCCCATTTCAGTTATAATGTCGACCGATTTTTTGTCACATCAATTGTCTAAGGATTCGTCATAAGCTTTTATTTGGTCGCTGACTTGCCTTTAGCATCCCTTGCTCTTCCTAGCACGCACTCTGCAAGATTTCAAGATATGTCGCGCTTTTTATTTGTCACGACATCAATTGTCTAATCACTCATCCATCTTTCCCAAAGAAGGGTTCATCTTCTAGTCGCGAATTTCAATGACGCCACACCTTAATGCAAGTTGTCTCTGATACCTACTTTAGGAACAATTCCTAATTCAGCGTTGATGTCGCGACCTCTTCTAAATGTCACGACTTCGATGTTCAGTCTCTTGAAAATCTTGTGTCGTGACTTCTATGTCTACTACTCGGTCTTCAATTCTGTCGCGACCTCGAAATGGTGTCGCGACATCGTATCTTTGTTCTTCATTGACATTTAATTTATGGTTTGACTTGGAGTTTAAACATTTGCGACCTACTCGTTACACTTGTAATTGCCCTTATTCGTGGCCCGGAGTGTTGTGGTTGCGACCTTGATGTGATTCTTCATTACTTGTCAAGATCCGCGACCATCGAGGTCCTTCTTTCTCGTGCACACCTACGTGCGACATCATTGAGCCCGGTCGTGTCATTCACCTTTCCGGCCACTTTACGCTCCTTCTCTTTGTGATATCCTCTTTCTCTTTGTTTTCTGATGTATAGGTTTGGTGAGTTATTCACATTTATGCATACTCATCCAGTCCTTTTAGATAGAAATCAATTAGAAAAATGGACTTAAAATGGATGACTTTAAGCTCATTAAGCTCCCCGAACTTAAATTTTGCTTGTCCACAGAGCAAAGAAAAGAAAAGACTATTTGTCCTCAAACAAAAGGACATTTTTCTGTTTTGTTTTTCAGTTGCAACCAATTTAATTGAAAGACTAGAATTGCATTCTTTTATGTATATCTAGCTTCAAGTCCAGATGAAGGTTAGTCTCTACTCAATCCGAGTGTACAAAACTAAATTGTTGAATTTGTTTTATAAACAGTATAGTCAGTTGATCCTGCTGAAAAGTAGGTTGGTCTTCTTCCTCTTTTTCTTAGTGAGTCAGTTAACCCTCTGAGGTCCTTCACGGTTTTGATCCTTTCAAGATTTTCCAAATTCCATATGCTTGTTCATATTGATCTCCTTAATGTGAAGTGAATTCCAACCTTGAAGATCGGTAAGTGCTTAGGTTTGTAATGTCGGGCTTGGGTCTTTGGTGGGATGGATGGAACTTTTAGGTTAAGATTACCGGACTCTCCTTTCTCACTTATCTTGCTGCCCTTCTTTTTCATTTGCAATTTCTTTAATTGATTCCCCAAACTTCATCTTTAGGGTATCTTCTTGATTTCTTTTGTTTTAAAATTGTTCATTCCCATTTCATTTAATACTTCACAATGTTGGAACTTTCTCTGTCACCATTCGGGGAATAGTGCAGTATTACATTTTTTAGGCTTTCTAACACTCTTGAACTTTGGGTTAGTAACTCCATACCATTGGCATTAGGGTGCTAGGTGTTGAAACACCCCTAAGAACTTAATTCGAAAGTTAGGCCACGAGACAAAACTTCTTCCTTTAAGCTTTCTTTTGTGTTGTATCTTCACCTTTTTAGATCTTTCTCTCTTCACCTTTACGTATTTTCTCCTTTAGTTCCCAAAAGAAAAATACATACTCCCTCAAGCACATCTCTTCCTCCTTCTTTGAATTTTGGGTAATCAGAGGTTCTTTACTAGAGGATTAATTATCTAGGATGGCTTGGGATTTCCAATGGCTTGTTTTGAAGATAAGGATTGTTTTGGCTCAAATTCAGGAACTAAGGTGTATGCAGAAGCATATAAATAAGGGTGGCTAGAGAATGAAACAAGCGCCAGGATGGCACATCATTTCTTGTTAGTTGTATCACCTAGGATTTCGCCTTGATGATGGCCTAACAAGTTCTAGAATTCGGTTTGATTAACTGTGACTAACCCTAAGGATGTCCTTGACTCACTTCAGTTGATGAGGAGTTACATGATTTAAGGTTCACCAGGTTCTTTGGCTTACTATTTATACTACAAACTCAAAAGAAATATATTTTAACCATGATTGTATGACTTTCCTTATCTTGATTTACTTCATTTAAATTCAAGTCCCGATTATGCAATTTGTGTTTCAATTCAATTATATATTAATTCTGCCCTTGATACGCAGTGCTTTGTGTTTAGAAACATCTTCCAAGTCAAGAGCTACTTAAACTAGTTCGGATTATGATATGTCAACATTTTCATTCTTGAACTAAATCCTAATGTTATTCTCTAACAATTCAAAGAAAAAATGCTGATACAATCTAATTTGCAAGCAACATCAAACATTTCCTTTTTAACAAATTTTTCTTATTTTATTCATGATATGATGCAAAAGTTGAGAATAACGATCCGGAAGAGAGGAAGAAGGGGATAAATCAATGGGAAGATTTATTTTCTTTTTGGGGAGGAGCAAAGATGTTGGGAGGATCGAATCAGTAGCCAATTAGGAGAGAAATTTGGGAAACGCCGTTCAGTTCTCTTCTTCTTCTTGTCATTCTCCCTCTCTATCTATTCTTCAAGGATCAATTCATTGGTGAGATCAACCTTTTTGTTCAGATCATCTTGTCTTTTCAATGTGTTCATCGTGTTCTCACGTTTCGGTCGCTGACTTTAAAAATTTGGAAAGATTATTGTTGATCGAATCAGATTTTAAGCCGGTTTTACACTATTACAGAAGGCATCTTTGTCATCAAGCTCTTTATCTCTTTCCTTCATCCTCTTCTCTAAGTCCTTGAACATTTGACATGTAGAATTTGAATCCTTGATCTGCTCCATAGTTTTTGGCTTCGTCTCGAGTCCGGCACTATTTATGATTGTTAGGAGTTGAGAATCACGATCATACTGATTGTTGTAAAATGACTCATGGCTCAACTACAACTTCTTCAGTAGATCGTGATCTCTTTCCTCCATTTCCTTCTTGAATTTTTCCTCTTAATGCTCCAGGATCTCCTTCATTTGCTCTTCCCTTCTGTTCATTTCTTCTTCCCATTGCTGATCTTTTCTTTTCAACTCTGCTTCATATACTTCTTCTCTGAATTTTTGTTGGAGGCTCCATTCTCTTTCCCTTTCTTCCATTCTCTTCTGAATGGAACTAAGCATCTCCATTATTTGATTATTCCCCTGAGCTCCCCTAGAGCTTTCACCAGGTTCTCGGAAATCTACATTCTGATAGGGAGAAATTGTTTAGTGGGGTTGAAATTTATAGAGCTTCCGTCGTCTTGTTCTATGTCCTCTGCAAACATAAAAGTTATTCTCTTCGGGATATGCTTCTGGATCTTCACTGCTTCTTGATTTGCAACGGAAGGGTGTCTCTTCTCATCTTGCATTCTCATTTTCTTCTCTCTTGAATACCTTCTATTATAATCCCTTTTCTTTTTTGATTCCTAGGCCCTTTGATTACTTATCGAGTTAGTGGTGAAACCTTGGGCGTTCTTCTTCTTCTTCCAAGTTCCTTTCACACCGGCCCTCAAACATAGCCTCTTAGTTCTTCGGGTGAGGGGATCAAGCCCCTTTATTCCCTTCATGGTATCTCGTGCTCGGAGTTTTCAATGGTTGCTCCGCATTGAAATCTTGTACCGCCCGGCCCATAGCATAAGAATGATTGCTTCTTGTTCCGTCTGGAGTGCGGACATGCTTGGTCAAGGACTATATGAGCTAGAGTAAAACCAATACTTCGCCTCTTACATTCAAATCTCCACAATTTATGGTCTTTTGCTCCTTTTTCCTTGCCCCTTCCCTTTACCGTCATCCCAGCTTTCTTGCAGTCTTCTCACGGTTGGGGTTCATTATCATCTTCTTGAATTTGGATCATTAGCCATACTTCCATTAGTACACATTTCATTGATGGTTTCGCTCCATACGACACCCGAGCTCCTCGACATAAACGAGAGTTATCCTTCCTCCCACCGAGGTTGGGTAGAGATTCTCGAACTCTTCTTTGCGTATCAGGACTTTTGATGCTTCGAGGAAGTTTCCCCGACCTCTTTGTTCCTATTAGTTCCTTGAAAGGGAGATGAGTTTGCTAAAGCCTCTTTCTCCGACAAACCCCTTACCGGCATAGTACTTCTTCGGATGGAGAAGCTCTTCTGTCTGGTCGTCTTCCTCTTCTTCTTGCTTGTTTTTCTTTTCCCCTTTTTCTGTTGCTTGGAAACTGGTTGAACTTCCGATGGTTCGACGGCGGGTTCTCCACTTGTTTGTTCTGATGAACTTCCCTTGAGACTAAGTATATTCTTCATGATCTACAAGCTTAGATTTGGGACGAGGTTGACCAGTCCGACCATTTGAGAAAATAGGAATGTTTAGGAAGAATTTTGGATCTAGGGTTTGCAAGAATTGAAAAACCGGAGGGTAGGCGAAGATGAAGAGTTGTATTTAGCCCCGAGGAATGAAATAGTGGTGGAGGGGTTTTCAACATTTACAATTCAATCATTATTATGGACTCTTTATTACTTCATTTGATTAAACATGTGACTTAAAATTTCAGGCATAATTGTGTGTTGTCATTAAATAAAGGCGATTTAAAAGTTGCCCTGCGCTCACACTTTCTCTTAATATCGCCACTTATTATTGTTTGTCGTGACGTAGAAGTAAGTTGTGGGAGGACAATATATCATCGAGTTCTGCGACATTTGGCATTTCTACCCCCCTTTTGGTCAACAAGTAATTTCATGACATAGTTGAGTTATGTGACCTTCACTATTCTTTGAAGGGTGTTCTTGTCGCGACCCATATGTTCTGTCCTTTGACCTGAGTCATTCTGTCGCGACATAACCTCTGTCATGACACAGTGCTCTTGTTACTCCCCTCATTGCTAAAGTTACCCAATCACGGTCGCTACTTAGTGCATTGCTTGCCTAAATTTGATGATCAAACGGCTTTGCACTCCTTATTAATTTTCAAATTCTGCTTTGCATCAATAAAGTACTCCCACGAACAACAATTGGTATACATTATTTATTTTCCACGAGAATTTGTTTAGGGAGAAAAAATATCCCTTTTTCAAGTGTACATCTTGTGAAGTCTTGGGCGTCTAGAGTTGGTTCTTTCTCTTTTTGAGCCTACAACGATTACGCATAGGCACCTTGTAACAATTTCAAAAAGGGTTTAATTGATCAAGCTTCTTAGCAAGTCACAACAAATCATTACGAGAAAAAAAATCAAAACGAGTAATTAAAAAAAATTCAAAATCTATATAAAGAAACCCAAAAATCTATATGGGTTGCCTCCCATGATCTGCTCTGTTTTGAGTCCTTAATTTGGACTAGATGTTTAAGCCTTCTCTCGATTCATCGGTTGAATTTCTTATTTTCTTCTCCTGTGAGATGTTGCCAGGTCTTTGACCATTAACCTTGAATTCTTCTGACATCCGTCCCATAAATTCTTTGCTCCAAGGTAGTACCGACACCCGCGTATATGCAGTCCCTCTCCATTTTGATTTCCTTCCTGGAAATAATCTTAATGCGGAGTTAAATGCGAACCTGATCCATACTCTGAACTCTTTCCTCGGGAATCAACTGATCATGCCATTTCTTTGTCTTATCCTTGTATATTCCTAGCATTATCATGAGCCGTTTTCTCGATTCTTCTAGTTCATTCAATTGGAGCAGTCTCTCTTCCTTTGCAATTTTGAAATCGAAGTTTAGCTTCTTGATGGCCCACATGGCTTTGTATTCCAGTTCAAGAGGGAGGTGACATGGTTTGCAGACCACTGCGTATGGGGACATCGATGGGAGTTTGAATGTCGTCTGTAAGCCCAAAGTGCATCATCAAGTTTGGAAGACCAATCTTTCTGGCAGACACAGTCTTTCCAGGATCCTTTTAATCTCCCTATTGGAAATTTCTGCTTGTCCATTAGTCTGGGGGTGATAAGCTAGGCTCATTATATGTTTGATCCCATACCTGCTCATGAGCTTTGCAAATATTTTGTTTGCAAAGTGGCTTCCCCCGTCACTGATGATAGTCCTGGGTGTTCCGAATCTGCTCAAAATGTTCCTTTGCAAGAAACTCACTACTGTGTTAGCGTCATTCCTTGGACAAGCTATTGCTTCCACCCACTTGGACACATAATCCACTGCCAGCAGTATGTACAAGTTTCCAAATGATGGTGGGAAGGGTCCCATAAAATCTATTTATATCAGTGCTTTGTCTATGTGCCATAGACATTAAGTTCTTGTCTTCCAATGCTTTTGGCATCTATCATAAGAATTTGACCCGTGGCCTGATCTCCCCAAGATAGTGGAGCCCAGCCGTCCAGTGGAGTATCTTATGAGCCGTTTTTCTCAGGAAAAAATGTCCCATATGGTGATGCATGGCATTCATTCAAAATTTGCATTGTTCACTCTCACGATACACATCTTCTTATAATCATGTCGACACCTCTTTAAATAACAATGGTCATCGGATGTAATACCTGCTGTTAGTTTTGAGCTTTCTTTTCTGTTGGTAGTTGAATTTGAGAGCCTTTACTCCACGGCTTGATTAATTCACGATATCAACATACCATGGGAGTTGGAATGATATTCATGATTGCTCATGCGGAAAGTTCTCTGTTAATTACACTCCTCCTCTTCTACTTTGTTTTTTACTCACGGACAAGTCATCATCACATTGTCACAACCTTTCTTATATTTAATTTTGAGATCAAACTCTTGTAGTAACAACACCCGCCTGTCAGTCTTGGTTTGGCTTCCCTTTTTGACATCGGATATTTAGTTTATGCATGGTCGAGTGTGAATGATAATATGGGATCCCAAAATGTATGGCTTGAATTTCTCACAAGCAAAAACTATGGCTAACATCTCCTTTTCAGTAGTTGAATAGTTTTCTTGGGCTTCATTGAAGGTTACGCTGGCATAGTATATGGCTGAATATCTTCTGCTTTTCTTTGCTGATAAACTCCATTCTTGAAATCATCACACATTATTTGAATCCACGATCCCGATGCAGTGCGACCATGATAGGTGCTTGAACTAATACGGTCTTGATTTCTTCAAAGTGCCTTGCGAGTCGTAATTAAACCTTGTGTCTTTCTCCCGATGTCATAACGGTCTTGCTATTTTGAGAAGTCTTTGATGAATCTCTATAGAATCCGAGCATGTCGAAACTCCTTATCCACTTTTACTGTTGTGAAACGATGATTAGAGTCGCGATAATCGAAACCTTTGATTGTTACACTTCTAGTCAGTACTTGAAATTTTATGACCGAAAACGATACATACATTACCATGAAATGGCACTTTTCCTAGTTTAATGCTAGCTATTTGTCCTTGCATCTTTGAAGCACTGTTTCCAGGTTGTTTAGGCAATGCTCAGCCCCAGATCCATATCTTTGTGAAGTCATCCGCAAAATCTCATGACCTCCTCGGCTAAATCAAAGAACATGGACATCATACACCTCGAAAAGTAGTAGGGCATTATGCAACCCCAGTGGCATCATACGAAGGCAAAGGTGCCATAGTGCGTGTGAATGTAGTTTTTCTCTGGTCTCAGTGCAATGGCAATGCGGTTATATGGAATATCCATCTAGGAAACAAAAATGAGGGTGTCCTGCTGCCTGCCAACATCGATTAATGAAGGGCAGCGGGAAATGATCCTTCACAGTTCTTTGTGTTCAGTTCAGTAATCGATACATACTCTCCCATCCTGTCAGTTCTTGTTGGGAATTAACTCATTTTTACATTTCGGATCACGGTGAACCCACCTTTCTTGGGAACCACATGGGCCAGGCTAACCCGAGACATGCGAGATTGCATATATAAAACCGACATTCAACCATTTGAGCACTTCCTTCGACTACTTCTTTCATGGTAGGTTGATCTTCTTTGATATTCATGAATGGTTTTGCATTTTCCTCTGTGATATTTGTGCATGCATATTGGCCAGTTGATACCCTTTAATTCATCTATGGACCAAAAGCAATCGACTCTGATAATTCTTCAAATTTTCGAGCGGCTTACGTTCTTGATCGGATAATCAGCGGCTTACTCTTTGGTAGCTCAAGTAAGCGCCGCCCGGATGACTTGGCAACTCTTTAAAACTAGCTCTTCTGCATTGGTCTCTTGATGAAATTCCTTCTCTTCATTATTGTCTCCATTGTCCATCTTCCCATTTTGTTTAAGACTCGACACCTTTTTCGGTAGAGTGCAAGCGATGTGCGGAAAATCGGAAATTAACACCTTCAAGATCTTTGGAAATTCATCTCATTTCATTGATAGGAAGTTGAGCATTACAATCATAATAACAATCAGAGTTGTTGGAATGAACATCATCTACTAACTTGTAATCTTCCTATCTATGTCTAAATTCTTCAAACTTTGGAATGATTGAAGTCGTTGCTTCTTCTCCAGCCACGAGTGAGAACTCCTTTCTGCATATCTATTAAAGCAACTCCGGTTGCTAGGAATGGCCCCTTCCCTAGCGTGAGAGGGACTGTGAATCTTGATGTCGGGATGATAAAGTCGACGGGAAAAACAAATTTCCCCACCTTAACGACACATCTCTGATGACTCCTTGAGGTTTCGCCATTATTCTGTCATTTGGAGAGTACTTGATGAGTGAGAGTAAGCTCCCCAAACTTAATTTCCTTACAACAGATAATGGCATTAAGTTAATACTTGGGTGAAAAGCCTTTTTAATTTCAAATCCTCCAATGGTGCGAATGGTGAAACTCACCAGTGCTCATCTTCTGCAGTAAATTCTTCTTTATCAACACACTTGCTGTAAGTAGCGATTGATTCCTACTCCTTCCCATCTGCAAATCTTCTCTTCTTGTAAAATTTCTTTCAAGAATTTGGCATAAAGTGGCATTTGAGTTACACCATACACCAGATATGCTTATCTCTAGCCACGGAAAGTTTCAAAAACTTCTGGCTTGCTCCTCACATCCTTGACTTTGCGGAGTCTACGCGGGAATGGAAGCTGAGCATAGAGTTAAGGCTTCTTACTTCTTTCTTCTTCATGCTGCTACTCTTTCTTCCTTTCTTTCCCCGGTGACTCGGCATTTTCCAGGATCCCTTCTCCTTGTTGCTTTATCTTTTCTGCGACTTTCCTTCTCTAATTCTTTTCCACTTCTAATTTTGCCACGACCATGTCTAGTCTTTCGGATTTTCTTACGTGTCAGGAAAGCATCTTTAATTTTGATTACGTAGGGTTAGGGCTAGTTGCCTATTTGCGTTTCGAGGTTATTGAAGGAGGCATTGGTGGTTAATGCAAGAAAATTTGAGAATTGGTTTTGAAGCTTCGATTACGCAAACTAACTGTTCATGGAAGTTCAACAACTTTTTATTTTCCCCCATGAACTATAACATCTGGTCTTCAAAGGTTTGAGTCCTTTTGACTCACGTGTCATTTACGCCTCTCCTGTTGCTGCTGCTGGAACCTTGGTGGAGCATACCCTTGTTGAAAGTTTTGCCCATGTCTTGGGACGTGTTGTGCTCCTCCACCATAAGAGAAATTCTCATGGTTCCTTAATGATGGGGTATAATGGGTTGGCAGGTTGGGGTTAGGCTTAAAATGATATGCTCTTTGCTCGTTCAAATAGTTAGCCTCCTCCACTGCATAGGAACCCTCTTCAGTGCGCCACCTCAGCATTATTCTCTTCCTTCTCTTTCCCTTTGCTCCTATCTCCCATTTGCGAGTGCATTCTTTTTATCAGTAGATGCATCCAATGCATCGGCTTGGCCTCCGTGCTTGGACATCTTGTTCGGCTCAATCATTCCATTTCCTTTGGCTCATTATTTGCTCCTTGAGGACCGAAGGAGTCTATGTTGCATAGCAAGATCTCGATCAGCTATCTTGCTTCTTAACTCTTCTTCCTTAAGATGCTCATATAATTTTGCATCTATTATACCTTTTAAGGTATAATTCGTAGGTGTAAGAAGATGTCCATTTGTGTCTCCAGTGTATCCGTGCATGGGACATCTCTTGGCGACCTCTTGTATCTCCCGAGCAGTGTCTGGACTCTCATCTTCCCTTTGTTTGATAGTAATTTCCTTCTTGATTGGAAGTGAGGATGAGAGGAAAGAATCTGCAAGTAAGCTATGATTTCTTCCCATGTATTAACGGATCCATATGGTAGTGGAGTCGAGCCATGATGCGTATATCTCTCGGAGAGAATGGAAACAAGCGCAACTAATAACCAGGTCTCACACCATATGGTTTAAGCTGTATTGGCCATTCTCGAGAAGCTTAGTCCCAAGTTTTCGTTTGGGATCTTGAGGAGGGTGACACAGCCCAGATAAGTACAGTGTTGAACCATGGTGATCGGTAGCTTGAGCTCAAAATTGTTATCTATCATTGGCAGTCTCACTTCTTTGAGTATTCATCTTGGATAAGCGGGTCTCAGAGAAGTCCTCATAGTGTCACCGCTCTTGAGGTACTTCTGCTGCAGTCTGGTTGTGCCAGGTCAAATATCTTTCGTCTGCCATCTCTGCTATTTCTACACTCTTAACCTTTCTTAACCCTCTAAGTGTTCTTTCGATTTCAGTGTCTAATGGCAACAATTCAGCTCCCTGCTTCCTGTGCATGAATTAACTCCTGAAATTATAATATACTAAGATCAAATGGAGTCAGTGATACCAAAAATTGTATTTAACATGAAAAGCTCTACAAAGTTTAGTAGCTTGCTAAACTACTGCTGGTGAATCATATTTTTGCAAATTTTCTATTTTCTTTTTATAAATTATGTCAACTAGTATTTCACTTTTTGGTCTGAATATTGATTCACCAATTCTTCGATCTGACAATGGCTTAAAACTTATTCACCTCTTTTACGTGATGGACCAAATACCTATACAAATTTATAAGCGTTATTATCAAGGACTATTATCTAATCCCCGACAATAATTCCATGAAAACTTGTTTGTTGTTCCTTATCTATTATACTGATTAAGCGGTTTCCTTAAGAGTAAATCATTTTCTTTCTGGTTTTGATCCAGGATGCTGCAAGTGTACAGGTCGAACAAGTAGTAAATTGGATTTAAGTCCAGATATTGTTCCCACAGAGATCTCAAGAATTCTCAATCAACTACCCTGACTACTCGAACTCTATACTATTTGGACTTTGATAGGCAATTGAAATATTCTTCGCAAACCTTAAAATAATAAAAACTAAGAAAAGTGATTTAATAACAAAATGAATTAAAACTGAAAATCTAAAATAACAAATTCAGACTGATCAGTGATCTTTTAAAGGAAGCATTGAAAATACTGCTATTGTGAAACATTAATTTGATCTACTCTGTAACCACAGCCATGAACCATGGATTTAAGAGCACAATCGAGAATGGTGGTGCGGGTTGGATCTCCCTTACGACCGCTGATTTCATCATCTAATCTTTCCTGATTCTTTCGAAGGCAATGAGGGGATTAGATAACTACTTTCTAATCTAAGTTGCCTTGTTCCGGATATTTTTCTTTTCCATACTTATACCACAGACATGGTATGAAGCCTTAGCTCTAAGACATAGGTATAGCATGGGTTTACACTTTCTTGGATTTCTCTTCCTCCAAAAATTGGAGCAGTTCATCCTTTCCTTGATTAGATCCTTGCTAACCTGGGGATTGAACTTCTTGTTCGAATCGAGTGAACTCTGCTTTTAAATTGATAAGTCATTCAACTCAATCTCGATTTCCAAGTGAGAGAGAAGACGATTTATCGACTTACATTCACGAAGATAATTAGATCTCCCATTATCAGTTCATGTTCTTTTGAGAAGTCTGTTCTACTCTCGGGATTGCCTTCTCTCTATGTCACTCGGAGGGCCTCCTGGAAATCGAGCCAGCAGAAGCAATCCTATTGCGATTTATAGGACAACGATGTTGGGATCGGGATACGGAATATTCGAGAACCGACAAGTGGGTTATAAAGCGAGTTCGTTAGCCGATAAATTTCTACGGGAGAGATAAATTCTAACAACGAGAGTCTATTCAATGGAAGTTGGGTTTCTAAATTGCTATTACACCCCTGCAATGGCTTTCGATTAAAACCCTTTGTGGAAGCCAGGACATGGAAATCAGATTTAAAATTTGTCAAAAATAGGGCGATTGAGCGATAATTTAGAAGAAATATAATTCTTGCATTCGAACTACTTCTTGACTAACGTCCAAATCCAAGATTTGAAATAAATAACAATCTAATCTAAAATAACTACAAACAAGAAAAAGAAAATTAAAATACGCGAGCCTTAGGCTACGGATCGTTACGACGCGAAGTACGCTCCTTGATAGCGGTGTTTATTTATACGGTTCTGAAGTTGGGCCCTAACTTTGATGCACCTCCTTATGGATTTCAGATTAACTGGCCCATTTGGTTGTTAATGTAGCGACCTCGATTCTTTGTCGCGACATCAGTTGTCTAAGCATTTGTTGTAGAAGCTTTTATTTGGTTGCGACTTGCCTTTAGCATCCCTTGGCTCTTCCTATTTCGCGACCTCGATTCTTTGTTGCGACCTCAGTTACTCACCATATGTCGCGAAGCTCTATTTGATCGCGACATCCGGTTGTCCTAATCACTCATATTCTTCCCCGAAGAGGTTCATCTTCTAGTCGCGACCTCTAAATGACGTCGCGACCTTAATTCCTTGCAAGTTGTCTCATTTTACTCTAGGAACAATTCTGGTCCCCGGTGTTGATGTCGCGACCTCTTAAATGTCGCGACCCGTGTTTCACTCTCTTGAAAATCTTATGTCATTGACTTCTATGTCTCTTGCCGGCCTTCGAATTACATGCGTGACCTCGAAATGGTGTCGCGACATCATGTCTTTGTTCTTCATTAATTTATAGTTGCTGACTTAGAGTTTGCATTTGAACCTTACCCTTTCGTTCTGCCTTTAATTGCCGCATACGCGGTAGTGTTGTGGTGCGACAGCGATGTATTCTTCGTCTTGTCGAAGCGTCCGCGACGCCGAGGTCGCTTCTTCCTACGTGCACCTCTGTTGCGACATCATTTCGGCCGGTCGTGTCATTTCACCGCTCGATACACTTTACGCTCCTTCTCTTTGCGATATCTATTTCTCTTTGTTTTTCTGGCGTATAGCAGTTTGGTTAGTATTCCACATTTACGCATACTCATCAGGTCATTTTTAGATAGAAATCAATCAGAAAAATGGATTGAAAATGGATGACTTTTAAGCTCATCACACACATTGTGGGAGGAGACATAAAAGATAGTGGTAGAGACTAACAGGTGCTTGTTTGGCTTATGGATCTAAGGAGCACAAGATAAAAGATTGTCTTAGAGCTCGTTTCTTCACATCACCCAGGATGCAGAGTCTGGGTTTATTGATGCAAAGAGCAACAAAGACAACAAGAATGTTGCATCACCAAGTGCACAGAGACAAGCAACATAGTATGGGTAGAAAAGGATGCTCATGCTCTGGCTAGAGCATATGCAATGGCGATTGGAGAAACGAGATGCACGGATGTGATAGTTGGTAAATTTTCTATTTTTGAGACTAATGTATATGCATTGATTGATCCAGGTTCAACCCATTCTTACATTTGTACTGCCATTCCGAGTTTGGGTAGTTTACTAAAGAGTGAAACCGAGTATGATATCTTGGTGACAAATCCACTTGGACATAGTGTCATTGTGAATAGAGTTTATAGAGATTGCCCTATCAGAATATGAGAATATGAATTTCCTGGAGATTTGATCGAGTTGTCAGTTAGAGAGTTGGTATGATATTAGGAGGATGGATTGGGATTTGTCCCGAGCACAGTGGTAGTTGATTGTAGAATGAAGAGTGACCTTAAGGACAGGTGGCGAGAAGTGACTTTTATCGGCGAGAGGTCCAACCACCTTTCTAATGTTGATATCCTGCTCTTTTGCTAGAACAATGGTTCGAAAGGGTGTGAAGCCTACTTCAGGCGTATGTGATAGATCTGTGAAAAAGGCGGAGCCCTAGTTTATCGAACATCCACATAGTTCGATTTTTCGGGATGTGTTTCGGAGGTTGCGGATTGCCTCCTGAGAGATTGAGTTCGCAAATGAACGTTGTTCAGGGTGCCACTCCGGCATCCATACCGTATCAAATGGATCTAGTAGAGTTCAAAGAATTGAAGCTTTAGTTGCAAGAATTGTTAGAGAAAGGATTTATTAAATTAAAGGTGTATCACCATGCATGGGGAGCTCGGTGCTTTTTATCGAGAAGAAAGATGGTACACTTGATTTATTATGTGATTATAGAGCAGCTAAACAAGATAGCCAGTGAAACGGGTATACGTACCTAGGATTGATGACTTGTTCAACCAATTGAAAGGTGCAAGTGTCTTTTCGAAGATTGACTTGCGATATGGGTATCATCAACTGAGGATTAAGGATATGGATGTGCATAAGACGGCATTTAGAACGTGGTATGGACATTATGAGTTCCTTGTAATGACGTTTGGGTTAACAAATGCACCAACGGCTTTCATGGACTTAATGAATTGTGTTTTCCAACCGTATGTAGATTAGTTTGTTATGATGTTTATAGACGACATCCTTATGTATTCAAAGGATCGGGAAAATCATGATATGCACCTTCGGGTAGTGCTAGAAACCTTGAGAAAGGAAAGGTTATATGAAAAATTGAGCAAATGTGAATTTTGGTTGAGAGAAGTGTCTTTACTTGGACACGTTGTATCAGAAGAAGGAATTCAAGTGGATCCAAATAAGGTAGAGGTGATTATTGAATGGAAACCACCGAGAAATGTCACAGAAGTGCGTAGTTTCCTAGGTTTAGCAGGTTACTACTAGAAGGTTCATATAGGGGTTTTCGATGATTGTGGCCCCGATGACGTGATTACTCCAAAAGAATGTGAAATTTGAGTGGAGTGAAAAGTGTCAATCTAGTTTCGAAAAGTTAAAAGCATTTATTACCGATGCTCCAGTTCTTACCAGCTGACCTACGATAAAGAATATGTCATTTTCAGTGATGCTTCATTGAATGGACTTGGATGTGTCCTTATGCAAGAGGGTAAAGTGGTAGCGTATGCTTCAAGGCAGTTGAAGCCTCATGAAAAGAATTACCCTACACATGATTTGGAATTAGTAGCTATTGTATTTGCATTGAAAATATGGAGACATTATCTGTATGGGGAAAAGTGTTTCATCTACACCAATCAAAAGAGTCTTAAGTATTTGCCCTCACAGCGAGAAGCAACTTTGAGACAACGTAGATGGATGAAATTGGTTAAGATTGATCATGATTCAGCTATCATCCTGGAAGGCGATGTAATGTGAATGCTGCAGTAGAAAGTCGGTACAAACTACTTGACGTTGAATGCTCATTTGTCACTATCAGACGACGGTGCAATAGTAGCATAATTAGTAGCAAAACCGGATTTGTTCAACTGAGTACTAGAGGCACAAACGAATGATGAGAAAATTTCTGCCATAGTGAGTCATATTGGAGAGGGAAAAGAAATCGAGTTTTTAGTGAAGGAAGATGGATCCTTGTATTATAAAGATCGGGTTGAGTGCCTTGATGATAGTGAGTGAAGAAAGCCATTCTAGAAGAGGCACACAATGGATCTTTTACTATGCATCGGGTAGCACAGATGTATCAAGATTTAAAGGTTTAATCTTGGTGGTGAGCATGAAAGAGATGTTTAGAATTCTGACCCGAGTGTTTAGTGTGTGTGTCAAAAAGTGAAGGCAGAGCATCAAGTTCTTTCAGGATTATTGTAGTCTATCAGCATACTGGAGTGGAAATGGGACCGAATCACCATGGATTTTGTGGTTGGTTTACCATTAAAAGAGAGGAAGCATGACTCAGTTTAGGTCGTAGTCGACCAATTGACCAAGTTATCTCACTTCTTACCGGTGAAACCCAGACTAATAACGATAAGCTAAGCGAGTTGTACCTTCGAGGAAATATTTGATTTGCATGGGATTCCAATATCCATTATTTCAGAGCGAGATCGGAGGTTTACCTCGAGATTTTGGGGAAAATTGCAAGAGGCTTTAGGCACTTGATTGAATTTCAGCACAGCTTTCCACTCGCAGACGGATGGACAATCAGAAAGAGTAATTCGGATTTTGGAAGACATGCCCTAGGGTTGTGATCGACTATGAGGGTAGTTGGGATGAGACATACGTCCCTTTAGTTGAATTTGTGTTCAACAACGATTTCCAATCAGTATTGAGATATGGCACATACAAGGCTTTATATGAAGAAAATGCCAGAACACCGTTGTGTTGGATGAAGTGGAGCAAAAGAAAGTGATTGGCCCCGACTTGATGCAAGAGGCGAAGAAAAAGTGAAAATGATTAGAGAGAAGATTGAAAGTGGCCATAGATGGAGCCAAAGATCATATGTCGACATTAAAGAAAAGACATTCGATATAAAGATTCAGTGAAAAGTGTTTTGAAAGTTTAAGCGGAAAAGGTGATGAGATTTGGGAAAAAGGGCAAGTTGAGCCCTAGTTTTATTGGCCCCTATGAAGTGATCGAAAAAGTGGGTCCAATGGAATACCATTTGGCATTACCTCCGGAATTGGGAAAGATCCATAATGTGTTTCATGTGTCCATCTTTATAGAGTCTTGATGGATCCATCCCATGTAGTATCTTCGGAGACAATTGAGCTGAGATCAGATTTGACCTATGAGGAAGAGCCAGTAGAGATTTTGGTTCGTGAGGTGAAAGAATTGCGTAACAAGCAAATCCTACTAGTCAAGGGATACGTGAAGAACCCGCAGGCGAGGAATCCACGTGGAAAGGGAAAGTTATGCGACATCAATATCCCCAACTATTTAATGATGGTAATTTCGGGGAAGAGTACTGTAAGGAGGAGAGTTGTAGCGCCTAAAAATACCTAACAATTTTTAGAACATGTTTAGGGTATAAAATAAAGTAAATGAAATTTTCAATTTAAATCCTAAGAGCAGAAAAAAAATATATACCACAAAAATTTATAGAAACCAAATAAATTTGGTAAAAATGTCAAATGGGGACTGGGTCGTAAATGAAGAATGTAATTGCGAAATTTAAGTGAAGTAGAAAGTAAGTGAAGTAAAGTGTTCAAATGGAAAAAAAAGAATGAGAAAAATTAAGGATTTGTAGAAGATAAACAAGGCCTTATGAAATTAAGACTTAAGACCAGAATTTGGTCTTGTAAAATGCCATTTCTCACATTAGCAAAAGGGGAAGGGAGAAGGCTAGGCACATCAGGTTGAGAAAAAGGGGAAAGGGATTTGTGATTTCTCCTCCATGTAATCCAAGGGACAGTTGATCGAAGAAGGAGGAAGAAGAAAGGAAAGAATCAAGATTTAAGGTATGAAAAAACCAAACCCTAGCCCCCTTTCTACTTGTGTTTTTGATTTAATAAAACCTCGAATGTGGTATAAAAGTGTTCTTGTATGGTTTAGTTCGGTTTGAGGTTGTATTGAATGTTTAATTAGTTTAAGAATGGTTATAAAAAGGAGAGAATGTTGGAACTTTCAAAGGAAATGCTATCAAAAATTTGTAAAACCCCTGTTCTTGTTTTGGCTGTAGGTTAAGTTATAATCATCCAAAATGAAGTGATTCCAATTGTTAAATAACCATAAGAGATAGGGATAAAAATTTATAGAAGGGACCAGGAGCAAATTGTAGTTCTAAAGCTCCCGAATATGGGCTTAAAGGTGAGCTCGGGTAGCTCATGGGTATGCTCTGTTTTGGGTGTTGTTATGGTCTTTTGGCCATACGTTGAGTTTCACAATTCCAAACTAAGTGATTCCAAATCCTGGGAAAAATATACTTCTAGGGGCATAATGTACTTGAAGGAAGTGTATACAAGTGTTACCCAAAGTCTTGAGGAAATACACATCCAAGGAATTAGACTATGTGTAAGAACGTTTTGATTAACACAAATTGGAGTAGTCTGAATGTAAAATGCAATAAATTGAGTTTTGGTGATCAAGGTGGATGATTCAATTGGAGAATAAACTATAGAACCATAAGCGTCGAATAAGTAGAGTAACCATGACCCAATATGGAGTTAAGACCTAAATTGAGAATAACCGTGGTAACCGAATTGGCATTTGGGCTCCCAGGCTAGTTTGGCATTAAATGTAGTAGCTTGAGTTTGGTGATCGAATGAGATGATTCAAATTCCTACTAAATATAGAGCTCATGGAAATACGATTCTTGAAGGAAACATGAGCAAATGTCCATGTGTCCCCGGAAAATTTTCAAGTGAAGAGGTATTAGGTAGACATCAACTAACCAAAAACTCCTAGAATAATCGAAACTAATATGTAATTGACATTGTATTTGAATAGGGACGTGAGGAAGGAAAGACCGCATTGAAGTCGAGATTAGGGTGGAATCAAGCGACGATTTACCCAGTTTGTTCTCAAACTCTCTCTCTATTTCTAAAATATTTGAATAATTACGAAACAATTTGAATTTTGGAAATGATTGACAAGAAAGTGCGTGTTGATTTGTGTTTGGAAATGATTTTTTTAAGTGATTTGAGACAATTGCTTGTGAAGCAATTTGGATAAGGGAATTGCGGAAAGTTAAATTGTTCTATTGCATACAAATGTATATATATACTATTGTAAATTGTATTGAATGGTTTTAATGCCCAGCAAAAGAATGTTAACGTTAAATTCAGGTTAAGGATAAATTGACATACCAATAAGAGTCGAACAAAACGTACTATTGTGGCATGCAGATACATGCTAAACGGGGCAGTGTTAGTAGTGTTTACCCATCAGTACATATTTTATATATATATATATATATATATATATATATATATATATATATATATATATATATATATACCGGCTACGGCTTCGAGCGGGACGTCTTAGGTGATTCATTATCACATTGCATCGAAAGTATAGGTTAAATTCGATAAGGAGTAAAAATGATAATGAGACTAGAAAAGTGCATGATTTGTGATTTGAATGATTTAGTGCATATGAAATTGCGTAAGTTGAAATGACCAATGAAGTGTAATTGAATGTAAATGAAATGAATATATATATATATGTATATATATATATATATATATATATATATATATATATATATATATGTATAGCAATAATATATATGTATGTATTGTAGTACATTGGTCATTGAAAAATGTACAAAAACATTGTTTTATAAACATTGCATGATTTGATTTAAACTGAAATGAAGAGAGATTTGTATAGAACCACTAAGCATGAAAATGCTTAGCGCGTTGTTTTTGTCATCACGTAGATACCAAGTAGAAAATAGCAAGATCAAAGATCGCCGGGCACAGAGTCACAGTCAAAACGAGCGGAGTATAAGTAAATGCTCTGTCCCATGCATATCATTCCATTCATGATATTTTGTAACTATTTTGCATTCAATTCAATGATGTAAAAGTCTTCATGAGAAGAATATAGTTTTGACTCATTTTTGTTTTGGATATTTATGGGTACATTTTAAAGAGTAAACTCACAGATTATCATTTTGTAAATGTATTTGAAAAGTCATGAAGTGCCAATTTGTATAAATGTGTTATTCAAGAACAATTATTGGCCCTATTTGAATTAAAGAATGCATATATATATATATATATATATATATATTCTTTTATGTCAAAAGATATGATTAAGTCATGATATCATATACCCATAAATAGTATGTTTTCAATGAATATTAATTATTCAATTTAGAAATGGAGTACACATGAAATGTGTTTTAAATGAATATATATTTAAAAGGGTAAAAGAGCTCTGATTTCTCCACTTCAATTCTAAGTTCTTAGAACTTTTCAAAGGAGAAACTACGATTTGTATTTCATAAGATCTGATGCGATGGAGTATCTTAAATACTCATTTTATCCATATATTTACTTTGAATTTTGGTATTTTTATGTTAAATAGTGTCCTAATGCTCTAAATGTTCATCTTATATTAGGTCACCCATTTTTCGAGGTAATGCAGCCCCAGAAGCAAAAACAAAGTGAAAAAACGGAAAATCAGCGAGACACTACAACATCAAGCACCGGCTTACGTATTTTGATACTTTCCAGCTATGATATGAGCTCAAATTGAATCAAGATTTATATAGATTGGATTCTAAACTTTAAGAGCTTTCCAAAAAGATACCAATAACACCAAATTTGAAGTAGGTTAAAGTATGAAAGTTACAATCCATAAAGTTGTTAGTCGCAGCGAAAGCACTCTTCACCAAGGCGAACCAAAAGAAACAAATGAAGATGCTACGGGGTCGCCATGGCAAACCACCCCTTTTTTGTAGCAAAGGAATATTTGATGAAGACTATAAATAGGGGTTTTCGAGACAAAATGAGGGTTCTCACTTTGGAGGGTTCGACTTTGGAGAGAAGAGGGAGACGGAAATAGAGATCAACACCTACCTTTGGAAGATCCATGAATCATAGGAAGAAGATTGAGAATCCACCAATATTTCAGCATTAGAGTTCTTCTTGTTTTAGTTTCATTTTTTCTCTAAACTTTGTGATGTACACGATTTTATTATGTTCTAAACTTACAATCTAAGGTTTTTTTATGTATTTTAGACATTAGATTATATTTGGTATTGAGGTTTCTTACATTGATTGTTTCATAAGTTGTACCTTTTTTTTATTCATACTTAGTTTTATTTACCGTAAACCTAATTAGCTAGGTGGTGTGAAATCATCATTAATTAGAAGTGTAATGTAAGGTTCTTGGGACCTAAAGCATCTCTAATTACTTGAGGTTGGTGAGAAGCAAAAAGACCTAGTAGTAGTTGGTAGGTTATCTAACCTCGAGAGAGGCTGATAATTAAATTAGTTAGGAATCGCCTAGGAGAACTTTCCCGAGAAACAATAGTATATGAGTCTGGATTGAATGTAAATTGGATTGTCGATTGCACGAAACCACAGAACTGTTATCTCCTAAGACCCTTAACTTGCGTAATCAAATTGCTAGTTTTACAATTAAGTATTTTAACTTAGATTTTGTAAATCATCACAATTTTTTGTTTGGATATTAGAGAGGTAGGCGAATTTTGATACTTAGCATGATTCTTGATGAAAAGCAAATGATTTGACAAGAAATTAGCAATATATTTCCAAAGAAGGAGTCAGCTAGGGTGTCTCACGGTTGCATGCTGAAAGATGAATTTTTGTGTCCCAGATGGAACATCAAATGGTATAAATTCCCCCATGGTTACATTCTAAATTCAAAGAACTTTCCAATGATTCGTCACATGCTCAAATCCAAGTTAAAACGAAGAAGTTATGGCCTTGAGAAGTTGGAGAAGAAAAACTGGCTACTGAGCAGAAAAAATGTCAAGACAAAGCAAAACAATGTCGCGGCAAAGCAAAAAAATGTCGCAACAAAGAAAAAAATGTTGTGACAAAACTGGCAACAAAGCCAAAATGCTGATGTCACGACTCAAAATGCTGATGTAGTGACTAAAAAAATGCTAATGTTGCGACATAGTAATTTTGTGTCTCGACAAAGTAACAAAAATGTCATGACAAAGCCAACAACAAGGCCAGAGTGTTGATGTCGTGACTCAAAAATGCTGATGTTGCCAGTCAAAAATGTTGATGTTGCGACTCAAAAATGCTACTATCGAGACTCCAAAATGCTAATGTCACGACTCAAATGCTAGAAAAAACTAGAAAAGCCCGAAAATTGATATTTTGGCCTGTTTTCAAGCCCATTTTCACCAAAGGACTATAAATACAATTTTTTTAGATTTTTAAGAAAACAAAAAACGAGGAGGAGAGGTAAAATCTCTCATGATGGTTTCTCTCTCTAAAAACCTACTTTTTTGTTTTTTTTAACTAAGGGCTTTGATTTTTTGTAGATCTTGGAGTAGTTTTAGAACATATTTTTATTTCTATTGAAGAGATTTCGGTTCTATACTCAGAGATTCAATTTATTTACTATTGAGGATGAGTGAAGACTCAAATCCTGGATTTTCTCTCACTCTTTGTCTCTTGATTTATTTCTTCATTTTCTTACTTGTTTGATTGGTAATTATTGGAATCTTGTAATGGAACATTAAACACCCTTTATGGGATTAATTGTTGAACATTCAAATTTGCAGATTTTCAATTTATTTTGTGGGTTTGAAGACTGATTTTATATAATTGGTAGCATTCATATAATGAGTTGTTCTTAATATTAGTAGCTTGTACCCAGAAAAAGGTTGTATCTTGCTCTAATTTCCAGGAGGCCCTTTGAGTGACACAGGGATGGAGATTCCTAAGAGTATGGAGTAGTTACTTGGGGGTATGTTAGACTAATATTATGGAACTAATGAACTCTAAAAGATTACTTTGATGTATCACTAATTTACTCATGGTGTGAAGATTAATTAGATGATGTATCAGTTTAATGTTTAGAGGTCTCACCTTAATCTGATTGAATGACCTTGATCCTCGTGATAGCATAGATCCAATCAAGGAGAGATGAGAACTTTGTTAGATTTGATGGTTGAGATACCAATTACATTAGAGAAGGCTTATATTATCCTGTCTATGAGGGCAAGCAATTTTCAGTCCTAAGAAAAGGGTGTGAAGTAATGAAAAGGAAAAAAGCACCCGATTCTGAAAAGTTATATCCTACAAGTAGCGAAATTGAACTCATCTGTCTCTGAAAAGGAACATGGATCTCTAATTAGTGAAATGTATGGTGTATGGAAATCAAGCTAATTTACATTGCTCTTGGACAAATCCGACATTCAATTCTAAAATGTTGAACCTTGAGAAATGAGATTGATTGTTAAATGATTATCACCATCCCTAGTGCCTTTATCCATACATTTGACTAGTAGTTGTTTTTTCTTAAGTAGATTTTAGATTTTAGGTTTCGTTTTTAAATCAGTTATTATTTCAGTTAAATTGATTTTGAATCATCCTATTTGGTCACCTAAATAGTGAAGAGTCCTATGTCGGGGTGCTCAAATTCAATTAGAGAGACCTCAGATCCTCGTGGTGCTGATATTAGACTCCTAGAGTCCACTTTATTACTTTTATGACCCGTGCACTTGTGGAAAGGGGATGAGTGTTGGTAATACTTTTCATTTCAGTTTTTGAGTACGCTTACTTTTGTTTCAAATTAGTTTTTGATTATTTACCACATTCACTCCCTTGGCCATGTTTTCATATATAATATATCATTTGGTCCTTACAGGTTTTTGGCGTCGTTGTCAGGGACTTTAGTTAGTCTTTGGTAGCTATGTTAGAAATTTGGTCAACAAGTTTTTGGCGCCGTTGTCGAGGATTAGCGCGATTCATTTTCTCTCATTGGAAGATGACATTTTTAAGAACGGGTGATTTGCTAATTTAGAAATGATTTTATTTTTTATTTTGTTGTGATTTGTTTTTCTTAGTTAATTTTTATTAGTATTTGGTACTTTATTTTCTTTGTTTTCTTCTTATTTGTTGGCAATTTTCGTGGAGGAACATTCAATAGAAGATAGATTTACCCTCATAGAATCCAAGCTTACTTCTTCATCAAATTGGACGAGAATTCTGATGACTCCTGTGGAGCAAGGAGTATTGCCTTATCAAGGGAGTTCAAACTCCACATTTCTAGAGAAAGAAGAGTTGTCTCCTATTAAGGAGTAGTTTTTTACCTTCATGGATGAGAGCAAGAAGATGATTTGTCTTCATGAACATGAATTTTCAAATTTAGATACCTTTAAGGTCAATACTAATGCTAGATTGAAAAATGTAGAAGCTCAAATAGGACACTTAGTTCAAGCATTCAAGGAAAAATTTTCTAGGACCTCTCCTAGTAACACTTTGACAAATCCCAATGAATGCATGGATACTCCTTTGAGCAATGTGTAGGAATTTCCTATCCTAAAACCTATGGAAGAAGGTGAAAATGAGCTGGAAATTGAGAAAAAGACACTCCTAACTAAAGAGTTATTAGGGGATAAACTGAAATTTGATGAAGAAAGTCAAGTGATAGCTGTGAAAATATCTTTGTGAAGATTGACACATTTACCTTCCCCATGGATTGCATGACTTGGGGCATTGAAGGGATCTACAAAATTGTAAAGTATTAAGAAGACCATTTGTTTCCTCAAAGTCAGCATGGATTAACATCAACAAGGGGAAGCTCACCTTGCTTGTGGGTGAGGAGAAAGCTAATTTCAATATCAACCAACCATTACCTTTGACGGAGCAAGAGAGAACTATGTGCACGAAGATTTGTAGCTTGCTTCCATCAAGAGGGTACATGTTTGAAGAGTCCCCCTTTCTCATAGATGTGCTTGCATCTGTAGCACATAAAGAGGACTGTTTTGAAGAAATTGTGGCTGAACCATTAGCCACAAAATCTAGAAGAAATCATCCTTGAGTTGGATGGTTATAAAGAGAAAGTGATGTCTAAGATGGATGATTGGCCAAATGGAAGCACTAGTACTTTTCCAATTAGTCTAGATGGACTCTAAAAACGGAGCAGCTTCTTAGGAGGCGACCCAAGCTAAGTAATAAGGATTTTATCCATTCTCTTTTTCTTTTTCTTTTTTGTTTTAAGTTACATTATTATTATTATTATTATTATTTTACTGTTAGGATGAAAATTCCAGCAGTGTTTGAACTTTGTTTGTTAGTGTTTTCAAAATAAAGTAGGTTTGGAGCTCTTCATTTTGTCATGACTAGTTTAAGAGCTAAAGACTATATCCAGGGGCAATATGCAATGTCAAGGTCCCAGAAAATCTTTAAGGTTTCTATTCAAAGTGAGACTAGAAAGGGAGTTCAATTTTTCCCAACTCTCTCTATTACCCTTTTACATTATTAGCCGTTTTGCTCATTTAGCTGGAACAATTATGATAATGTTCATCTCAAAGTTTGGGGGTGTTTATTTTGGTTGGTTTATCATATCACACCCCACATGTTCCACATGATAACTTTAAGGATGAAATTTTCTAGCGGTTTTATGGATGATGACTTTATTTGATGCTTTCCAACTTACATTTGAGTTTTGGTTTATTATGTTAGTTAGAGTTTTTGAGTTAATTGAGTTTTGCTTGAGTAGTTGTGATGTCAGTAGAATCATAATTGAACCCTTGAGATATGGACAATATTCAAGATAAGAGGACTTAATGCTTAATAAGTTATCTCTCTAATAGGTTATTTAGTCATTGGATTCTCAAAATCCATGCACTTAGGCACTAAGTACCCTTGAAAAGAAGTTTTTGCTTGGGTTAGAGAAGGTTTATGAGAATCCATCTATCTTTGATCTCCATAGGTTCTAGAACGTGTTACGACATTATTTCTTGAGAATTGAAATCTTAAGAGCAATACAACAATTGAGAAATGATATGGCCATCCTTGGAAAGATTATGCCTTTCAAGTTAACCCTATTAATATGCCATGCATATTCCTCTAGTACAGAATGTTGAATAGTAAGAGCCAAAATTTTGTTTATAACAGCAAAGTTTACAGAGCCAATAACCTTCATATACATCATTATCCACCAGTAAAGAACCAGAGCTCACCCATAGCTTGTGAGGATTTGAACATAATTGAGAAATGTGGTGAGGAGCAAGTTTGGGGGAGTTATTTTTCCATAGGAAATATAACTCCAAATTAGTTGAAATAAGTTAAGTTGAAATCAAAAGAGGTTGGTAAAAAGGAAGGAGAAAAAGAAAAAGAAAAAAATATCAAGTGTAAAAGAAGCAAAAATATGATAAAAAGTCAAGAAGGAGTGAGTCTAGCCTCGTAGCTTTCCTTCCCTAGGGTAAGTAAATCCTAAGGGGTGTCTCAACACCTAGTACCCTAAGGCCAATTGGTCTAAGAGTTACCGATTTAAAGCTCACTAAGGATTGGTAGAAAGTTTAAGGGGGTTCTGACATTACTCCACTCTAATAACCTTGTCTTGAAGAAAAAGGCTTCTTGGTGTTTACTAAAAGAATGCAGAATTTGTGCGGAAAGGTGATATGAGGAATATGGAATGATGCAAACAGATTTTGGATGTAGGAAGTGTCACTGTCTTCGATGGTAAGAATTAGGATAGAGTAGAACATCATTGCAAAAGAAATATGTATGTTTGAATTGAGTTTGCTGAAATGACTACTCGACTACCCTTACCCAAGCCTTACATTCTGAGCCTCTGAGACCTACTTGATCTTGGTGTGTGTGCCTACATTGAGTGAAGTGATAAGAACAACAAGCCTATGGAACCTAAATATATTATCTTAGGAGATCCGCGTACTTATCTCAATTCTCATAAACTCATATAGCTTGCAAATTGATTGGATAGGGGAAGACCACACAAACACACAAGTGAGAACCATGGTATAAATTTCTCTATTATGAGATTAATTCAATATTAAAATAAATAAATTATCTTGATCATATTCTCTATATTCTTGGTAAGGGTAATTTGGGAGAATACCCGAGGCTACCTTGATTACTCAGTTTTGGTTAAATAAAAAGGGTAAAATGAACTCCTCCTTCCATTGCTTGAGGACAAAGCAAAACTTTAGGGATTTAGAGGGGGTGTTTGATGGTGCAAAGCACAAATCCTTTGAGTTCATTTCACATGCTATTTTGAGCATTTTATATCCATATTCATAAAACTCATAAATTTCCTTTAAACTTGGTTATGTGGTTATTGATGAAAGCAAGTGATTTGACGAATGATGTGTATTTCCAAAGAATAGTTAATGGGTGTCTCACGGTGCCTTTGGGAAGATGAATTTTTCTGTATCAGCTGGAACATCAAATGGTACAAATTCTCCCATGGGTTCGTTCTAAATTCAAAGATCTTTCCAATGACACGGCACACGCTCAAATCCGAGTTCAAACAAAGAAGTTATGGTCTTGACAAGTTGGAGAAGAAAAAGCCCAGCATTGGCTTGAGGAAAAATGTTGCGACAAAAACAAAAATATGTCGTGACAAAAGCAAAAAATATTTGCGGCTTATTGCTCAAATGACGTTGATGTTGCGACTGAAAATGCTAATGTCTCAACATAACGAATTTTGTGTCATGACAAATGAAAAAAAATTTCTGAGACAACAAGTGTTGATATGACTCAAAAATCTGATGTCATTGCTTAAATGCTAGAAAAAAAAACTAGAAAAGCCCGAAAGAAAATTTGATATTTTGGCTTGGTACAAGCCCATTTCACTAGAGGACTATAAATACAATTTTTTATTTTTTTGATTTGCCAAAGCAGCGAAAACGGAGAGAAAAATATCTCATGAAGAGTTTCTCGTGCAAAGGCCTATCCATTTTATAGTTTAGCTTAGGGCTTTGATTTTAGTAGCTCTTGCAATAATTTAGAAATGATTTTTATTTTGTATTGAAGAGATTTTGGTGTTGTACTTAGAAATTCAATTTATTTCTTTATTGAGATGAAGATTGAAGCAAATCTGGATTTTCTATCTCTCATCCTTATATATGATTTCATATTTTCTTACTTGTTGTTTGATTGGTGATGATTGGAATCCAGTAATGGAACATTAAACACCCTCAAGGGGTGGGGATTAGGTATTGAACATTTAGATTTGCAGTTTTAGTTTATTTACAGTAGGTTTGAAGACTGATTTTTATATAATTGGTATTGTTCATATAATGAAATAATCTTAATATTATGCTTGTAAAAGGTTTGTAATCTTTTCTTAGTTTTCAATAGGCCCTCCGAGTGACACAGAGATGGAGATTCCTAAGAATATGGAGCAGTTACTTGGGGGTATGTTAGACTAATATTATGGAACTAATTACTCTGAAAGATTACTTTGATATATCACTAATTTACTCATGGTATGAGGATTAATTAGATGATGTATCCGTTTAATGTTTAGAAGTCTCACACCTCAATCAAGATACGAATGACCTTGATCTTCATTATTTAGCATAGATCTAATCAAGAGAGAGACCTTTAATGGAATTTGATGATTTGAGATACCATTACATTTGGGAGGCTTGCATTATCTTACGAGTCTATAGAGACAGTCTTGAGTCCTAAAGAAAAGGGTGTGAAGTAATGGAAGTAGAAAATACCCGATTCTTAGAAAGAGGATTATAATATCCTACAAATGCTTGATTAGACTCATGTCTGCAGAGGAGCATGGATCTCCCCAGTAGTGATATGTATGGCCTTAGGAAATTAAGCTGTACCTTTAACCTTGGACAAATCTGCATTTGCTCCCCAATGTTGCCTTTCAAAGGAAATGAAATTGATTTATTGGAAATGATTATCACTATACCCAGTGCCTCTCTTCATACATTTTAGACTTTAGTAGTTGTTTGCTTGATATATTTTAGATTTTAGGATTAGTTTTAAATCAATTTTTATTTCAATTAAATTGATTTTAATCCGCATCCTATTTGGTCTCCTAAATAGTGAAAAGCCCTTGTAATCGGGGTGCTCAAATTCTAATTAGAGAGAACCTCTAATCCTCATGGGTATGATATCCGGACTCCTAGTGTCCACTTTATTACTTGTATGACCCGTGCACTTGCGAAAAGGGGATGAGTGTTAGTAACACTTTTCATTTCAGTTTTTGAGTACGGTTACTTTTGTTTCAAATCAGTTTTTGAGTATTTACCAAATTCACTCCCTTGGCCATATTTTAATATATAATAATACATCATTTGGTCGCCTGAGTTTTAGGCGATGTCGGGGACACAGACAGATAACTGGTAGCCGTGTCGAAAATTTGGTCAACAAATAGGCATTCGGATCACTATCAGACGCATTAGCATGTGGGGATTTAGGAAGTAACATATTAAGGACATAGGCTATTTTCAGCTTTGGAGAATAATTTTCGGGTTTACGAGACCCGATCGAAGTTTGGAGCGTCGTTTTTATTTTTTTTTATCTAGAATGGATCATAGGTTCACATTTGAAGACATGATATTAGTTCTAACAACCTAGAAGTAATAAGTATTATTATATAGTACTTAAAAATACAAATTATTTGGCTTCAATAAACGTATCATGGTCCACTATTTTATTGAGGACTCGCGCCTTACTATGGGCAGAGAGAACATACATAAGGTTAACTTCTAATTGGGTCGATATCTGATCTCACCTTGTGACCTTGGGTTTTGCAAGCAAGTCACGTCGGGTCAAAGGTAGGTATCATACATACAATTGCATCTACTTCCAATTATCAAATCCAGTGCTATCAACTGATTGATGTATTCACCATCATTAGGTTATAAACTATATGACACGTGTACATCTCTTATATACACTACCAAACTTGTCTCGAAGCCAATTAACCTTGGTTTTATCCAAAAAACCAGTGAACTTAATTAAACCCGACCCATTCCAGAAATCATGTTTCCATGGTTTGAACATATTTGTGTAGAGAGAGTTTGGGTTTACCCAACAACCATGGTTGTAAAAGAACTTTGGTTGTAGTCATATTAATGGAAGACTTAAGGTTTAATTTTGTTTAACCAAGGGATTTCTTATTTAATTCTCATTGTTTTATTAATAAGCTTGCATTTATAGTCTTTTCATCATATGAAACAATATATTAAAAGATAGTTCACTAACTATATGGTATGGTTATGGACTTCTCTATTGTCAATTCCTCGAGCCATGAAGGAATTGACTAGGTGAACCTAATCAAAAGGGTGTAGGTCATGCATTGCGAAAAGAATTTTGCTTTGTCTACCGGCGGAAATGACTTAAAGGTAGCTCTCTACCATATAGACTTTGCCTGTTGAACATTCCTCGGCTTTGCAGTCTGAGATTTAAACTTAGTCATGACTATAACTTTCTTGGATTTGTTTCTTAAGGAGCTTCTTGTCTTTGGTTCTATATTTCCACCTCGATCCATCCTTATCCATGATAATCTAATCCTGTAACTCTTTCTTCGCAGTTTGTGCCCAAGCGACATCATTGTTTCAGCTGCGTTACTATTCTCCTTCCTTTGCATTCTCTTGGAGAAACATCTTCTTCTCCACCTAGTTTCACTTTTCCATTGAGATCAACAAATAAACTACTTCTTAGGAAGAAGTTAAGACCTATAGTAAACACGACCAAGGGCTTCAGATGGATGGGTTGCATGGGTTATTAGGTTGTCTCTGCATTTCAAAGGACTTTGGATAGCATTGTGGATTGAGTGATATATAAATCTTACCACTATAAAAACTTCACTTGACGTGGAATTGATGATTGTTGCACTGAAATTTTGGTCTAAGATTATTAACTCTTTCTTGCTCCCTTTTGGCCCCATTTCCATACATTGAGAGACATTGCCATTCTCACTAGCCTATCTATCTGAGGTGCCAATGCGTTGTGTATGCTTGATATTCAGGATTCTTTTCTCTCAGTTATAGAGGTTTCCTTTACCACTCAAACTTTGTACTCTACCACTATCCAGAAATGGCATGACGTCACCATGATTCCATCCACTATTGAGCATGATGCGTTATTATGGGTATGCAGATATGTATTTTTTCCTAACTTTGGAAAACCGGCCATGGAGTTCCTACCCTTGGTGAAGACAATTGCTTTAGGTCTGCCTTATGCTTTAGGCACTTTTCTCTTACCTTTCTTTTATCAGGCCATGAGTAAATATGTTTCTGATGAGCCTTACCATAGAGCTGGTGATGCCTTGTGGTTCGTATAGATGTGGTTATTTGCATATTTTCCAAATCTTCGGATAGATAACTTAACTTTTACAAGACTTTGGGACTTCATGTCGCACATTCTCTACGTACGATGCTCTCTACTGATCTTATGTTCTTCTTCTTGGGTTTGGTAGATCTAGCATTGGTATACTTATTCTTGAGGCATGATTTTGTACATATGTTAGCTTGGAATCAGATTTTGGCTTCATCTCAACCATATTTGCATGACTTTGAGAGTCCCATAGCCTCTCCTAATGCTACTTGTAGAGTACTTATTTCAGGAGGTTGCTTCGCCTTTTCATCTTCATTGTCTACATCTGCTAGTCAACAACCCTATTTCCTTTCTCTTTAGGGCCACCAGTTTGGTTTTTAGTACATTTCGACTTTACCTCATTTTACTTCTATCTAGCTAGATTTGGAGTTTATACATGAACTAGTTAAGGAATATCAAGCTCTTTCAGGCTCCATTGGGATTACCTCTTTATCCATGGCTCAATCCTTCTCTACTTGGTGGAATATCATATTTGACGAGCTTCTTAGTTCTTGCTCACCCACTACAGGTAAAAGAATCATTTCCTACATTTTTATTCATAAATTTACTTCGTGTTGATTTCCTCGTTTTATGCGAGATTGACTTCTTCTCTAGTAAACACGAGAAACTCAAGATGGCCATGGAGAAGAACTATGCTTCCAGTAGTCGACCTAAAAAGCCCAAGCTTTCTGAAGATGTGAGGGATTCTTCCAACTTACGACAGTCATCGTGTAAACCAACCTATCGGTTTGATTTCTCCAATACTATTGATGATCCCATTTAGGTTGAAGAAGTAGAAGATCCCTCTAAGAATAGTGAGCAAGTGTTGGCCTTTGCAAAAGAGACCTCAAGGGAGGATGATTCATGGGATACTAGTAGTGCACCTGATAAGAGAGAGACGGTAGATGACTCTTTGGATTAAAGGGCCACCGTGGGTGGAGAAGGCCCGATATGAGCAGCATGATTCTCGGCACACCACCTAATGCATTTTATTTCTTCCACATACTATCTTTCTCTTATATTTTCCATTTTCAAGCTTCACCAAGATCAACTTTTAAATAGAGGTAGAGATGGATTTATCTTTGGCTTTTCTTTCTTGGAACAAGACCACTCCTACCCCCTGGTCCTCGATACGTCCTCTAGTGATTTAGATGAGGTCATTACTTGCTCTGCTATGAGCCATTTTCTTTGCTTGGATCTACTTTCCTTATCTACCAACTAGAAGGATGGTTTCTATGTAGCTCTAGCGATATTGACATCAGCTTCCAAAGTGCCTTAGTCTAAGGTATTCATTTCAGAGGCTTTGGCTCAAGCTTTTTTTTTATTTTCCTTGCATTAGATTGTGCTTTGAAATCAAACATGGAGATCTCCTCCAAATTGGATGCCTTAAAAAGACAAAATACGGACTTTGAGCATTCCCAACTTGCTAAGAAACAAGTTACCAGTGGTTGAGTAAGCTATGCACTAGATAAATTAACTGCTAAAATTAATATCGGGGCCTTGGTGAAGAGCTGGAGAGCGAAGGAAGGAGAATCTAACCTCTTTGGTAAAGAATAGTGAAGCCATAAAGGCTCAACGACTTGAGCATCTACAAAGAGCTGGGTCCTTAGGCCAATTCTTAGCTTCTCAACACGCATTGAGACAATAGTTGGCTTCGAATCTGAAAATTAATGCATCAGCGGCATTGCCTTGGCTGCGGGGATTCTCTCGTTCCTTTTGATTTCCCATGATATGAATTTGACATTTCTGAACAATCATGAACTAATGAGACTTTGACTTGGGAACTTTGTAGCATATGTTTGGCATTTTTCAATTGTAAAGCCTCTTTCTTGCACATGCTTCTTTGTATCATCTTTTTTTTGCTTTTGTACTGCACAACCTATGATGATAAATGATTGTACTTAGGCTATTATATTCCCTTTCCAACCCTTGCTAGGTGGCCATTGTCCTACCATTTTTGCTTGGTGGAAATAGGAGAATTGGAATGTCTTCCTGAGATGCACTTGATTTGTTATTGGAGACTCATTGAGCACTACGCTACACAGGCACACTTAGAGCCATGACATTGAAATAGTAGATCAAGGTGGCACTAGGCATACCTTTTGATGTGTGTTGCTGTTTGTGGAATGAATTGTGGAGAACTCACTAAACACCAGTGCACGCACATTTACAGCCATGACATTGCATTAGTAGATCAAGGTGGCACTAAGCCTACCTTTTGATGTGTGTTGAATATGTATGGAATGAATTGAAAAAAAATCACTGAACACCGGCACATATACACTTATAGTCATGACATTGCATTAGTGGATCAAGGTGGCACTAAGCTTACCTTTGGATGTGTGTTGATGTTTATGGGATAATGTTGTAACTTTTTTGTTGATTAAAAGTGGTCCTTAGACCTGCTTTCTTTACTTGAGAATATATATATTGCGTATATCAGGTACACCATTGGAGAAATATGAAAAAGCAGGTTCTCTGAAAAGCTTGGAGTATATTAAACAAGTACATGTGGAAAATCTATGTATTTGAAATAGTGGCAAAAAGCTTATTGGATATATGTTTATCAAACCATGACTATAACAAGGTATTGTGCTAGAGAAACTTTGAATGCTTGAACAAAGTGGATAAAAAAAAAATACACTCCCGAACATAGGATATAACAAGGTACTTTGCTAAAGAAACTTTGAATGTTTGAGAACACAGCGGTTAAAAAAGCCTACTTTTACCCAAAACATAGAACATTTTCCTAACATTGCCCTTTACAGGCCGTGGAATAGTTTTTACAATTTCCCACATGATCGAGAAATATTTCTTCAAGTATTTTCGATTGATGATCCTCTTATGTGGCTCTCCTCGTAGGCTTGCTAATCAGTATGCGTTTCCAGGTAGTACTTGATGCACCTTGAAAGTTCCCTCCTAGTTAGGAGACCATTTGCCTAATTCTATCTTTGGAACCAATTGGTAGTATAATCTTCCAAACAAACTCTCCTACTTCAAAGCTTTTTCTCTTGATTCTCTTTATTTGCGAACTGAGTTATTTTATTTTCTAAATCAATATGGTTGAAAGCTTCTATTCTTCTATCATCTACATATTGGTTGCATCATCATGGCTTCTTGTACTCTTGAGGAGTAAAGGTCATTTTGCTAGAAACTCCTCGAAATTGATCGTCCAAAAAACTCATTAGACTTTTAATCATTTATCTGAGTATATTACGAGATTAATGTTATTTGTTTGCAATGTGGATATTTTACTCCAATTTCATTTTGCGAGGAAAATACGACCAAAAAACTAAAATACTCATTAAAAATCATAATAAACGGTTCCACAGTAGGAGTGAAGTCAGCAACTGAAAATTGGGGTTGCGACAGGAAGCTTAGTTGTGAGTCGGTTCAAGTCACGACATCCTAGAATTCAACTTTGAGGAATAAATAGAAGTCCCCAAAAAGGTGAAATGCGTTACTTGAAGAAGAAATTTGCGACAAAGGAAAGTAATGGTGGGACTAAAGGGAAATATCGAAAGAAGAAATCCATGTCAGCGACATCACTCGATGTCGTGAGCACCAACGAATCAACGGTCGCGACATCCATCAATGTCATAGCGATGGATCCGTCGATAGAAGCCACACGAGGAGGTCTTTGCAGTAAATGAAGTTCGCGACTAGTTTTGATGGGGGCTCCATTTGGGGTGGCGACATCTTTGTTGAGGTCGCGACATAAAAGCGAGCTGAAGTCTCAACGAGAAAAGTGAAGTTACAACCATATTAAAAGTTTAAGAGCAGAAAGGAGGTGTGACTGGAAAGAAGCAAAGCAAAGTCTTAATAAGAAAACTAAAGTTCGCGACCATTTAATGATCAAAGGCCTTAAGCGATATCGCGACCACTCATTTAGTCGCGACTTGAGAAAAACTAAGCTAGAAGAATTCCAAGCCGTGACATCAACTTAAGGTCATTGACCCTAAAGAAGAGGAAAGGAGGAAATTGGTTGCAACAAAGAACGAGGGTTGCGACCAGAAGAAAAAGAAATGGGTAGCAAAAGAGGTCGCGACATAAAATCGAAACTGTGAGGCGAAGACCACCAACTGTCGCGACCAAGAAATCAAAGTCACTGACCTGAAATCATCATACAAACAAAAAGGTGGTCGCAACCTAAAGAAATGTTACTTTGCGCGGCTTCGGAAGTATTTGGTAGAAGAGAAAGACAACGATAACCGGCGACCAATATGGCGAAATCGCGACGCATCAACGAAAAATAACGGAAAATTAGCGACTACAAGCGATGCCAGCGACCATTGATCAACTTGATTCGCGAAAAGCGAGCCGCCTTGAGAAGCAACAAGGTATGGCCCGGTATGAAGTAATCAAGGGAAATTCATTTCGCGACAACAACCTGAAGTCGCGACATTGAACAGTGAGTTGGGCTTTTTCTTTGAAATTAACACCGGAGCTTTTTAGGTTATTTAATTCCTTTTATAGTATAAATAGACGGTTCCGAATAGTAAGAGTTAGCTTAGTCTTCACTACCGGAAAAGGGGAAAGGAGAGGGAACTTCGGTCTTACTCGTTTAGAGTAGATTTTATTTCTTTTCTTTACTTTTAGTTTATTTCTTTTAAAGTTTGAATCTGCGAACCGTGCAGAGACAAGTAGAGATGGATTTTTTATTTTTGTTATTTTCTTAGTATTACTGCCTGAAAATTTATGAAATCCCCAGACAAATTTAAGAATTCATTTCTTCACCAGTTGTGCAATTCTGAGTGGTTGTACGTGATCGGTGCTCCATTTCTTAATTCGCGATGCGAGTGGCGGGCCGGCTGGCCCGGATTTGATTTACATTTGGATTCTGATCTTTACAGGACAAATATGGAGAACTAATTTGGGTTTGGATTTACTTATTTGGTGTCGTGTTTGAATTGTTAAGTTCCCAATAGTAGTACCTAATACCAGTTGAGGGAATGTATCTTGCTCTGAGATCGGGATGCCCTGCGCGACACCGACGAAGATTCTAAAGTGAGCATTCTTCACGGGTAGTTAGACTACCATTGATGAGCTGGCGAGCTTTGAGAGTTCATTTTGATAAATCCCCATTCGCTCTATAATTGAAGTAGAGGGTGTATTTACTTAATATAAATATCAGAGAGTTCACCTTAATCTAAAGGTAAGTTCTAACCCTAGTGTTAGCTTAGATCTAATCGAGGAAAGGGCGAACCCATAGATCTGGGCATTGAAGACACAATTAAGTGGTGGCTTTGCAAAAATCCACGAGAAGAAGGAAAAGCAAAGATACAACGTCAGCAGGGAAATGGGTGAGAAATATTGAGAGAGAAAAATACCCCAGTCTGCAAAGGGGAATTTGGAATCTGGTGGTAGTTTGGATCTTGTCTTGAGAAAACGCAAGGATATCTAACGAGTAGAATATGGGAGAAATCAATTCAACAATTAGAAATCTTGGACAAAACCGGATCCATACATTCACGAGCAATGTACTTTAGTGTTAGATTGTTGTTTCATTGTATTTCACTGATAGTTTTCGTTTCTCACAGGAAACTGATTCAATCCATTCTTATAGATACAATATATTTTTATTAATTTACTTTTGTTTTAGCCTAGTTTGACAATATTTAATAGTATAGGATCTTTAATTTTTGTTTTTTAGATAAAACTTTCACTATGATGTCTTAGTCCAAATAGTATGGAATTTCAATAGTTGGGGTAGTTGATCTTTAATTCGTTGCCAATCTCTGTGGGAATGATACACGGACTTACATTGGATTTTACTACTTATGACATGTGCACTTGTGATGTCATAGACTTGACCCTTATTTTAAATCATAGACATTAAGAGAAAACTATTTTTATCAAACAAAACTTATCCAAAGTGACATGGATGCAAGAAGTGTAAGGCTCTTGCTTAACTATGTTAATTTAGAGGGTTTTTAATCTATATAGAAAAAAGGCAAACAAGTTTTTATGCCGCCGTTACTTAGGGATTGAAAATTAAATAGATCAATATTCTAACAAGAAATGCTAATTTGGACATTTTATAAAGAAAAAGAACAAAAATAAAACTTTTCAAGCGGTGGCTACATCAACTGATGATCTTTAACAAGCGTATTGAAAATATTTTGTTTAGTTTGACTAATCCTATTAATCGAGGTGTGTTTGATTTGGAAATCCTTTAATGCATAGAAACCGGATTCGACCTGTTTCAGCGGACACTAGTGGATAGAACACTCGAAACTTAAGAAAGACAAAAGAAGCGAGAAAACATTATAGCGGATGAGAGACATGACCAGACAGAGAGGAACGAGGAGGGACGGCGAGCGAAGGCCTCCATTGCGACACAATGGAGGATTTCTGAAGGCCTATTGTTCGAAGAGTATTCTGCAATCAGACAGCCTACTATGGATGCAAATAACTTTGAACTAAAGCCAGCCTTGATTACAATGGTGCGGCGACATCGAGTTCCTTTGAAGTCACCAGCCAGAAGACCAGCTTGAGCACTAGGTAGATTTGTCGAGGATGACAAATACGGTGAAGGCGAATAGTGTGAGACCAGAGGTCGAAACAAAGTTGAATCTACTTCATTTTTCTTTGAGAGATATGTAGCCATATGGTATGAATCATTACCAAATGGTTCGGATTGATACTTGGGAAGTTGGTAGAAGCGTACGCAAGGCGGGTTCTCCCATCGCCTCGGAGAAGAAGGGAGATAATAGTATTCTAACAAGGGGGAAGATGAGAGCCTATATGGCAACTGAAGATTTAAGGAGTTGCTGAAGAGGTGCCCTATGCATGGAATTGATTTAAAAACCCCCCGGATGGATACAGTATCATGCACCCAAATGATACATCTAAAGGCATTATCGATGCTTCATGCTGTGGAGCATTCAAAAAGAAAAAATCTTGAAAGGTTAGGGCGATAGAAGACCTTGCCAAATGCAATATGAAGCTCCATACGAGTTTTCAAGGGGTATGATAGAGAAAGGGGTGTAGACTAAGAAAAATGACGACGAAGGAGGCAAATTAGATGCCATAATGCCTGAGATGGACAAGCAAGAAGAAAAATACTGCGCTCATGAAATAGGAGCAGTGGAAGAAGCTGATGAGAAGAAGTGGAGTGCGCAACATAAGAAGATTCTTATGGGGCGAGGAGGTTAAGAAATGCGTGAATGAGCGAGAAATTACTATTTCAAGCCAAATCTAACGCCCACACATTACGGAGTCCAACATTGAGGAACCGTAGAGAATTTCTCATATGGTGGAGGGCATTCTAAGGCCAGGCATGGACGAAGTCCTCAGCAAGGATCATCGGCGGCCACGAGTTCAGTATCGAGGGAGTGAAGGCGAGAAATGACTATCGGGGTCAAAGAAAGCGAGGACTCGACCATTTGAAGAACAAATCTTTTGCAATTCATGGGGGGGATAACGAGAGACATTACACTTCCATGAGCAGCCATCTAGCAGCTTTCAAGAGTACGATACTCAAGTGTTTGAGAAAAATACAAGTACATTGAAAAACTTTTGGGAACACAAGTAGAGGCATTTATTTTGAATATGCCAAATCAAAACAGGGTACATTCCCTAATGACACTCAAAAGAATCAAAAGGCTGCATGGCAGTGTCGAGTTAAAGAAGTGGGAAGGATTTGAGCAACAACGAGAAGGAAAGAAAGGAAAAGAAGAGGCGAGGCGGAACAAGAAGGGCGGAAAGGAAGGAGAAGAGCACCGCAGTTGAACATCGAAAGAAAGTAATGAGACGAAAACGAGAAGGAAGGAGTACCGGCTTATACACTTGGTACCATTTCCACGAGACCGAGAAGCAGAAGAGAAGAACAATTTTCTAAATTCTTGGACATTTTCAAGAAAATAGAAATCAATATTCCAATTGCAGTGGTGATCAACCAAATGCCTATTTATGAAAAATTTAAGGAGATCTTGACGAAAGGAAGATAAGCGAGGAGGAATAGTGAATTTGTTGCTACTGCGGTCTGATTATCCAGTAGCTCGGCAAAAGTGAAGGACCTGGCGGGTTCACCATTCCACTGCTCATAGGAAATATGAATTTCAAAGAAGGCATTATGTGATTACGGAGCTAGTATAAATTTGATACTCATCGGTTGTGCAAAGACTTAATTTGGGAACTTACCCAAATAGCAATCACATTGCAAATGGGCGATAGATGATAGCCTGACCGAAGGTATTCTTGAAGATGTACTTGTCAAGGTAGGGAAATTCATCTTTCCAGTGGATTTTGTTTTCATGCAGATGGAGGAAGATACCCAAGTTCCTTTGCTGATGGGAAGACCTTTCTTAGCAATTGGAGCTACCTTGATAGATATCTGAAGGTGAAGCGACAGGGTGGGAAATGAAGCAGTGCACTTTAATAATATTAATAGGAGTTTGGAACATCGATGTAGATGCGAGAAGTTGTATGGATATAGTATGACCTTCGATGTTGAATTGAATTTTGATTGTATCCTTCAACATTCTATCAATGAAATTGAGATGAATTTTTAGTATCTTGAGAGTCTTGATCGTGAAATACTGTCTTCAAATTTGTTTAGCAAAGAAACAGTCTCGAGCATGAATGAAAGCAGTCAAGATAAGTATGCAGCCAGAAACAGCAAACTCATGAGCAAGAAACTAGTGCAGAAGGGTAAACATAGAAAGAATTGCCCAATCATTTGAAATATGAGTTCTTAGAACCAGAAAAGAGAAAACCAGTCATCATATCAGCTGCATTGACTGAAGCTGAAGAACAGAAGTTGCTGGAAATTCTGAGAAAATACAAGGAAGCTATTGCTTGGTCAATTGAGGATCTAAAGGGTATCAGTCCATTCATTTGCATGCACAAAATATTGTTGAATGATAATGCAAAAACTTCTATTGAGCATCAAAGGAGGTTGAACCCAGTAATGAAAGAAGTTGTTAGAAAAGAAGTTCTGAAATGGTTAAATGCAGGTTTTATATATGTTATATCAGTTAGTTCTTGGGTGAGCCCAGTGCATGTGGTTCCTAAGAAAGGTGGATTCAGCGTGATCGAGAATGAAAGAATGAATTCGGTTCCTCTGAGCGTAGTGGGATGGAGGGTGTGTATTGTTCTGAGAAAATTGAATACTGCGACGAAAGGATCATTTTCCCTGCCTTTCATTGATCAGATCTTGGATTAGGTTGGCCAGAACACCTCGGCTTTTGTTTTCTTGATGGATACTACGGATATAACCAAATTGCTATTGCACAGAATCGGGGAAAACCACTTTTACATGCCATTTGAAATTTTTTGCTTTTAGGAGAATGCCATTTGGTTTGTGTAATGCTCTTGGAACTTTCAAGATGCATGATGTCTATTTTGATTTAGCGAGAATAAGTTATGGAGATCTTCATGGATGATTTTACGAGTGTATGGATCAGGTTTTGAATAGTGCACATAACTTGGGGACCTTCAAAGGTGCGGGACGAATCTAGCTCTGAATTGGGAAAAATGTCATTTTATGGACACAGAAAGGAATTGTCTTGGGAGCACGTGATTTCTGCGGCAGGGCTTGGGGTAGACGAGCAAAAGTTTGATTATAAGAATTTGATGCCACCCATACGATTAGAGAGAATTAGAAGTTTCTTAGGACATCTTGGATTTCACGGAAGATTTATCAGATTTCTCAAAAATTGCTAAACCTACTATGCAGATTGTTGAAAGGATACTAAGTTCTATTTTGATGAATCCACCAGAATTCTTTTGAAGAATTGAATCGGATTAGTTGAAGCTCGACATAGCAAGCCAGTTAGGAGCAGAGAATTTGAAATCATGTGTGATGCCAGTGATTTTGCAATGGGAGTTGTATTGGGACAAAAAGCTGAAAAAGTGTTCAAGGCCATATACTATGCCAGCAAAACCTTTAATGAAGCTCAGGAAAATTACTCTACTGCGAAGGAGATGCTGGCAATAGTATTTGCATGTGAAAAATTTAGGCCATACATTTTAGGGTCCCATGTTATTATACATACTTGATCATGCAACAATTAAATATCTAATGTAAAGAAAGAAGCAAAGCGAGACTGATCGGGTGGGTGTGCTATTACAGAATTTGATTTATAAAGGAAACAAAGAAAGGTTGTAACTTGATGTGATGGCGATCACTTGTCGAGAGTGCCACATAAACCTGTGTAAAAAGAAGAAGAAAGAGAAATAGTAGAAATTTTCGGATGAATGGTTATTCCGGCCTATCCTCCGAAACACCTTGGTATGCTGATATTGTGAACTTCTTGGCTTGTGGAATTATGCCACTAGAATTCAGCTACTCGCAGAGAAAAAGCTAAGGATGGCTTGGCTGGTACTACATGCAGGATGACCCATTATTGTTTAAAAGAGGCGGATTTGATTCGCAGGAGATGTGTACCGGAGAGGTGGAGCAAAACAAGATTTTCTGAGAATGTCATGCATCACCATATGGAGGACATTTTGCAGGAGATATAACAACCCACAAAATTCTCGAGTCAGGATTTTACTGGCCTACTATTTTTAAAGACTGTTTTGATTGGGTGAAGTTATGTGATCAATGCCAAAGAATGGGAAATCTCAGCAAAAGGCATGAGATGCCACACCAAAAGATATATCTAGTGGTGCAATTGTTTGATGTATGGGAATGGATTTTCTGGGGCCTTTTTCTAGCTTCATTTTGGAAATATATACATACTCCCAGTGCATGGATTAATAATAGCCAAAAATGGGTTGAAGCGACAACTTGTCCCAGAGATGATGCCAATACAATTGTGGGATTTTTACAAAAATATTCTCGGCATATTTGGGACACCAGAACTATAATTAGTGATGGAGAGGGGCCATTTTAAATAAGATTGTTTGACAAACTACATGGGCAGATATGGTATAAAACACATTATGAGCTTGGCTTATCGTCCTCGAACAAATGGAGCGACTAAAATTTCAGACGGGAGATAAAGAAAAATTCTTGAAGCGCAAGTTCCAGCATAAAAGATTGGTCTTTGAAGCTTGATGATGCACTCTTGGCATACAGGACTGCTTTTAAAACTCCCATTTGAGTGTCCCCATACAAGCTTGTCTTTGGAAAACCATGTCACCTACATCTTGAGCTAGAGTATAAAGCTATGTGGGCCATCAAGAAGCTAAATTTTGATTTCAAAGCTGCTAAAGAAGAGAGGCTACTCCAGTTAAATGAATTGGAAGAGTTGAGGAATGAAGCCTATGATAGTGCTAGAATCTACAAAGATAAAACAAAAAAATGGCATGATCAACGAATTTTGAGGAGAGGAGTGAGCGGAAGTCGGATCACATTATTCAACTCAGTTAAGACTCTTTCCAAGAAAGCTTAAATCCAAATGGAGTGGACCATATATAGTAGTATCAAGCACACAATTTGGGGCAGTGACACTTAGAACCAACAATTAAGAGGAATTCAAAGTTAATGGTCGGAGATTAAAGCACTACCTTGGGAGAAAGCAATTGGAAGAATAACCCTTAGTTCTGAATGAGGGAAATTGAAGAAACAGAACAATGGCAACAGCAAGTCCAACTAAAGACTAAAAATTGAGCGGCTTTGTAGAAGGCAATCCACATCAGTTTGTTTTAAGTTTTTCTTGTTATAGTTTATAATTTTTGTGTTTAAATTTCTAATAGCTTTGTGTAATTTGTTTCATATTTGATTGAAGAGTAGGTAAATATTTTTGTTAGTTTTGCAAAACAATGAAATATGAGCAAAAGGGAGAGCATCTGAAATCAAACTTCAATCGGCATAAGAGACAAAAAGGGGCAGTATACTCTTCTTGATTTTATTTAAATTTTGTCTCTGATATGGCATGATTGAAAGTTTGGGGGAATTTTATTTTGTTATGGTGCTTGAATTTAGAATATGATGCATAGTGGATGAGTTGTTGAATTTTTGCATGATGAAGATGAATTGAGTTATAGTTGTCTTGATTGGAATTGAATAAATTGAAATTGCTGTGAATTTGAGTGTTTATGTTTTGGAGTAAATAACATTAATCAAAAGTTGCAACCAAGAATCTTTGAATGAAACAATAAAGTGGAAAGAAAGTCAAAATAATTGAAACTGAGGTCCACATGGCCCGAAATAAGAAGGGAAAGAAAATCTTTATGTTGCAACATCAAATTCCACAATAAGACCACATTTTAGTCCTGACAAAAATCTTGAAGTGCAACCCGAGAATAATCAAAATTCAATAAAAATTAGGATTTTAAACCTCTCATTTTGGAAATCAGGCATTAAAAATAAAATTCATTGAAAATCATCAATTAAAAAGCTTAAAAATCTGATGACGTGATATAAATTGAGCCAACGATCCACTCCAAATCAATGTCTTTGATTAAACGATTTGGTTTGGTCTGCTCAATTTCAAAGAGAATAATCAAAGGGAATTTAATAACTCGAGAAAAGCGATCAATATTCTCCACCCAGCGATTCCACGAAACCTACATTGGAAATAGCAAGAAGCATGAATTCGAAACCTCATTCAATTCATTCATCGAAATTTAAAGAAAGAATAAATGGTCTTGTAGTTCCCAAAGAGGCCTTAAAAATCACTATAAAAGAGAGTACAAAGGAAAAATAAACAAAAGAATGAAGAGAAGGGAGAAGGAAAAAGAAGAGTTCACTGGTACATGGCTCCTGAAGGCTTATGGAATGAATGGAGTCGGAAAACAAACCAATTCCATTCATTTATTCCATAAAGCGTTGTGTAATCAAGAGAGAGTGGTTGATGGGAAGGGAATTGGAAGAAAGGGTTAATTAGAACCCATCAGCTTAGAAGCTCAAAGAAAAAGAAGGAAGAGGGCGCAAAGTTGTTTGCCTGAGGCTTTGTTACGGCTCTGGAGCGGCTGAGTGCAGTGAAGACAAATGAAAGCGAAGCTACAACCTTCGGAGGGAAGATATGGAGTTTTAGATCAAGAAATAAAGAGTTTTTCTCTAATTTAGTTATAGTCTTAATTGTAGGGAAAGCGGATTGTACAATATCGAAATGTTTTGATATTTGAATAAAATTCTTGTTAACCAACAAATTAATTGTTTTTGAGTTCACGAATCGATATATTAAATTTTGTGTTTGTATCATTTTCTGTTTAGCATGAAAAGAATAAATACCTTGTATGTGCAAGGATCAAATAAACAATTATGTTCTTTCCCAAGAACAAAATTGCAGAAAAAATAAGGGCTTAAATTAGTAAACTAGAAATTAGGAGTTGCAACTGCATTGTTTAAATTCAGTATAGATTGCAAAAATTGGAAAATGGTTATTGTTGATGGAACAAAGTACTTGGTTGAAATAATGTAAGTAGACAGTAAATAAGTACAAGTCTTGAAGAAATAATACACTTGGGTTAACAAAACTTATGAAACTTTGAGAGAAATTAGGAACATCTTCTAGGAAATTCAGGATTAAGAGTCCATTGTCCTAGAACTTGTTAGATTATTGATTGAGGCGAAATCTTAGGTGGCTTGACCAACAAAAAAGTGATAGAGGCCATCATTGGCAGATTGAGCTTTTCTAAGCCTACCTTGATATATGCTAAAAGCATATTCTCTAGTTCCTTAATTCCTTGAGTAAGCCTTATTTCTTCAACAAACGTGGCGAAAACCCTAAATTCCCTTTCTTTACAACTAATCACATGCAAAGAGCCCAAATTATCCAGTTTCCAGTACATAAAAAGTCTACTATAAAGGAAGAAACAAGTTTGGAGGAAAAATATTTCCAAATTTTTACAATGAAGGAGGTGAAGAAGTAAAGATACAGAAATTAGTGAAAAAGGGAATAAGTTTTGTCTTGTGGCCTATTTCCCTTGAATAATTAAGCTCGTAGGGGTGTTTTGACACCTAATACCCTAATACCAACTAGTATGGGAGTTGCTAGCCCAAAGTCCTCTAAGAGTAATAGAAATCCTAAGAAGACAAAACATTGCACTATTCCCAACATTAGAAAAACAAAAGCAAAAGAGTTCAAGAACAAAGGAACTAGCCTAAATAAAGTGCATATGGAAATTGAAATTCCATAAAAAGAATTCAAAAAGAAGAATCAGGCCAAGATTGAGGAGAATCAGCAAGTACAAAGAAGAAAAAGGGTGAGAGTTGAAGGCAACAAGTACAGAGAAAAATTAGGCGGGTGATTTGCAACTTAAATTTTCCCATTACTCTGCCCGATTACCTAAGCCCAACATTACAAGCTTGAAAGACCTCATTAATCTTGAAGGTTGAATTTAAATACATTAGTGGAGATCAATATGAAAAACAAGCCTATGGGACTTTGACAAACAGTCCAAGAAAACTCCCAGAAGATTAACTAAATTCAACATGAAGATGAAAAAGATTGAAGACCTGCACACACACACAGAGAACAAGACTTGTCGAATAAAAATTGTTTAAATACATTAGTTCATCAAGAAATTTGTGATAGAAGTATATCATTCCATTATTCTTGAATGGCCCGAAATTTAAAATGATCTTTGGTATCTTATTTCCATATTAGAGGTGGAATGAGAAAAGGCGTGGCATGGATCGAAAAATGTCCTTAAAATTTTTAAGCTTATTTGTTTGAGAGACCAAACAATTCTTTCTTTTCTTTGCTTGATGACAAGCAAAATATTAAAAGTTTAAGGGGGAATTTGATGAGTCAAAAACTCGATAGATTTTAATCCATTTTACACGGTATATTGCGAGATAAATGTTGATTTGTTTGCGAGAAATGTGGATATTTTACTCAAATTTCATTTGCGGAAAATACGACAAAAGCTAAAATCTCGGCCAAAAATCATAATAAACCGGTTTATATATACTTGGAATTGAAGTCGCAACTAAAAATCGAGGATGATCTACTCTTGTTTAACAGTTGTCGATCAGTTCCAAATCACGACATCACCAAATTGACTTTGAGGAAGAAATAGAAGTCCTAAAAGGGTGAAGTGGTGCGCGAAGAAAGAAGTTGCGACAAAAATGTGGTCGGGACTAAAGGAAATATCAAAGAAGAAATCCATGTCGCGACATCACTCTGATGTCGCGACATGATCAGCGAGTCATGACATCGCCCGATGTCATAGCGTGGATCCCGTCAATGAAAAGCCACATGAGAGGGTCTTCGCGAAGTAAGCGAAGTTTACAACTAGTTTTTGATGAAGGGCTCCATTTGAGGAAATCGCATGTTGTTGAGGTCGCGACATAAAAGCGAGCAGGTCTCAAGGCGAAAAAGGAGTGAGTTGCAACCATATTGAAAGTTTAAGAACCCGAAGAGCTCGCAGCTTTGGAAAGAAGTCAAACAAAGCCTTAACAAGAGCGAAGTTCTGCGACCATTTAATGATCAAGAAAGACCCATGAGCGATATCGCGACCACTCATTTTAGGTCGACACAGTAAAAATAAGCGGGGAAAGAAATCAAGTCGCGACATCAACTTAAGGTCGTGACCTAAAGAAAAGAAATGAGGAAATTGATTGCAACAAGAGAGAGGCGAGTACGACGGAAGAAGAAAGAAATGAAGCGACAAAGGAATTCGTGACATCACCCTTGGGGTCACGACATAAAATAAAACTTTGTGAAGGCAAAAGACACCAACACAATCCCGACCAAAGAAATCAAAGTCACAACACAAATCATCTTCACAAACAAAAGGTGAGTGCATAACTAAAGCGATCATAGCAGCTTCCGGAAGCTGGAAGAAGACAAAAACTGGCGATGTTTGCGACATGGCGAAAATCGCGACATCAACAACGAAGAAACACTGAGCAAATGGTGCGACTACAAGCGATGTCCGACCATTGATCCAGCGATTCTCAGCTGGTACGCCGCCGAAGCAACAAGGTCGTGGCCCGAGCTGAGTAATCAAAGGAAATTCGCCATTGACATCAACGAAATCATGACATTGAATAGTGAGCTGGGATTTTTCTTTGGAAATTCACCTAGAACTTTTAGAGTTCGACCCAATTCATTTTGATATAAATAGAAAGTTTAGAATAGTAAAGTTAGCTTAAAGTCTTCACTACCGAGAAAAGGAAAGGAGGAACTGAGTGTATAGTTTAAGTAGATTTTATTTCTTTTTCTTTACTTTTAGTTTATTTCTTTTAAATTTGAATCTGCTTGACGGGTGCGGAGGCAGTAGGCGGATTTTATTTATATTTTCTTAGTATTCTTTGAAAATTTATGAAATCTAGACAAATTTATGGAATTCATTTCTTCTCACTTTGTGCAATTCCGGTGGTTTATGCATTGATCGGTGCTCCATTTCTTAATTCGCAATGCAGTAATCAAAGCGCAACTCTGCTGGATTTGATTTACATTTAGTTACAGTCTTTCCTGGACAAATATGGAGAACTAATTTGGGTTTGGATTTACTTATTTGGTGTCGTGTTTGAATTGTTAAGTTCCCAATAGTAGTACCTAATACGGTTGAGGAATGTATCTTGCTAAATTATCCGGATGCCCTACAGCGTGACACGAGGCCGATTCCACGAGAGCGAGCATTCTTTTCTGGGTATGTTCGACTACCATTGTTGAACTGCTGAGCTCTGAGAGTTCATTTTGATAAATCCCCCATTCTCTCATAATTGAAGTTAGAGGGGTGTATTTAACAATATAAGTAATCATAGAGTTCACCTTAATCTAAAGGTAAGTTCCTAACCCCGTGTTAGCTTAGATCTAATCAAGGGAAAGGGACGAACCCATAGATATGGAGGTTGAGCCACCAATTAAGTAGTAGAAACTTTGCGAAAATCCTGAGAAGGAAAAGAAAAAGGTCTGCTATCAACAGGAAATGGGTGTGAAGTATTGAGAGAGAAAAATACCCCGGATCTTGCGGAGGAATTTGGAATCTGGTACTTTGGTTGGATCTTGTCTTCGAGAGAAGCAAGGATATCTAACAGTGAATATGGAAGAAATCCAATTCCAACAATTAGGAAATCTTGGACAAAGCCGAGTCAGCCATGAAACGAGAACAATGTACTTTAATTAATTATTTGTTTCATTGTATTTCAGCGATGGTTTCGTTTCTCACGACAAATGATTCAATCCAAGACTCTTATAGATACAATTTATTTTTATTAATTTACTTTTGTTTTAGCCTAGTTTGACAATATTCAATAGTATAGGATCTTTAATTTTTGTTGTTTAGATAAAACTTTCACTATATTGTCTTAGTCCAAATAGTATGGAATTTCAGTGGTTGAGGTAGTTGATCTTTAATTCGTTGCCAATCTCTGTGGGAATGATACATGGAGTTACATTCAGATTTTACTACTTGTATGACCTGTGCACTTGCAGTGTCATGGACTTGACCCTTATTTTTAAATCATGAACATTAAGAAAACTATTTTATCAAGCAAACTTATCAAAGTGACATGGATCTGAGAAAGTGTAAGGCTCTTGTAGCTATGTTAATTTGAAGGGTTTTAGTCTATATAGAAAAAGGCAAACAAGTTTTTATGGCGCCGTTGCCGGGGATTGAAAGAATTAAATAGATCAATATTCTAACAAAAGAGGGAAATGCTAATTTGGACATTTTATAAAGAAAAAGAACAAAAATAGCTTTTCAAGCAGTGGCTACATCGAACATCTTGTTCCCTAAGCTCCAGTAGGATCTCTAAACGATCAAAGCTTCATACTCGACCTAATTGTTGGTGCATTCAAAGGCCAAATTGAAAGACAATGTAGTCTTTACTCCTCTTGGGGAAATGATCACTATTCCTACACTAGTTGAATTTTCTATGCTTGAACCATCAAATTTGAGGATCGAGGTTCCTTTGTAGCTCCGCAAATTTCCGACTTGCCCTTTACTCCAACAATCTCAAGGAAGGATGATCGGCTAAGAAATACGCCAATGCTTGTCCTTGAGACTGATTTCTATGGAAAGTAAGGTGAATTATGACAAAGTAAGGGACCATTTACCAATCCTCCCTGTAATTCGTGGCCAGTTAAGCATGTACTTCATAAGGTAAGTCTAAGAAACCACATAAACGCGAGACTTAATCAATTAATGTCTTAGTTTAGTACATGCAAAGTACAAGGGCAAGCATAATTTTTTCAATTGGAGTATACTTTGTTTTGTTGGATTTAAGACCCTACTCAAATAACATAAAGCCTGCTCATGGCCTTTATAATCGCTTTGTGCTAAAAGACAACCTATTGACTCATTTGCAACTGATAATATAATTTTAAGTGAATGACCTTGTATAGGAGGTTTAGAGAAGTATTCTTTGATCTTGTCAAAAGTTGCTTGATGTTGTTCCTCCCACCTAGACTCTTCTATATCTTTCAACTTCAGTAAGTGAGAGAATTCCTTGGTTTTTCCTATCAGGTTAGAGATAAATCTTCTTAAATAATTTACCTGACCTAGGAACTTTTGGAGTTCTTTCTTGTTTTTGGAGCATTGGCTGAAGTAATAGATTTTTCTTTGTTTTGATCCACTTCAATCCCTCTTTAGTGAACTAGGAATCCAAGAAAATTCCCAATAAGAACTCCGAATGTACATTTGAGTGGATTAAGCTTCGATCGATCATGTCTCATCCTTTCAAAGTTTTTCCTTAGATGATCTACATGCTCATTGGCTCTTTTAGATTTAACCACAATATCATCAATTTGTACTTCCATGTGGTGGCCTAGCATGTCATGCATTGCCCTTTGGTAAGTTGCATATGCATTCTTGAGACCAAAAGACATCACTAGAAATTCAAATGCCCCTAAGGAGCCAGGACATCTAAAGGAGGTCTTAGATATATCTTCTATTGCTATTAAAATCTAATTATAACTAGAGAAACCATCCATAAAGGATAACAATTCATTATTAGCAGTAGAATCAACTAACATGTCTGCAATAGGCATCACATACATATCCTTAGGAGTAGTAATATCTCTAAAATCCACACATACCCAAAGTTTTCCATTTTTCTTCATCACATGAACAATATTTGATAACCACTTAACATACCTTATAGGCTTGATGAATTTGACCTTCAAGAGTTTCTCAATTTCCTCATTCAACTTCAACTCTACTTCCTTGGACATTCTTGTAGGTGGTTGCTGGAAAGGATGAAATTTGAGCCTTATGGGAAGGCGACGTTCCACAAGGCCCCTATCCAATCCTGACATTTCGTCATAATTCCAAGTGAAGCAATCTTTGAATTCCTACAATAGTGATATCTTTTGTTCCATCAAGTTAATGGGTAAGAGAGAATTGATGTAAGTAATCCTTAACTCTTCCATAATACTAAGTTTGACCTCTTCCATAGGATCATGAACTTGAGGCTTGTTGTCTTCCATTTTAGAAGGAGTTTGTTCCAAATCTTCAATCTAAATTTATTCCTCCTATTATGTAAAACCTGGGTATATTTGAATTTTTCCAAAAAATGGCAAAACGGTAAATTGCCGCTATAGTATAAGTTACAAACCTTGAATTTTCTAGATCTCGGATGACAAAACGGACCTCATCGTTGGATTCATCTTGCAATATCTAGTTACTCAGACGAATTTTGTTAAATTCCGAGACAGTCAGCTTTTCACGATTTTCGGGGTGTCGGGTGCCTAGTAAACCCCAAAAACGGGATTTTTGAGAAAAATCTCGAAAGTGGAAAATGAATTAAGTAAAGTTCATTTAAAATAAATTGAACTTGAACCGGGATGAAATAAATTGTGTTGGGGCAGAAACAGACTCGGATAAGTCAAGGACACGTGGCATGACGTGGGCCAAGTATCCTTAAGTGACAAATAAGGCAAAAAAAAAAAATCAGTTTTGGGCAGAAAAAGAGCAGATTTTCTGCTGGAAAAAAAAAAAAAAACATGTAGAGAGGAGAAGAGAGATTAGAGAAAGAAGCTCCAACTTCTCTCTACTATCTATTGAGATTGGTTCCTCAGTTTTCATTGAGCCAAGAACTAAATTCCATCTATGCGACGAGAGCTACGTGTGGGTACAGGAAACAAAGGATTTCGTTAAAGATTCACATGAAGAGTTCGGGAGATCATGGGTTTTGGGTCTTCGGGACTCCTGAAAGCTTTGTATTCACTCCAAGAGGTAGGTATTCTTTCTAATTTGGTTTATTTTCCATTCTAGGGACTGTTTGGTTGAGTTTTAATGCCCTAAGGTGATGTTTTGCTATTTTTTCCCTAAGGGGCTATTTGGCAAAATAATGGGTTATAGGAATAGTGCCCTGTTTTGACCTTATATGATGTCAAGTTTTTGGGGCTGCTTTTCGGTTATAAAAAGGGATAATTGAGACTACTATCCTTCAAGTAAATTGTTGCTCTATCCAAGAACTTGATGTTAGGCTTTTGAATCACCCAAATTGGACCTCTATAACCCAAGTTATGGTCCCTTTTCCAGAACTACCACAGGTTGCCCTATTTTGGCCGAACCTACTTTCCTAATTTTTGGGACTGATTTTTGGTTGGGAAAATTTGGGAATTTGGAGTAGCATCCTACAAAGAAATTGTAGCTCTATCTGAGAAATTGATGTTAGGGTTTTTAATCACCAAAATTGGACCTCTATAACTTAAGTTATGGTCCATTTTTCGGGATTGCTACATCTTAGGCTATTTAATGATCTGTGTCTAGATTTTAGGATTGTTAGGGGCCTAGTTTTCTGAACCGAGTTCAGAACTATCATGTGGTCTATTATGGCTTGTTGTGTGGAATGTTATGTGGGCATCTCTATGCCACAATTGGTCTTGAGGATGAGGTTGTCATTGCTTGAGTTTAAGTGACATGCTTGGTAGTAATTGATTGGATGTCAATATGTATCCTAATGTATTGACATGTGATGAATGGTGTGTGTAGGCATGGCCATTACATAGCATGTTGTACGCTATTTTGTGGACATGTTATGTCATCATTTATTCTAGAGGATAAAGTGCGTCGTTGCTTGACTAAGTAATGATTTGGTTGTGATATTGATATATGTGCTTATGATATTTTGACATGAATGAAATTTTGTGGAAATTACATGCATGTTTGATATAATTGTCCCTGATGCATGGGTGATATGCATGAGTAGAATTGTCCATATAGCATTCATCATATATGTGACATGGTATAGGCATGAAATGGCACATCACATTACCCTTCTGCGGGGACATACATGAAATGGGTGTGAGTGCATGGTTATAATCAACATTGTGTTTGATGTTTGATTAGGTGGGCTCGATACGGTAGGACAACGTCCAACAGGGTTGTATGGTCAAAATGGAAACAAAAAAATGAAAATATTTGTCGAGTATTAGCAAGTAGGGATAGACACCCCCTCGGGTGAAAGCCCCATTAGTTTTGGTTATACATATGTATCCAACGGTGAAGGCCCATGAAAGTGTAGGAAGGCTTACAAAGCCTGCGGTGATACCCTAGAAATTCGCTACCCACAAAAAGACACGTTATTTTAAATATAAATGATCATTGAGGTGTAACATCCAAAAATCTTTTGGTTTGAAAAAAAAAATTAAAAATTTTGTTTTGTAAAATGATCATCGGATGTAATCCAAGAATGATGAATTTTATCATGCATGGATTTCAACATTGTGTGATAAGAGTCTGTTGGGACTCGAGTTTGATGTAGTCGGTGAGGACTCGGTATATGGGACATGGTGAGTCACATTTCATTCATGTCATGTAGAATTCCATTCTAGGTTTGTTGATTGGAATGTGTTTTTTTTAGTGACATGACCATTGCATGTGCACTTAGGTGGGGAGTAGCCTCTGTAGGAGTTCACTCTATTGGGCATTGGTCACCCCGTCGTGGGACCCCCCTTTTAGGTACAGGGAGTGTGCAAGGAGACGACGCTAACTCGAGGCCACCATTGTGAAGAAAGCCGGGTTGTGGCTTTGGTTCTTACTTTTGTAAAATATATTAAAACAAACTATTTTGATATGTGTTTTTGTGTAAAGAGTATTGTAATTAAACTCTTAAGGATGATGGTATTATAAGCTTGTGTATTATGTTTGAGTATGGATAAATGGACCCTATGTGGTCATTTTTACTCGTAGATGGACCCGAAGAGGTCATGATATGGTAATTGGCCCCAGATGGGCCATTCTATTATCTGTTGTATAGGTTGTATTTTTGGGTAGAACTCCCTATACAAAGGAGACTCTATCCAATTTTTGTTCAATTATGGGTCCCGGTAAAGGGTACACAATAGTGTGGTATCAGGTTACCCGACATCCGCAAGTTTTCCGTGGGTTGACGGTTGGTCAACGGACCCCCGGGTTTTGGGGCATCACATCTTATCTGATTCTTCTTCATAAATCACTTTAGCTCCATAAATGTCTTGGAACTATTCTTTTGCTATTTTTTTAGTAAATTGTTGCATTTGAATTCTGAATGTCGCAGTTGCAACAACCGTATTCTCTTCATAAGAATACTTAGTCATTGATCTCCTCAATGATTAGACCCTTTATCGGCCTGAAAGGCACAATAGTAGTTGTCTTTAGAAGTTTGGTAGCTTGGTCTTGAATTTCACCATTATCTCTTGACTCCATGTATATTTCTCTTAGAGCCCCATTCTTCTTATTGCCTTTGAATTTTATTGGGTCAAACTCTTGGTCATAGTAACTGGCCTCAATAGAATCTATAGTTGCAATGAAAGGTTGTTTGCCTTCCCATACTACTTCTACTCCATCACCTTTCCAAAACAATAAAAATTGGTGAAGGGAGGATGACACACAGCAAATAGCATGAATCCAATGTCTTCCTAGAAAAGCATTGTAATTAGCAGTAGAATTAATCACAAAGAAAGTTGATAAGGAAGTCTTAATACCCATAGTGATGTAAATAGGGAGTACGCCTAGAGTCTTAGAGATTTCCCCAATAAAAGCTGATATACACACTTTTGTTTCAATTAAATCACTAATGCCTTTTCTTAATGCTCTCAACATCCTTAATGGCATCATATTGACTGTTGATCCATTATCCACCAATACCTTGGACACTAATTTACCATTTAAGTGTGATTTCACATAGAGAGGTCTTATGTGCCTTGTCATTTCCACAATAGGTTTTTCCAATATCACCTTTTAGGCCCTACTTCCTTTAGAAGAATCAATGATGATTACCTTTTGACTCTGCTCTTCCTTTGTTGGAGAATGTTCTCTACCTCTACTAAGCTTTCCTCCATTTATTTTGATTTGAAGAAATCCAGTAAAGTTAGAGAAATTGTAGAACATTTCAATGAAATAGGAAATGTACCTATCATAATAGTTCTCAAATCCATTTATTTAGTAGATCCACAACTAGAATCATCATCTTCTCTAGCCTTCCTTCCAAATTTGGTTTTCTTTGGGGTAGGCCCCACTTCTTCCCTCAGATTCTTTGCTTCTTATGCTTTTCCTTATGGCATTTCTTCAGGTAATTTCCTTTTCTACATTACTCTCAGTTTGTGCATCCTTTTTTTTTAGTTATGGTGAGCCTTTGGGGAAATTTCTTATGCTGCATCACATGCCACTTTTGTCTAGGTGAGATAGGAGGAGGGACAACAATTCTTTGAGGTATTTTCCTCTTTTAAGTGTTCATGCCCTTTCCCTATGGAAAAGTAAGTCTCTCTTTTGGAGAAACATTCTTTTCTTTGGAGGGTTTCTCCTTCTTGATTTTTTTGTTTTGAATGGTATGGATACCTTCAATTATTTTCATTTTCTTTGGCTATAAACACTTTTCCTTTTACTGCCAATTCATCCTTACGAACCAAATATTGTTTAGGAATCCATACCTTTCTTATCCTGGCATGAGGAGAAAATGTCTCATCCTTCTTTACATTCAACACCTCCCTCAAATTAGTAGCATCTATGTTTACTAAAGCCACTAGTGAAAAAGGATCTTCATCAATCACCATGACCTCATTTTTCTCAGGGAACTACAGTATTCCCTTGTTGATTCTATCCTTTATGATATTCTTAAAACTCCAACAAGAATTAGTACCATTATTCCAGGAATTGTGATGCTTACAGTAAACTTTTCCCTTGAGTTCCTCTTTGCTGGGGAGTTGGTGATCCTATGGAAATGTGATGAATTTCTCCATCAAAAGGAAATCAAAGATTTCCTTAGTCTTTGTTGCATCAAAAGTATACTATACTTGTGTATTGGAGGTCTATAACTTCTTCCATAAGTCATGTGCTTTCTTCACCAGTAGAGGGTAAATGAAGGAACCTGTACTTAAGAGATCTGCTATTGCAATTTCTTCATAATTCACCTTTTGGCACTAAGTTCCCATGGAGGTCTTTCTCCAAGTAATTCTTCATGCTTTGTTACCTTAACAATAAGCTAATAGAAGTCTTTGAACTCCATACCTTGAAACTTCTTCCTCATTACGTATTATGTTTTTGATATATAGATTTTCATCTATTCCTCATTATTTTGAAACGAGTAATAAATGACTTTGTTGATTCTCCACCCCTTTAGGTTACCCTTGATAATTCTACTATGCAAATCTCAGGTTCTGCTTTGAATAATTGTGTGTGGAACTGTCTCTCCATTTCCTGCTAACTCATAATAGAATTCCTTGGTAATGTTGTATACCAATTAAAAGCAGTTCCTATATTATGAGTTAGGAAATAACTTGAGTTTGAAATAGGAGAAATTTTCATAGTTGGCCAATTCCCCACAATGGACTGTGAATCTAGCCACATGCTCTAAGGTGGGCTGTCTATCTTCTTTAGAGAATAAAGAGAATTCAATAATTCTATATCCACTTGGGTAAGGATTTTCTCTGTCTATTGCCTCTACATATGGCTTATAGAATTATGGGTGACCAACTTGTCCAAGGTTAGGCCCGTATAGTTCTTGTACTGCCTCAGTTATTGCCTCTAAGTTTGGTAGTGGAGATGGTGCATAAAAGGTTGGGGAATTTGCTGCCCTCTATTAATACCTACCCGTGAGGGTGGTTGAATAGTGCCCCCCGCGCCTCTAGTTAAAGGAAGGAGACATAATGGCAAATTTTAACTAGGAAAACGATTTTAGTCCCCTTTTTTTTTGCACATTCTCTTTATAATAATTATACATGGCCAAAGGAAAAAAGAAAGAGAAAAAATTTGGACATGAGAAAATATTTATTTTATTTATTTACTAGAAAAATAGGAAAAATAGGGAAAAATAGGAGAAAATAGTAAAAATATTTTTATCATTTCATGGGAAAAAATATTTGGGACAGAATTGATCGATTTGAGTGGAGGAAATATTTTATTTTAATTTATTTACTGAAGAAAAAATAAGCGAAAAATAGGGGAAAGCAGGGGAAAATAGGAAATATGGGAAATAGGGAAAATAACTGATTTAAAGATTTGACTACTGGGAATGCAATATTTTACTATAAAATATTAATATTTGATAATATTTTAAATGAAAAAGTATTAATTTTAATTTTTTTTCTCTAAAAATATATACCTTAGGAATAACAGGAAAACATGGGAAAAGGTATTGAAAAACATTTTTTGTCATAAGAATGATATTTTGAACAATGAATGAGGAAGAAACAATGGAACAGAAATGAGCATGGTTAGGGAAGCGATTAAGGCATCGGTGCGGAAAGCCATCAATATTGTCGGGTGCAACGGCATGGAGGACAACAAGGGTTGTGGCACCATCAATATTGCCGAGGCACCATCAATATTGCAAATTACATTTCTTGGCACGATGGAACGGGTTACCAAGGCATGGAAAAGCACTAGGTCGAGGCACCGTGTGTCATGGCATGGCATGCAATAGCACTAGGCCGAGGCCCCGTGTGTCTGGGCATGACAAAGCACTAGGCCGATGCCCCGTGTGTCTAGGCATGGCATGGCATAGCACTAGGCGCCGAGGCATCGTGTGTCTAGGCATGGCATGGCATAGCACTAGGCCGAGGGCCGGAATACGTCTAGGCATGGCGTAGCCATAGCACTAAGTAGGGCCACGTGTGTCTAGGCATGGCATGGCATAACACCAGGCGTAGGGTCAGTGTGTCTAGGCATGGAGTGCCATAGCACTAGGCCGTAAAATTATCATCTGGGCATGGCGTAGCGCCTGGCAGGCGTCAGGGCCGGTGTCTGACCTTAGTAGTGCCATAGCACTGGCAGGGCCCCGTGTGTCTAGGCTAGGCATGGCATGGCATGGAACTAGGCGCCGAGGCCCCGTGTGTCTAGGCTAGGCATGGCATGCCATAGCACTAGGCACCGAGGCCCCGTGTCCTGGAAGCATGTGGCATGGCATGGCCTTAGGCCTGCCGGGCCCCAGTGGGTCCAGGTGTGGCATGGCCTTGGGGCGCCCAGGGTCCGGGTGTGCCTGGGCATGGCATGACATGTTGCTTGGGGCGCGGGCCCGTGTGCCCTAGCATGGCATGCCATAGCACTAGCGCCGAGGCCCCGTGTGTCTAGGCATGGCATGCCATAGCACTAGACCAAGGCAGTGTCTAGGCATGGAATGGCACTAGTCCGAGGCATCGTGTGTCTAGGCATGGCATGGCATGGCAAAGCAATAGGCGTCGAGGCCCCGTGTGTCTAGGGCCATAGCACTAGGCGCCGAGGCCCCGTACGTGTAGCCGGATTGGTGTTAACAAACACCCTTTGAGGACCCATTGTTCTAATAGGATTAGAATGTTCTCCATTAAAATTTGTCGAAGTTACATCTTCTCTCCTATAGGGAGGAAGCTACCAACTTTCAACCTGTCTAAGGGATCAATGAGATCCACTTGCTTCTTGAAAATCCCTGGGGTGATAGTGCCTTGTAAGTCGAAAGGTTACTTTTGGCCTCTATTGTCCAACAATCGCTGAGATTTCCTTTTAGGATAGTCCTTGTGATTGAGATTGTTTTCTCGCTCTTCGCATCGGCCTTAAGCGCTCAAATGTTGTTTTTGGCATGTTAAATTCCGATCGCATCAATCGCGACTATGCATACTCAGACATGACTTTAGTTTTCTTAGCCAGAAATTTGAGCTTTCTAGACTCAACCTCTGCTTGAGCAGCCATTCTTTCATCTAAACTTTGTCCAACCAATGCATTCAGTCTCTATAGCTCATCAATCATTACTTGAAACTCAGCAGCAGTAGGGACATGAGTATCATCATCATCTACATTACCTATGCTTACTTCCTGGGCAAATGGGTTATCTAATGCATATTCTTCTTGGACCAAATTTGTTGTATTTCTCAAGTAATTTCTATCATGGCTAGAGCGAGTCCCTCTATGCTACTTTGCGACGCGCTCGGATACGAGTCTTGAGACTCCAAATTGATTTTACTTCTCAATTTTTCTGGCATCTTCAACAAAGAATGGATCCACCGAGCGATGTTTCACAAATATGTGTTGATTGGTACCCAAAAAGTGCTATTTTGAGCCCTATTTGAGATAGGTTTTGAGTGCTTTTTGCGCACTAATCATGTCAATTAAGCCAATTGAGTTGTTAAGGTCTTCTTAGTATCACTTATGCGTTTAAGGGTATTTTGGTTGTTTGCGGTTTTTGCATACTTTGAGAGTTCAATATCGAAGTATATCTTTGATCCATGAAAGATTGAACCCATTTATCGACCTTCAACATCTCAAAATTCAATGAAGGAATGAAGGCAAAGTGAGAAGAAATGATGCGATAGAAATTCGGTGTGCGGCGTGAAGAATATGCAAACCCGGGAATTCGCTAAGATTGCGAAAATTTATTTGGGATTAACGAAAGACTTCGCAATCATGGCGAATTTCGCAATCATAAGTAGTTCACAATCTAGCAGTCAGAAATTTAAGCTGGGCATTCCAAAATTGCTGGATTACTGTGCCTAGCGAAATTATGCATTTTCGCTATCTCTCAAAACATTTCGCTAAGCTAGCGAAATTTCGCTAGCTAGCGAAATTGCCAGTGCATAGCGAAATTCTCTGATTTAAACTATCTGCAATACAATTAAGCTACTACTATTACCGCTATCTAGCCAGGCCCACAGCTATAAGCGAGTAGTGCATAAGCGAATTACATGCCTTGTCATCTTTTTGTATTAATGCAAACCGACCTACATTTTGGGTGTAATACTTCCTTGTCCCTTGTTTTTAGCCAATATGTTGAGCTTTTCTTGTATTTTCATTGGGTGGATTATATAAGCCCAGATTTGTAACCAGAACTCTTGGCATTTCAATACAATTCCCATGAAACTCATTTTATAAGGGTTTTGTTTTTTCTCCTCTTCTCTCCTCTTTCTCTTATTTTCTATAGGCTAAAGCAACCCCTCTTGAGGATGACAACTTCAGAGAAGTCTTAGCTAAGCCTCTTTTCTTTGAAGAGGAAGGTAGCTGAAAGCTTGGTTGTGGGCAATTACGGGTTGTCTCATGTGTTAAATACTCAGTCTTGTATTTATGGCTCCCATCCTTCTCAAACTAGGGTTGAATATCATTTAATATCAATTAATTTGGCCAATACTTACCATGCTTTAGGATCTGGTTTATACTTATTGCTAGATGCCTTTGTGGTTTTAGATGGTCAACTGAGCCAAAATGATGTTAGAATATTGGGGTTTCAAGCGAAAAGGGGTTGTAGATGCATGTTGCACAGTGACTCAAATAGGAGTGATTCTAGGGTTAGGTTTGCTGAATTAAAACTAAAGATCGGTTATGGCTTGGACTATAGGTTGCTTGTCTGTGCGAGGATAAGAGGACACTTGTTTACTTACTATGTTATCAAGTTAGTGACACAAATCTTTAAAATTGCCTTTGCCTTCACTTTGGTTTTGGGTTAATCGGTTTTCAAACTACTCACCTTTGTTTTTGAAACAAATCCAATCCAAATAAAAAGCCTCACCATTTTCAACAACGATGCAAGTCATTCATAGGATGAAAACGAATCCGTGTTTGACCCTAGGCCCGGGTTATCTTTGCTGGTAGCTTGACTCACAGCGTGGAAGAACAAGTTATAAAATTTTGGTGATTCCAGGATCCTTTCTTTGTGTACGAATCAAATGGCGTCGTTCTTAGGGGATGGTGCCAAACTTCGTTTGATAAGTTGAAGTGTGCTTGTGATCGACATCACAAGTGAAGGTGACCTTACAACCCACTTTTGAATCTGGTGTTTTTATGCTTGCAAGTGTTCGCCAATTTACGATACTTGTAATATACTGAAATGGATCGGTTTTATCTTTTCTAACCTAACTCTTTTTGCCAAGTTTTGTTGTGCTCTTTGTTGTCTACGAAATTGTACCAACGGGTGTTTATGCACGATTAGGATAGAACGCCGAGGGTAGGCTATGATCGGTACAAATTGACGAAGCAGTGTAGTCGATGTACCTACGATACCATGGATCCTTTGCACGAAACGTGATCGGCGAGATCTGATGAATCATTTTGCATATAGGTCAATGAGGATACATCCACCTAGAGTTAGTGCCCCTTCACGCCATTACCTCCTGTGCAGAAAGATGTAGCGGTGAAGAATACTACTTTACTCCCCACGTACCATGGTATGGAAAGTAATCCATACACACACATATATAAAGGGATTTTGAGTTTGCACTACAACTGGGAAGATTATGATTGACATGGATTTGCTAAAGCTGAAAGCATTCATTCTGACCCTAAAGGATAAGGCCAAGATTTATGGCTCAACTGGCAGGCTAGAGACATAAGAAATTGGGCTGAGCTGCAGCGGGTTTTTAAAAAATTCCTTGAGTCTTTCGCTAAGACCCGACAATTTGAAGAGACTAATTTACACGCTGCATTTCAGATGGTAGAGAGGTTCCAGTGTAGGAAAATTCATGGGAAGACCACCGTGAACGTAGCATCATGGGTTTTGATCACATGGGTGCCCGGTAAACCCGCCCATCGGTGGTATATATACGCCATGAAACGATTATTGGAAACCATGTGGGGAGATTTTAAAGTAAGCATCTGATGAAGCCATGGTTTCGAACTATGTGGCTGAAACTGGGGTTGGGATGAACTGACGAGAGAAATGGAAGAAAGGCCGCTGGCCAGCCACAGGGTGGGATGTATGCCCTTTGAGAGGACATGAAATGAAGGCGATTTCCAACCTTAGATAGGAAGGTGGAGGAGCTTGAAAGAAAAAGGCTCCATGAAGTGCGGCGGTGTTGAAAAATCTGCCTGACCCAATCCATGCTCCAATTTGTCCTCCCCACCTAGAAGAGCAGGTATACAATGGCACTCAGTGAAGGATTTGATGTCGGGATAAATGCGCCAGAGCGAAATACAGGCTACCACAAACGATACCCATAGTATGCCACAATTCCAATTGGAGGAATCACCCCAACCTTTCCTGGAAGCCCAATCCCCCTGCCTATGTACCAGGGTGCCAAACCACAGTTTGGTTCACCTCTCGAGAAACCTGACCACCTCCATCCTCCATCTCTGTGGAGACGAGCCATTTTTAAATTTGGAGTAAGGTGGTGGGTAATTTTTAATGGAAGAACAAAAAAGGGATCAATGCAATTTAGCACTGAAGGATTGATCTTTGTAGAAAGCACCACGAACAAAAGAATAGATGGGCGAGGCAATCCTAAACAAAAGAATTGACAACTACAGAGGGCGATCACAGATGACGCAATATTACAGGTGGGGAAGAGGAGGTTCCTTCCTGGCTTGATACCAAACGAAAGGGAATCCATGAGAGTAGGGTCATCGGTAATTCGGGGAATGGATGAAGTTAAAAATTTATAATCACCTGAGAATTACGGAAAAGTTTGATCAGTATACTTTAAGCTGTTGAGGAAACCGGAATGATAGAATTGGGCCAAAACACATTTTCTGAAGAGGAGGATTCGGTAAAACCTTGCATGCCTCCATTTCCCGCAAAAAACGCGAAGCAAAGAAAAGGCATCTGACAGCGGGGCATCTAGGGAGTCTAGGGCGGTGAAGTCAACATACCTCTTTTGGACATCGTAAGCGAGTCACGCACATGCAAAATTTTGAAAGATCTTTGCACGATCAAGAAGAGGATTAGGCATTGAGAAAAGGCATTTCTTGCGAACAGAGTCGGTGCCATAATCCAAAGCAAGAATCCAGTCAAATGCAAGGTCGGTTCTCCCGCAATTTCGATAAATATTGGTGGGACTGTATGGTCGTCTAACGGTTGAGGCAGTGTGAACCCTCGCCGCTGCATGTGGCACAGCGGTTAGGTTTGGGTGAACTTGGCTTCCTGACATCACACTTTAATTTAGCGATGGTGATGCAGAAAATCCCTAAGAGGATAGTTAGCAGAGGATGTCTTAGTAGAAAATAGACAAATTCACTACCGGTGGATTTTCTGGTGTAGTGCCCAGGCGATTGCAAATGAGCCAAATCATGAATTATCTAGGAAGACCATTTAAGCTCACAGCGATGCAATCATCAATTACTTAGAATGGAGTCTTTGCTTCGTTTGGTAACATGACAGAGTTAGGCGTATTCCATTTGAACAACAAACACAGGCTGCCAGAAGATGAAAATCACATGGCCTGATGAAGTTGGTTCTGCCAATATTGAAGCATACGAGAAGCTGAAGTCTTAAAATTTGGGGAATAAATCGACGAGTGCGTGAGTGTTATTATTACCATCATCACCTTTGTAAAACGGTGGTGGTCGGAATCCATCGGTGAGAAAACTAGAACCATGGTAAATCGACACCGAAGTTGCTTCCAGGAATACTAGGGTTGAGAGATCCATCCTCCTTGACCCTCGCCAGCGATTTGATAAAAATTGGTGATTTGGTGTTCACAAACCAAATTACGACTCAACAATTTTTTATTTTTTTGTTTAATTTAGTCAATTTTAATAATTTCGGTTATTTTAGAAAGTTTCTTAACATGAGTTTTCATATTTAGTAACTTTGTTTATATATTATAGTATTTTTATATTAAGATTTTTAATTATAGTTTTATATAATAATTTTTATTATAATAATCTTTTATTTTCTTACATTATTAATATTTTAATACTAGGAAATCGATTTGCAGGTGAAGCAGGTTTGGCTCCATTTCGCTATAATGTATTAAAAAATTGGAAACAACTCTTGACTTCCTTTTGAGCGTTATTTAAACCGAGGAGGGCGAAGTTTTCGATCACTTCATTTCTCCCTCCTGGCCAGGAGCCCTGTTGCCCGAGCCCTTCTTCTTGCTTAAATACGCTGGCCCGACCCGCGGCGGACCGACCCTGTTCCGCAACCGCATCGTAGTCGCTGACACCTCCACTTATTCGGCGCCCGGTGATTGACCTGCAGCCAGAGCCCCAGTGGCCGCTCTCGGTTGTGCGCTCTGGCCGAACTCACGTGCTCTTTGCGCTTCAGCTTCCGCAGTGCTGATAGGCCGCACGAAGCGTGACCATGCGCACAAGGCTTTGACCACCGCTAGCGTGTGAGCCCGTACCGCATCGGTACCGCCGATTTTCCCGACTGTCTTTCGTGCCTTGAGATAGCCCTGTTGATTTTCCCTGCTTTGCTAGCCTCCACTCCATTGGCGTTGGTTGGTGTGGTCAGCAGAGCCACAGTCCGATCTGCGTGTGCGGCGCGGCCGCTGCTTCGCAGCATGCGTTCGGATTACGGCTATGGTTCGCCACAGTGGTGGGTCGCCTTGGCCGTGGTCGTTGTACGAGCGAAGGTCGGCCCGATACCGGCTCCGGTCCGGAGCGGTCGCCGAGGAGCCTCGGGGATTTATTGATACCGGACACGGATGGGACCGGGCGAATCCGCAATGCCTGACGGTCCCGAGGGCGACCCTCCCGGCGAGCCCGGCTGTCGGGCCGGGTGAGTCATCCTCATCCGGGCCTCGACCATCGCCCGGCCATCTGCGGCGAGGCGGCATCATCACCGGTGGCAAAGTACGCACTCCGGAGTCAGGGAGGAAGTTGTTTGTCGGGCGCACCCATTACGAGGGAATGTCGCTCGCTCGAGGGGACTTTCATCGGGGAGTCTTACTATGATGTCCGGCATTGGCGGTGATCCCAGTTAGGGTTCTGGGGTTGATTACGGACTATTCCCTCAGCCTTCGCGGCCAGAGGTGATGATATTATTACCCCGGTGGTATCTTTGCCGAGTTTTATCACTTTCGATGACATCTCGGGGGCAGGTTGGTCCACTCGAGGCGCCCGGTTCTACATAGATGATCGCCGGGTACTCCGCGCGAATGTTGGCGACTAGGCTGCGTATACCGCTGGAAGGCCAATTCGAGAGATTCTGAGAGCTTGGGCCCACCACCTCGAGTGGGAGATGGTTCGTATCTGGCCAGAGACACGCGGCGGGACCGTACTCTTTTGGAGGCGACTCAGCCTCGGATCTTTGGCGGTGGATACCTCTTCGGGACCAGCTTATTCCTTCTGGCATTATGCTAACGGAGGAGCCATCTTGGAGGCTACCAGGATCTCGGAGGATCTTGGTTTAGTCCCTGGCTGATGATGACCTCTGATGCATTTAGAAGAAAGGTCCTTGAAAAGGGCTGGTTTGAGCGGAGAGTCCTACAGCTGCGATGCCCGACTACCTCTCTTGGGTCCTTGAGCATTTGGGTTTCGGAGGAGCCACAGGATAGAGAGAAGGATCAGATGCCCTCCCGGTTCTGCTCCCGATGGGCGAGTGATGACATGCAGTATCTTTCATCCTCCAGCCAGCGGAAGGACCGGGAGGAGGTTACAGCCACGACGAGTTGGCGGAGTCGATTCAGCGTATGCCCTCTATCTTCATAAATCCACATCTTTCGTCGCGGGCGGTAGATACTCACGGCCCGTCATACATCCTCATTGGCGAATGCGTTCGTACCCGGCTTCGAGAAGATGGCGGCGTGATGGATCACGTCTATTCGTGCGACTACGACGGCCTGGTGAGGTTGACTTCCGGTGTCATAAAATACTGCGGTAGATTGACTCACGGGGTGTACCTGCGTGTTCGGATCGGAGAGGCCCGCTACCCGCGGCCGACCTCTTTGGATGTATTAGCGTTGCGGCGATTCTGACCACCACACGGCGATGAGGTGGTTAGGTTTCTTTATGTTTTAATTATAGTTACCCGACTTTGCTCAATGCCTACTAATTTTGATTCAGGATTTATGTGTTGTATGGTAGTGATACTTTTTGTATGTTGCTTTGTGACTATGTACTAGCCATTTTGGCTATATCAAAAGCTAATCGGTATATATATCTGAGGACTTTCATATCATGTTTTGTGCCTTCACCATGTGTAGCTAATTTTTGTGCTGATTAGATGATTGAATTGCTTTGTTCAGGCGATTGGAATTACTCTGTTGGAAAATTGGATCGTTGTAAGTTACCTTTATGTTAGAACAAATTCCATGTTTGATATAAATCTTTAGTCGGTTAAGTCAACATACTCCAACGAGACATTTCTCAGCTAATTCACACACTTGCACACCAAATTGTTTCAATAGAATTTGTGAATTTGTTTTACCTCCTTTCACTTTGCATAGTAGGCCTTAGGCATGTTGGCAACCTAGGATAGGTTTGTGTTACCATTTGAAGGCCAGTGTGATCACCAAAGGAAAGAAAAAAAAAGCAAAAGAAGGAAGAAAAAGAAAAATAAAGTCGTGAAGCTTTGCCTTGAAACCCAGAACACAGTCGAGGGGTATGGCGAGAAAGCCTTTGAAATCACTAAGCCTTAATTGGTTGAAGAGTCATCGACTTAGTGTTCGTTACATGGGTGGATAGGTAGAGTTTAAAGATTTGTAGGTGCTTGATTTTTCGAAGTCATTAGATGCAGGGTGGCTTTGTAGAGTTTGGTCAATGATCCTTTTGGCTTGATACCTAAACCTTAATTGGTTGGGAGTCTTCAGGTGGACCCAGATTACACGGTTTGTGGTGAGAAATCGGGTTGAGCATTGCACCCTACAATGTAGTTGATTAAAGAAGAAGAGTGTAACTTTTTCCTATCTAGGTTTTCAACAACTTAAGGCCATGCCAGTGCTAGGTTGGGGGGAGGGGACAATTTTACAATTTATTGGCTGCCGATCACCAGGTTATAAGAACCATTAGACTTTGGTGGAAATTCAAGTTGAGAACCATGGATCCAATATTGACCTAAAAATTGTTCTTGTATGGTTTTGGCTCTTTCATGTCGGTTTTCAAACTTGGTGTCAATTTTTCAGTTTAAAGGTAATGTTTATTTGTATGTACACCCTTTTTGAATCATAAACTTTTGAAAATCATTGCATGCATCTCCTTTTTGTTTTGGGTTGCTAAGGGACTAGCAACGTTTCGGTTGAAGTGTGATTAATTTTGAGGTCTTTTGAATTTTTGTTGAGATAGGTTTGGAGTGCTTTGCTAACTAATCATGTCGGTCGCCAATTGAGGTGTTAAGGTCTTCTTAGTATCACTTATGCCATTTAAAGGGTATTTTTGGTTGTTTTGCGAGTTTTGCATACTTGAGGATTCAAATATCGAAATATATCTTGATCATGAAAGATTGAACCCATTTATCAGCCTTGAAACATCTCAAAATTCAATGAAGGAATGAGGCAAAGTGAGAAGAAATGATGCGATGGGGATGCGGTGTGCGCGGTGAAGAACCTTACAAACCAGAATTTTAAGATTGCGAAAATTTATTTGGGATTAACCGCAATCATAGCGAAAATTTATGAAATCCTAACGAAAATGAGAAATTTAGCTAGGCATTCCAAAATTCGCGATTCTTTGATGCCCTAGAGTGTATTTCGCTATCTCTCAGCTTATTTAAGCTAGCCTTAAGCAGAGGAAGTTTGTATGTGAAGTGCGATTACATAGCGAATTCTCACATTATTATCACGTGCAATTTAAGCTGCCTGGCAAATCTAAGCTATCTAGCGAAAATTTTAACTACATATGAAAATTAGTGCATAAGCTATTTTTGCCTTGTCATCTTTTTGTAATTAATGCAAACCGACCTCATTTTGGGTGTATTACTTCCTTGTCCATGTTTTAGTAATATGTTGAAACTTTGTATTTTACATTGGGTGGCCTATATAAGCCCAGCCCCTCCCCATTTGTAACCACAGGAACTCTTGGCATTTCAATCTGATTCCAGCTTTAATTTTAGGGTTTGCTTTGCTCTCTTCTCTCTCCTCTTTCTCTTATTTTCTAGAGTACGCAGACAACCCTCTTGAGGATGACTCAAGGGTACTTATTCTTCTTTTCTTTGAAGAGGAAGGTAGTAGCTTAGTTTATTGGGGCGGTTGCAGGTTATCCTCATGTGTTAAATGCTCACAGTCTCATTTATGGCTCCCATCTTCTCCAAACTAGGGTTGAATATCATTTAATGTGTCATTAATTTGTAATGCCTGTGCTTTAGGATCTGATGCACATACTTTTGCTAGATGCCATGGTTTTCCCTAGATGGTCTTCACGAGCCATTAAATGATGTTATTAGGGTTTCAATGAAAAGAGTGTAGATGCATATTTGCACGTATTCCGACTCAAATAGGAGTGATTCTAGGGTTAGGTTTACTAGACGGTTAAACAAAGATCCGGTTATGGCTGGACTATAGGTTTGCTTGTCATAATGCAAGGATAAAACCCAGAGACACTTGTTTTGCCACATGTTATCAAGTTGACCTAAATCTTCAAAGTTACCTTTTCACACTTCACTTTTGTTTTTCGGGTTGTCCCGGTTTTTCCAAACTACTCACACTGTTTTGACAGTCAATCAAACAAAAGCTCACCATTTTCAACTTGATGCAAGTCATTCATAGGATGAAAACCCATCAGTGTTCGACCACAGACAGCTATCACAGGTAGCCTTGACTCACAGCGGTAGGAGAATAGGATATAAAATTTTGTTGATTCAGGATCTGTGGCCACTGGTGTGTCCCCCAGCGAACATGCCAAAAATATGTTGTGATGATTTTTGAACTTCATTCGAACATACAAAATACAAGTGTGTGGCCATGCCAAGAAATTAAAGTGTTTCCAAACTGAAATGGCTTGTAAGATCAAACTTCTAATCAGGCTATGTAGGCTCCCTAGTTCCCCATAATCAAAGTAGAAAACCTTGCACAAATGGAAATATTGCATGAATTAAATGATGAAGGGAACTATTAGACTTCCTTAGGAAGGAATGAAATAACACGGTGTTGAAAATTGACAGACTTGAATGAAACATGGAAATAGAATGATGGAATTGATGAAGTAAACATTGGATTTCATTATGAAAATAATATTGTGCCGGAAAATTGACAAAACTTGAAAACAAAATGTTGGAATTGCTAGAGAAAATATTGGATTTCACTATGAAGGAATGAAATAACACTATGCTGGAAAATTGACAGGAATTTGGCTAAAACTAGGAAATAATTGTTGAAACTGATGAAAGGTTATTGAAAAGATAAGATTTGTTTAAGTAAATTGACATTGAGTCGATTGATTTGTTGATTTGTTGATTATTGATTGTTTAGTTGATTCCTTCTTATTTTATTGATGTCTTGACTGGCATGCAAGTCTACATTTTCTCCACTCTCTCCGTTTCTGAGTTAAACAGGTGCTACCTTCTGACAAGAGTTTGGTATCAAAAATTCGTCGTGTCTCCATTAGGGAGGCTTGTTCCTTAAGAACTTCATCCACATCTCTATTAGAGAATCTTGTTCCTCAAGGAAATTTCACATTTGCAAATATTTGTCCACCTCTCTATACATAAATAAGCTTCATTTGACCTGCAAAATATTTAAAAAAAGTCGAAATACTGCATGAGCTTTTTCCTAGGCTTGTTCTTATGGATCACAGGCCTTATCTTGACTTTATTCATAGTCTTGGACTTAAGGCCTAACCCATTAGATCATGCCCAAATTTAATTGATTTGCAAAAAGAAAAGCGACAACCTTTAATTCATTCAAAAGTAATTTAATTCCATCCTTGAATCCCTCCCTCTGAGGGCGAGTCAACCAACTTATATATGCCACTAAAAGATATGGCTGAAACTAAATGCTAATGGATTTCATAAAGATATGAGAAGACAATTCCTTAGAGATGATAATCAGAGATGAGAATATACCTAAATTCAGTTCAATTTGATTTTTTCTTAATAGCTCATCTTATGTCTTCAAGAACTGCCCTAGTAAATAATGAGTATAGAACACTTGCTGGAAGATGCATATGATAGACCCTAGCTTAAATCTAATATTGGGTTCCTTGTTATTGACAAAAAATGTTTCAAAGGCATGGTTTTGTCTCCATGGAAATCCCACTAGTACTACTTTCCTAAGTGATTTCCTTACTTTTCTCTCTGAAGCAAGAAAGAATCACTTTAGCTTATTTGGACTCCTTAGTCTGAAACAATAAGATCCCCATTTGTTTAGTGATGAGAAAATTGTAGGCAAAAAAAATTAAAATTTTGAATATTTCCATGGTTTAGCACACGGCTTAAAAATTAATAAAATAAATAATAATAATAATAATAATCAAAGCAGCCTTTGTTTAGATGAGGAAACCCTTCAATTTTTTGAATTAAAAAAGAACCATAAAACTGTGGAGTCATATTGTTTTTTCCTTTCCTAGGTTTTCCCAACAACCAAGGAGACCCACAAGAAATAATTTAACAAACGGGAAATATCAAACCTTGATCTTCTTAAGCAATTCATAACCTATCATCTCAGGCATAGATCAGTCGGCATTATCAGATTGTGGCATTAAAATATCTATTCCAGCTATTTCCTATTCCAGCATCCAGAAACATTTGATGTCAATTTTCAATAAAACAATATTGCAAGTGGTGTATACAGGTTACCAAGAGGGAAAAATTAATCATTAAAATGAACAATATTCCATAGGGCAAGCAACTAAGTGACATATTGAACAGTAGCAGCAAAGACACAGAAGAATAGCATGAAAAACTTGTGAAATTTGAGATATACCATGATTCAGATTTGGTAATTCTTTTAAAACTAGCCTTTTATTCTTCTTTACTGGGCCAAACTCAAAGTCTAACATCTATGATTTGTATCAGATTTTTTTTCTGCAGTTAAACTATAATAATGTAAACACTTAAGGATGTACTGGATTATAAACTTTTTAAAGACATTTGTATTTTTAAAGTGAATGCCATTTGATATATTTTAAGAAAGACTTATTAGATTTTATAAGTGTATGGATCACATTCATATACTTTTATTTAAAAATACTTTAATAGACTTTAAATACTTTCCTGAACAGTTTATTTTCCCACTTGTTATTTTTAAATAAATTATTACAAATCTTTAAAATTATTAAGAAAATAGACAACCCCGCATAAAAAAATATAATAAAAATTAAATATTGGTTTAAAACATTTTATAATTTCAATATAGTTTATTACATAAAATATTGTACAATAGTATTTAGAAATTTTTATAGAAATTATTTTCATTTGTTTTCAAATTGTTACCCAACATATTTTTATTTCAAAAAAATAATTTGAAAAGATATTTAATTTATCAAACTTTGTTTTCTTTATGAAAATATAAAAAAATTTACTTCAAAAAAAATTTTAAAAACTATTTTAAGTATTGATTTTATTTTTTTTTTGTATAAACCCTATCAAAATAAAAAATTATTGAAAATAGTGTTTAAATTCATGCTTGAATAGATTCAAACCCTTAAACCAGTGGGTTAAAGGGCGTTCAAACCGGCGGTTCTGGAGTTGAACCTAACGGAAAGACGTTCACTCATAAAGTTGTCATTCTCAAAAATGGGTTTGAGCCTGGAGGCGCTTCTAATTAATGCTGTCCTTGCATTACTAGCGTCCAACAGATCACCGTTGTTTTATTAATAAGTGTGAGTGTGGCCATGGGAGCTCCAATTGTTTCATAGCAGACCATTGGGACAGTTTGGATAAAACTTGAAAAACATCATTTCTCATTTGGATTCAAGGTGTTTACTTTCTCTAATGGACAAGGCCTCCTAAGGTGTGGTTAAATGGGCACCTTGATAATCTGATCCTCACCCCAACCTTTCCTAAGATCTTGGTGTTTAGTGACTATCCCACGCATAGGCATGGGACCAAATCTAACCAAACCCAACTCCGCACCACAAAATAAATGATGAACTAAGTATAGGTTTAGGCGGCGCATTTGTTCATTATTGCAATAACCAGCAGGTGTGCAACACTAAGGGTCTCTAAAGGAATGTTCATGTCTTTGATCCATCAATGGCTCCTACCGGTTAGTTAAAGGCATTAGGCATTTTGTTTATCATGCTTCATTGAACACTCTTACACTAGAAAGAACTGTATAAGACTGGATTGTAGAATTAACCCATCTTTTATCCCATTGCGAGTAGTGAAGTTAATAACCAGCATTGTTTTTAGGCCTTATCTTTTGAAAGAGCCATAGATTAATGCTTGAGATTAGGTGTAACTCATGTTCTGACTCATTTTTTTCTTTTCGTTTTTTTCATTTGTATTTCTTTTTGCATTTTTCAAATTAGATGGGGCTCTACACCCTCTCTTTTGCAGGTGTCCTAAGACTACAAATGTCAAAATTAATTTTCAAAGGACAAATGTGCTCAAAAGGGGGGGTGTCGGTACCTATACATATGCAAAGGATCTAGTATGCTCAGCGTGTGACAAGTTCCAAAGAAATGGTTGGGTAAAAAAATATGGGGACTTCATAACCGTCACCCACAACCCAGGATCACTCCAAATCCAGATCGAAGAACTTTTCAAGAGATCCCAACCCCTGTCAAAAAGCTGCAAACAGCCACTCTTGAGATCTAAGATGAAACAACAACTACAGCACATTCATACAAGAAAAATAAAACAAACAAACAGTGGTAAATTTAAAGGTGGCTGAAAATGCTTCATAATCCCAACAAGTAAGATAAAAACATTAAGTAAGATAAGGTTACTCTTGTTTTTAGACATTGTCCCAATTTTCAACCAAAGGATAGGAGGAAAATAACCTCCACATGAATGCTCTCGTGGACTGTGCAAATCTAGAACAAAAAGGGAGCTAATAGAGAAGAACATGGGGTGGCCAAGTGAGAGCCATCCATGGGAAAGGATTTGGTGTGGAGAAAACTAAGAATTAGGGCTCATTAAATAGGGAAAGGAGGTGACCTTTTGCATTCAGACAAGTTCTCTCTCACTTGGTGAGGAACAATTATTTATTTGGCATATTGTTTTCAAAATTTTCGTCTTTACCTCCATGGTTCTCATTTATCATAAAGTATTCAGGTATTATAGGGTCTGTCAAACATATTCTAAAATTCAGATGGAAAAATCCGAGACATCGATCCTTGAAGGAGTACCTTGAAAAAAAGAAAGGAAAAGTGATTAACCTTAAAAGTCAGCGTTAACTAAACTAACTTCCAGGCGGAAACAAACTAAAAGCAAATCTAAATACAATAAGTGGTCTAAAAAAAAAAAAAAATTAAAAAAGAAAAGAAAAAGTTGGCATTGAAGAGCCAAGTCTACCCTAGTTCTTGATTTGGTGATAGGTGGCTAAAGGAGGTCTCCTGCCTCAAGGTCAGTGAGTTCCTTGTAGTTTTAATAACTTTCTTGCCATGGAGTAGATTACAGTGTGTGAAACATTACTCAATTAAGGTGGCCTCACAGTGTAAATATCTTCTTTGCCAAACATGCATATTCGTTGCGTGCAGACAGTCTTGTCAGTTGTATAAGTGTGATTTTCATTTGAAAATTTGCAAATTCATCAGGCATTGATGGTGGCCAGGAAGGGTCTTCCTAAAATAATTGGAATATTGTTTGGCCCTTTAACGTTGGCTCAGGGATCTAAGACAACAGGTCTATGGAAGTAAATTGTTGAGCGGGCGAACATCTTCAACAATTCCTTGGGACATTGTGAGATCTATCGGCCCGAGGAGAGGGGTGATCGGTTTGGCAGGCCTTCTTGAGCATTGCAGGAGCATGTTAGCGCATTTTGGCTCTTAAGTGCACTGTTGCTTTGCTTTCGATGAGAATCTCTGTGTGATTGAAGAGATTGCAAGGTATCCCGGATCTTGTGCTAAATCTTGCTTAATGGTGGCCTTAATTATTTGAATTATGCCTTCCTGTCACATTCAAGATCCTTTTGTGGCTCATAAAATTCAGAGAAACCTTGCATAAGGTGGCGTGTGTTTCAATCATGTCGTGGCCTGGAATATTCACTGGGCTGTTTGAATCTCAAGATCTGGTGAGAGTGATGTACCTTTTTCTCACCTTTAGCAATTTTTCGGGAATGGAAGTGGAGTGAGGTGTGTGAGCTTCCTTATTTGATGAGCTCCTTTCTTACCTTTTCTCTGGTGTTTCATCACTCACTTGTTGTCCTTTTCACTTAAGTTTTTCACTATTTTACTCTTCATTTCAAAGGGGAGAGAGGGTTGATTTATTTGTTTTCCACTTCTCAAAGTCATAATGGATTTTACCTCTCCCACGTTAGTTGAATTTCCTCCGCTAGTGTCCACTTCATGCACTCCCTTTAGGTTTTGTTGAAGTTGTGATGGATATCTCCACCTTTCTTGTGTCGTGTGAGTATTGGAAATCTTGAGAGAGTATGTTGCACGTTTTCCATCTTTTGAGCCATATTTGCTTGTGTTTTCTCCAAGAGATCCAATCTTTGGGTTGATTGCTTGTTGGTCTCTTGTTGTTCACCTATAAAACCATCCATCTTTTTTATAAACTAAGAATATCTTGTTCAAGAGCATCCTTTGAAGATGGAGCATTATCATTCTAATTTTTCCCTTTATTCAAGCCTTGATTTTTCCTCCAAGATAAGTTGGGATGGTTCCTCCAATTGGGATTGTAGGTTTTCCTATATGCATTATTTTTCCGGAATTGTGGTGGTGTTGAACGGACCAAAAGACATGTATAAATTTATAACACTATTGCCAAAAGACTATTGTCTAATCCCGACATGGCATACTTAAAACTTTGTTAGCCAGGACCAAAAGACATATACAAATTTATAACATTGCCAAAAGACTATTCTAATCCTGACAATGGCGCCATAAAACTTGTTGGCATTATCGTCTTAGCTATTTGATTAGTTCAAAGATTGTTTCAATTGAGGTAAATTGTTTACTGAGTGGTTTTGATTAGTCATGCTGCAGAGTGCGAATTCGAACAAGTAGTAAGTGGATTTACAGAATCCCGAATATCGATCCACTGAAGTCTTAAGAATTCTCAATCAACTACCTCGACTACTCAAAATCTACTGGACTCGATAGGCAATTGGAATTAGCTTTGTGACTTAAAATAATAATAAACCTAAGAAAAATCAATTAATAAATGAATTGAATATTGAAATCACGAAATAACAAATTAAAATTTGAATAGTTCTCGCGCAAAGACATTGAAAAGAATCTGCGCAAGAAACATTGATTCCGGCGAGAATGCAACGATCTTTTGCTTATTGAACCACCTTTAAAACTAGTCGAGGAATATAATAGTGTAAATTTGGATCTCTCGAACCTGATTCATTATCAAACTCTTTGTTCTCTCGAGCGAGTGTTAAATAACTACTTTTAATCTGGGTTGCCTTGTTGCAGGTATTTTCTTTTTCAATACTTCCCATATCTATAGTATGGTATGTCTACGAGCTCCTAAGATATAATTGTTGCAGGTCTACACTATATTGGTTCCTCTTCCTCCAATTAGAACATCATCCTTTCCTTGAGATTAGATCTCTGCTAACACGGGATTGGATTTACTAATCGAATAAAGAGTGAACTCTACGTATTGCCTAGGGTGATAAATTGCTCCACTGGATTCGTCTCAGTGAGAAGAGATTTATCGATTTGAGCACATTAAGATCACCGTTGTTGGAGTTCTCATACCTTCCGAGAAAATGCTTCATTGCTCTCGGGAATTCCCTTCTGTCACTCGGGAGGGCCTCAGGAAATCGAGCTTGAGACAATTCTATTTACAATTATGAGACAGCAGTGAGATCGATAGCAGAAAAATACACAAGACCGGCAAGTAGCTGGCGGAGTTCAACGACCTTGAATAAATTGTAGGAAAGATAATTTCGATAGCGTCAATTCAATGAAGCTGGAATCTAAATACTAAGATTTTCATACATTGGCTTGATTAAGCCGTGTAAATCGACAGCTAGGAACTTGGTCGAATTTATGCAGGTGAGCAACAGAACAGTAATTTGAAGAAATATGAATAACATTAATAGCTAAAACTTCAAACTTTAACGGTGGAAGTTGTGGATCAAATTTGAATGAAGTACAAACTAATCTAAAATAAAAAAAAAAGCGAAGAAAAGAAAAAGAAAAGAAAATTAAAATCACGGGAGCCTTGACCGCTCCATTATCTCTTTCAGGTCACGAGTGCGTTCATGGGTGCGACCATTATTATATAGTTACGGTTGGGCTAATTGGTACTTCTTTTTGGAATTTGGTTTAAACCAGCCCGGAGTTGGTTGTTGATGTAACGTCGTGTAAAACTCTCTGGTATGCGGTCATGCGGAATAACATTTTGATGCGACGCTGTGCGACTATGGCCCGTGCGAAGCGGCCGGGCGTCGGCGGCGTGTGCGTTTGATATTGCGACAACTAAATGTTGTCGTGACCTCCTCTCGTGATTCGCGTAAGGCCTGCGGATGTTGTCGCGACCCTTTGTGCGGCGGATGTGATCTTCTTGATGTCGTGACCTCAGTCTTACAATTGATGTCGCGACGACCGGTGTTGTCGCGACTATTTCCATATTTGTTATCGCAATCCGGCTGAATGATGTCGCAGCTTTCTTTACGTGTAGTTGATTTCGTGACCATCTCTCTTTATTTGTTATGAATTCGCGACCTTAGACCATGCAGAGATGATATCGCGGCCTTGTTGATGTGCTCAGCGACCACATCCGAAATATGGTATACTTGTTGGATCATTGTTTATCTTCTGCCGACCTCTTGTTGGTGTCGCGACCTCATTATCCAACGCTGTCTTTGGGTTTAGTGCAGCCGCGCCAACCTCACGAAGGATAGCGACATCATGTCTTCTTCTTCATCGAACTCTTGTTGCTTGTCTTTGAGTTTTCTTCCACGCCCGACTCGTTTTGTCTTCAATTCACCGCTTCATTTGCGATTGGAACTGATTCCTATTGAATATGCATTTTGATTTATATGAAAAAGCGACATCAAATTCTTTAATCCTTTGCGCTTCTCTGTTTATGACTGCCCATTGATTATATCGATCTTGCTTTCAGCCTATTACGCTCCTTTTCTTTGTAAATTTTGCTTTCTTTGGTCTCTGCACCTGTGAAGTTGGTAAGTTTATTCCATATTCTTGCATAAATCAGTCTTTTTATATAAAATCAATCAGAAAAATGAATTTGAATAGGTATTAAGCTCATCCATCCCTGAAACTTAAATTTTGCTTGTCCCCGAGCAAAGAAAAATTTGTTTGTCCTCGAACTGGACATTCTGATACATTTTCTGATTGTAACCAATTTAATTGAAAGACTAAAATTGCATTCGTTTACGTATTCAGCTTGAGTCGGATAAAGGTTAATTTCTACTCAATCGGTGTACATAACGAAATTGTTGAATTTGTTTTACAAAACGGTATAGTTAATTGGTCTGGCCCGAAATGTAAGTTGTGGTTTCTTTCTCATTTTCTTAATGAGTCAGTGTATAGAGGATGTTCACAGTTTTGATCTTACAGATTTTCAAATTCCATAGGCTTGTTGTTCATATTGATCTCCGCTGTATGTAGAGTGAATTACAACCTTAAAGGAATCGTCGGGTCTTTAGGCATAATGTTAGGCTTAGGTAAGGGGTAGGATGGATGGAATTTTAGGTTAAGATTACCAATACTCCCTTTTTCCTTTCATATTCTATCTCATGTCCCCCTTTTCCTCCTTGTAATTTCCTAAATCGCTCCCCCCCCGAACCGTGTTTGGGATACCACCTTTTCTTCTATTCAACGTATGCTCCCATTTCGTTTCATAATTCAAAGCCCAGGGGGATTTTCTTTTACATCACCATTGGGAATAGTCGATGTTTTGTCTTCTTAGGCTTTCTAACACTCTTAGCAAACTTTGGTTAATAACTCCACCACCAGTTGGCATTAGGGTACTAGAGTGTTGAAACACCCCTAAGAACTTAATTGTTCGAGAGTCGGGCCTGAGACAAAACCTTGAGCTTTCTTTCCGTGTATTTTTCGTGTAGATCTTTTTCTCTTCATTCCCTTTTGCATATTTTCTCCTTGAGTTCCTCAAAAATTTACACTCCCCAGAACTACATTTCTTCCTCTCTCTTTGAATTGTTGTCAGTTCTTTGGAGTTGATTCTTTAGGATGGGTTAAGGATACCATTGGTTTATTTTGAAAATAGGGCTTGTTTGCTCAATTTACGGAACTGAAGTGTATGCATTATATGAATAAAAGGATAGCTAGAATGAGCTCAAACTCTCAAGGATGGCCTGCATCCATTTCTGTTGATTGTATCACTTAGGATTTCGCCTTGATCACTAATCTAACAAGTTACAGAAATTGGGTTGATTAAGCGCTGACTAACACGAGGATTTTCTTGACTCATATCGGTGGATGAGAATTTAGATGATGTTATTTCAACGAGGTTTCCTTGACTCCTTGTTCATACCACAAACTCGAGAAAATTGTTTTGTTCCTTGATTGTATAACCTTCCTTATCTGGACATCGTAAAATTCAAACTAAATGCAATTTATGTTTCAATTAAATTGCACATCATTCAGCTCTTAATGCGCATTTATTTTGTTGCATCCTATCATCCACTCAATTACTTCAACTAGCTTCGTATTATGATATGTCGGCATTTTTATTCCTAATTTTACATTCATTGCTTCTCTAACAATTCGTAGTACACACAATTTGACTTAGACTCATCAGACAAATTTCTGGTTTTTATTCATAAGAATGTGCAAATGTTGAGAATGAAGGATAGGAATGAGAGTGTTTGCCAAATAAATGGAAGGATCTATTTTTTCTTTTGTTTAAAGTAAAAAAAATGTGGGGATCGAATCAGATAGCAGATTGGGGTTGAATTCTGAAACTTCATTTCCTCCTCCCTCTTCCCTCTTGGCATTCTCTTTTGTATGCTCTTCGGGACAATTTCATTTGTGAGATCCACCATGGTTTGAGTTCATCATCTCATTCCCGAGTGTGTTCATATTTGCGCTCCGAGTTCGTCATGGCTTCTAAAAATTTGGGTAGATTATTATTAATCAAATCCGTACCACAAACCAGATCTTTCTTAACAACATCGTTGTCATCAACACCTTATCTCTTAACATCTTCTTTACCGAAGTCCTTGAGCAATTGCATATAGAAATTTGAATCCTTCTTTGTTCCTTGGTCTTGGCTTCTTGATGTCCCTTTCTTTTATAAGTTTCGGGGTTGAGGAGGTCTCGATAAAGCCCAGGATTGTTATAGAATGTAGTGACTAGCCAACTTTTATTGGTTCTGAATCTGTCTCATTTCTTTTTATAGACTTTTCTTCTACTTACTACTTTAGGATCTTTTAAAGCTGTTCCTCCCTTAACTAATTTCTTCATCTACGCCGTATATTCCTCTTTTCTATTCGGTTCTATTAAAGACTTGTTGATCTGTGCTTTTTTAATTCGGCTTCATACACATCTCTACAAAGCCCATTGAGTCTTGTCTTTCTTCCATACCTTTTGTATAGCAATGACATCTCATTAGTTAATTATCTTCTGGGCTCCTCTAGGCTTTTACCGGGTTCTCACGAAACCCTTACTCTTCATTGGTGGAGGCCGATTGGGGTGGTGAAATCTATGGGACTTGTCTCATGCGGTTCTAAGTCTCTGCGCAAACATGGGGTATTCCCTTATGGGCGTGTTCCTTGGTTTTGTTCTCCTTGATCCCTGACAGAAGAGTGTCCTCTTCTTGTCTTTCGATCTCTTCTTCTTTTCTAGAATGCAACCATATGATCCACAGCCCACTGTGAATTCCTTGCCTTACCCACAGGTCGGGGTTAATGGGTGAAGCCTTAGAACTTCTTCTTCTTACGCCCGTATTTCCCTTCACGGCTTCAAACAAAGCCTAGTTGTTGGATGAGGGATCAAACCTCTTTGTTTCCCTCATGGTATCTCATTATTGAATTTTCCAATAGCACTCCTACGTTGAGCTTGTATACAAATGTGCATCTGGGATGATGGCTTCCTGTTTCCCTTGCATGCATACATGGCAGTTTGGAATTGCTCTGACGAAATAAAACCATACCTTAGCCTCCCCTACATGGGTCTCCTGCTAATTGTCTTTGGTGCTCCTTTCTCTTGATCCATTGAACTTTACCATCTGTCAATTTCACGGCAATCTTTCTCACGGTTCGGGTTGCTACTTGACTTCTTAAATTTAGACTATGCCTTTTGCCTGCCATCCGTACACAGTTAATGGCATTTGCCCGATATGGAACCCAAACCCCACGACAAATCTGAGTTGTGCTCTTCTACCGAGTTAGGTAAATTCCGGGACCCTTTGCTGCATATCAGGAACCTACGGTGCTTGAAATTTTCCCATCCTGGTGTTCTAACATTTCATGAAAATAGGGTTGCGAATCCTCTCCAACAAACCCTTTATCGGCATAATACTTACGCATATTGACACGGCCTCGCCCGGCTGGCGCATCTTAACCTTACTACGCTTGTCTTTCCTTGTATGCTTGTTCCCTTACCCAGTTGGTTGACTCGGGTTACGGATGAGCCAGCTCCTTGATCACGAGCATGTTCCTCCATGATTTCGTTCAGATTTGGGACGAGAGTCTCGGGTTCAGCCATTAGGAGGAATCGAAAGTTTTTAGGAGGAAGTTTGGTTAGGGTTTCTGAGAATGAAACCGAGGAGAATATCTTGAAGGCAGAGAGTTGGTCGCGTCGAGAAGAAGATATGATGGAAAGAGTTTCTCAACGGTTCATCGGTTATTATGGTGGGCTCTTTATGATTTCATTTATTAATACTTATGTGACTTAAATTGGTGAGAATGTCTTGTTGTCATTAAATTTAGGCAAAATTGGCTTGCCTAGGCCCCGCGATTTACCACTCTTTGTCGTGACATATTATTGTTTGTCGACACAAATTCACTTAGATGGGAGGACAAGTCACCCCTAAGGTTGGAGCATCAGAGCATCTCGAGACATTGTTAAGTTGTCGCGACCACTCTTCTCTTTGAAGGGATTACTCGACGAATTTATCGCGACTCGATTTCTTTCCGCAATGAGAACTTTTGGTCGACCGACCTTGTTCTTCCTTCTGGCGTGACTAAGTTCGGCATCAACTTTTGTCGTGACTTGGTTTAAATCCGCGAAAATAAGTTTTTGTCGCAACATAGTGCAATTTTGCCTCGAATTTAATGAACATGGCTTTCACTCGTCGATTAGTTCTCATCATCAAACAGGCTAATTTCACCACGACCAAGAATGTATTCTATTCAAATTTCATAAATTTATATAGGGAAAGAATGCTCCTTTTTCCTGTGCCGTTCTATACGCGGAAGTTGTTGGAGTTATACTTTGATTTATTCGCTCTTACTTTGAGCCATTTACGCATAAAGTACTCTGACATTTCTGAAAGGGTTCAATTAAACAAAAGTAACTACTTAGTACTAACTAATCATTATAATAACTAAAGAAAACAAAATCAAGGTTAATTCTAAAAAACGATTAGTCTAAAGCGAAATTAAAGTCTCTGTGGTTTGCTCCATTATTTTCGATTTTGAGTCCTTAATTTGGACTTATTTGTTTTGATTTTCTTTCTCTCGATAGACATTTGTAGCTCTTCTTTTCTTTCCTCCACGCTTTGATAATGCGGTCTTTGTCCATTGACTTTAAATTCCTCCCGACATCGATCTTGATGTTCTTGCTCGAAAGTGTGTGACACCACGGTATATGGTCAGCTCCACCTTGATTTCAATTTTCAGAACAATCTTAATGCGGGTTAAATAACAGTCCCCTTCTCACGAATTCTTTCCTAAGAATCCTTTGATCATGCCATTTCTTTGTCTTGTCTTTGTAGATCTTAGCATTATCATAGGCTTCATTTCTCAGTTCATTCAGTTGAAGCAATCTCTCTTCCTTTGCCATTTTGAAATCGAAATTCAGCTTCTTGATGGCCCACAGAGCTTTGTATTCAATTGAGAGGTTGACATGGCTTGCCAAATACCCGATCTGTATGGGGACGGCGTTAGGGTTTGAATGCGATCTGGCCAGTCCTTAAGTGCACATCATCAAGTTTGAAGATAAATCTTAGCGAACTACGGTCTTACCGAATCCTTTTAACCTCCCGGTTGAAATTTACGCTTTGCCCATTAGTGCAGGGATGATAAAAATTTAGGCTCATTATATGTTTGATCCATTATGCGCTCATGAGCTTTAGAAAATTTTGTTTAATTGGCTTCCCCCATCATGATAATGATCTGGGTGTTCCAAATATGCTCAATATGTTCGAGAAACTCACATTTGTATTAACACATCATTCATTAGACTGAAATTGTGCTTCCACCCATTTAGAAACATAATCCCACTTCTTTAGCGGTATATACGAAGATTTCAATGATTGTGGAAAGGTCCCATAAATCTATCCCCTACATCAAAAATTTGCACCACCAATATCTCGTAGGGGCATTTCATTCTGGCACGCTGATATTTCCAATCTTTTTGGCATCTATCCGTAATTGACCCATTAGGTCGCGAGTCCACAACGGTTGGCGATAAAATCCACGATTGGAGTATCTTATGAAGGCTGTTCTTTTAAAGAAAATTACCCCATATGGTGATGCGTGAATTCATTCATAGATACTTTGTTCACCCTCAGCTGCTCTTCTTATAATCATTTCCCTCTTAAATAATTGTGGGTCATCCCGGATATAATATTCTTTGTCGATCTGAGCTTTCTTTTACATTGGTGGTGAATTCGAAGGAACCTCCCTGTAAGTAATTCACAATATCAGCATACCATGGCATTTGGAATGACAATTGAAATAGTTGCTCATGGCGGGAGCTCTCTTAATCTTATCTCACTCTGCCGCCCGATTTCTTTCTAATGCGGACAAGTGATCAGCTATCACATTGTCACATCGCACATCTCATTTCGGATCAAACTCTTGTGTGTGTTAGCACCCACCTTATCGGTCTTGGCAACTTCCTTTTGACACAAGATATTGATGGGTATGGTCTTTATGTTATAACATGGGATCGAGAATGTGGCTGAATTTTTTCACAAGCAAACACTATTGCTAGCATCTCTTTTCGGTTGGCAGATGGTTTCTTGTGCTTCATTGAGTTCTTCTAGCATAGTATATGGCTCTGAATACTTTCTCTTTTCTTTTGAAAACAACCCCATTGCGAAATCAACATCGCATTACTTGAATTCCTGATCCCGATGCAGTGCGGCTTCTGGCAGGTGTGAACAGTCCGATATTCATTCTTCGACGTATGCGGGAATCGTAATTAAATTTTGTGTCTTTCTCTAATGTCATGAGTGGTCGGCTATTTTGAAGTCTTTGATGAATCTCTGTAAAATCCGGCATACCCCAAAAACTCCTTATCCCTTTTCTTTGGTGGGAGGTGCAAGGGTTTTGATAATAGAAATCTTAGTTAGTCCATACAGCCACTGTAGCAAATTTTATGACCAAGAACAATACATACATTTACCATGAAATGGCATTTTCCCAAATTTAGTGCTAGGCGCGTCGCTTTATCTTTGATCTTTGTTAGTTATTCGAAAACATTGTTCTTGGACCCATACCGCGTGAAGTCATCCGCTAAAATTTCCATAACTTCTTCTACCAGAATCGAGAACATTGACATCGCCCATACGAAAAGTAGCGAGGCATTGCGACGAAATGGCATGTGCGAAGGCGGTGCCGCGGGGCGTGTGAATGTGGTCTTCTTTTGGTCCTCGGGTGCGATTGCAATCTGGTTGCTAGCACAGAATGCCATCCGAAGCAAAATGAGGATGTCACGATGTCATCCAACATACGATGAAGGGCAAAGGAAGCGAGTCTTTTTTACGGTGGCGTATTCGAACTCTGTAATCGATGCATACTCTCCATCCACACATCACCGTTCTTGTTGGAATTAATTCATTTCTTTCATTGCGGATTCTGATAAATCCACCCTTCTTTGGAACCATGGGTGGGCTAACCCGAGGACTATACGAAATTGCATAGATAAAACTTGACATTTAACCATTTGAGTACCTCCTTCATTACTTCTTCATTCTTTTGTAAGTCTCCTTTGATGTTCATGATTGGCCCCATTTTCTTCTAGAAGTATGCATTGCAGCCATATTGATGGGTGATACCTTTTAACTCTTGATAGACCAAGTATAGACTCATATGATTTCCTCAAAATTTCCGGCAACATACGTTCCTCGGCATCACTAAGTCACAGCATAAATTATTGCGGTTTACTTTTGTGACTTTAGGTAAGCATACTTTAAATGAAACTTGGCAACACCTTTAAAACTAAGCACTTCTTGGTTCTTGATGAAATTCCTTTTCTTAATTTGGTCTCTTTTTCACTGGGTTGTTCCGGCTGTCGCCACCGATTAGAATGTAAAAGTGATGTGAAAATGCGAATCGAAAATCTTGAGATCTTTGGGAATTCATCTCTTTTCATTGATTAGAAAATTGGGCATTACAATCATGGTAAAAATTCAGAGTTGTTGACATATACATCTTCTATTGACCTTACTCTTCCTTCTCTATGTCTAAACTCCTCGAACTTCGAGTTATATTGATCGATTTGTCTCTTTTCTTTCGAGTGAAATTCCCTTACGCAGTTGAAGGCACTCCGGTTCTGAGAATAGCCTTCCAGTAGCGGAGGGACTTGTAAGATCTTCCTCCATATCCGGTCTGATGAAGTCTTCGGAAAATGATTCCCCACCTTTACCCGACCCACATCTTCTATGATTCCTTGGGTTTTGCTGGAGTTCTATCATGGCTGGGTAATAGTAGTGGAATTAGCTCCCCAGACTTAACTTCTTGGCAACGGAATGGGACATTAAATAATTGATCTTGTCACCCGAGTCACGAGAGGAGCTTTTAAACTCAAACTCTCAATGGTGGGAATGGTGAAGCTCCTGGATCCTTCGTCTTTTACGGTAAACCCTCTTGATCACGGCATTGCAAGTTGGAGTCAGGTTCACAGATTTCAATAACCCGACAATCTTCCTTTTTTAGCAGTATGTGCTAAAAATTTTTTAAAATTAGCATCGAAGTAACCATAAAGCATCGCGATCTGAGCTTGAAGGTTTTGAGACCTTTGGCCTATTCTCATCTTTGATTGACCTCTTTATTGGAAATGGGATTTATGAAGCAGATTATTAGGTTTCTTCTTGCTTTTCTTCTCAGGACGGTGTTCCTTCTTTGTTCTTTCTCCTAGTGTTTAAATTATCTGGGCTTATCTCTTGTTGCTTTCATGTCGATTTTGCGGGTTTAGAAAGTTGATTGCCCTATCATCTCAGGGTTCTTAAAGCATTAGTGGTCTTCTGAAAAATTTGAGGGAGGTGGCATTTTGAGGCTTCCAGTGCAGCTTTCTGTTCATAGGTTTAACAACTTCTTGTTGTCCCCACGTAAGATTGCGGCATTTGATCTTCAAATGGTGGAACTCTCTCCCAACCGATATTCATTTACGCTTCCTCCTCGCTGTAGCTGCATTTGGAACCTTAGTGGCTGCTGATATCCTTGCTGAGGATGATGTTCATGCCTTTGGCCTTGTGAGGCCCCTCCACCATATAAAATATTTTCATGGTTCCTCAGTGCTGGATGATAGTGTGATGGCAGGTTAGGATTTGGTTTGAATTGATAACTTCTTGGCTCTCTGATACTTATCCTCCTCGACATCATAAAGCAGGTTCTTGAGTGGTCATTGCTTCCTCGATAGTTCCTCTCAAGCGCTCTATTTCATGAGCGATTGTGCATCTTGCCTCTCTTGGCTTGTCCATTCTATGCATGATGGCATCTTAACTTTGCCTTGGTCGCTTTCATCTCGTCACCATGACTCCTCTTCCTCCGCTAATCACTCTTGAAAAACTCTGATGGAGCTTTCATATTGCATTTAGCCAGGTCCTAATCGTATCTCTTGCCTCTCTCTCAAAGACTATATACACGCTTGAATGCTCCACACACAGATGATGCATCATACACGCCTCCTTAGATGGTCATTCAAGGCATGATACATAAATTATGTCCATTCGCTTTCAAGTTCATCCATGCACGTATATCTTTTCAAGAATCCCTTGAATTCCCATGCTACATAAAGGCTCTCATCTTCCCCCGTTGAACACAATTATCTCCTCCGTCTCCGAGGTGAGTGATGGGGAAATTCACTCCAAGTGCGTCTTCTCCACAAGCCCTCCCAAGTATCAATCAGAACCATATGGTGAGATCTCAGCATGTGGCCGTCAGATTCTTGTAGAGAAATGGGAATAAATGCAATTTTATGACCAAGTCCCCACCCCATTCAATTTTACTCGTGTTTGCATTCGGAAACCTCGGACTTCTTCATTCGGGGTCTTCAGGGATGACCGCAAACTGTCAGCCGAACCATTGTAATCGCTGGCCGGCTTTAGTTCTGTACTATTTCATCAACTCCGCAGTTGTCCGATTGCAAGAGTATCTCATCCTCGAATTCTCACAGGTCTCCAAAAGTCCCTCCATTGTATCTGAATGAGGCCTCTGGTCACGCTCGTTGTCCTTCACTGGCTCCAGCCTCTTCATCCGGCTTATAGTCGAAGTTTTCCTTATCTTTCGCCTTCTCAAGTCGAGTACCCTTCTAGTTCAAGACTGGGCTGAATCGGATCAGTGTTCGCTTCCTATGCACAAAGTTTTCTTCGAAATCAAAACACATTTAAGTATATTAATAGATTATCGCCAACAAATATTTTCAATATGGTTTGTTAAAAGTTAGTGGCTAAAAATAACCGCCATGAAAAATCAATTTGTTCTTTTCTTTGTCCAAATTAGCATTTCCTTCTTCGTCGTAATATATCGATCTACTAAATTTCGATCCACTGCGCTGAATCCACATAAAACTTGCTTTGACCCGACCAAAAGACATGTACAATTCATAACACGTCGCCAAAAGACTATTATTGTCTAATCTCGGCAACGCGCCATAAAACTTGTATTGCTGCTGATCGGACCAAGATACATGTACAATTTATAACACTATTGCCAAAAGATATTGTTCATCTTCTAGTTAATCACATATAAAACTTGTCGATCGTATATGTCTTAGCTTATTTGATTAGTTCAAAGATTGTTTCAATCGAGTAAATCGCCATCGAGTGGTTTCGATCCGTCATGTCAAGTGCATGTCGAACAAGTAGTAAATTGATTTAAGTCCAGATATCGATCCCATTTAGATCTCTTTAAGAATTCTCAATCAACTACTCCTCACTACTCAAAATCTACACTATTCGATACTGGTAGACAATTGAATTAGTTTGACAATCCTAAAATAATAAAACTCGTAAGAAAATCAATTAATAATAAATTAGAATTGAATATTGAAATAACAAAATAACAAATTAAGACCTAACGCTTCTACAAAAGACATTGAAAGAATGGGCATCGCGTGGAAACATCAATTCGCGTAATGCACCGACCTTGCTTATCAACCACATTGGGAATCCAAGGAATATAATAGTGTAGCTGGATCTCTCCAAACCCCACAATTCATTATCTAAACCTCACTGCTTTCTCTCTCTTAAGATAGAGTACAAATAACTACATTTAATCCTGGGTTGTCTTGTTCTCGGGAATTTTCTTTCTTCAATACTTCATACCCACAAATATGGATCGTAACTGGGCTCCTAAGATATAGTCATTGCACATATCTATATACTATACACTGTTCCTCTTCCTCCAAATTAGAACATCTCTATATCCTTTCCTTGATTAGATCTCTCTCGGCTAACACGGATTGGATTTACTTAATCTAATCGAGGTGAACTCTTGTGTGCCTAAATTGATAAATTGTTCACTCGTTCTTCGCTACTTCAAGTGAGAGAAGAGATTTATCGACATTTAATTGTTACATAATGTAGCACATTAGATCACTATTAGAGCTGCTCCATACCTTCGTAAATTGTTCATTACCAGAATTCCTTCTCTCGTGTCACCAGAGGGCCTCCCGGAAATCGAGCTGAGACAATTCTATTTACGGGCATGAGACACCGAGCATTGGGACTGCAATGAAAATATTAAGACTAAAAGTTAAGTAGCTTGCAACCGGAGTTCACCACATCAATAAAATTTCTACAGTAGAGATAATTTCGATGATAGCGTCAATCAATGGAAGTTTGAATTCAAATCACTAGATTACACCCATACATTGTTTGCTGATCAAGAAAGTCGCCAGAATCGGCAACTCGGAAACCACCTTTAATTTGTTCGAATTCAAAAAAACCAGATAGCACTTGAAGGAAATATGAACATGTATCTAAAGTGAACTTATTAAGAACGTCGATCTAAATTTAGAATGAAATACAACCAATCTAAAAACTAAGAAAAGAAAAGAAAAGAAAATTAAAATACGTGAGCCTTCAAGAACCTATCTCTTTCGCCGCTAAGAGTCGCTGCTTCCTTCAGAAGCCAGATGAGAGAGTTATGAAGTTAACGCTCAATTTCATGCAATCTCTTTGGGATCGTAGTTTAAATGGCCCGCTTAGTTGCTGATGTCGCTAGATATCACTTTATCGCACCGCTGTCTTCGCCATGCGTCGAGTCTTTGTTTGTCACGGTCGCGTTCTTTTTGGTAGAAGCTGATGTCGCGACGTACCGCGACGCCGCCAATCTTAACGGTAGATTTGATCGCGAAACCAAATGTTGTCGCATCTCCTTCTCCGTGAAGGCCGCCGCAACCTTCCGGATGTTGTCGCCAATTCTGTCTTTGCAGCCGATGTCGCGACACGCCTTTAAAGATGTCGCGACAACCGTGCGCCGTCGTCACACCTTCTTTCCCTAAAATAACTGTCGCACCGCTGAATGATGTCGCGAACTTTCTTCTGGGCGGTAGTTGATGTCAGATTTCATCTCTCTTTTGTACGCCGCTGTTGCGAATTTTAGTTTCTTTCTGCTCGGCGTCGCGACGCTTCGATTCGCTACGCGATGTCGCTACCACATCCGCATAAAGCGCGACATACTTGTTCACCATTATTTATCTTCGCCGCGACCTCTTGTTGGTGTCGCGACCTCATTATCTACATCGTATCGGCTGCACTCGTCACACTTCAGATAGCGACGTCATGCGCTTTTCTCTTTCATCAATTCGTTGCTTACCTTTGGTATTCACGCCCACTCGCTTTTGTCTTCACTCACGCTTCATTTGCATCGGAGCTTTGTAGCTGCACCGGACATGATTTTTTGATTTCTGCAAAAGTCATGACATCAAATTCTTTAACTCTTTTTACGCTTCTCCCGTCAGAATCTCCTTCAACAATTATATCGGTAGACGCTTCAGCCACATTATGCTCCTTTTTGCAAATTCCTGTTTTCTTTTACTGCAGACAAAGAAGTTGGAAGTTTATTCTATATTTGCATATAACCAGCCTTTTTATATGTTAAAAATTAATCGAAAAATGGACTCGTGATGATTTTAAGCTTCATCGTGTGGTTTATTGATCAACAAAATGGTTTACACCTATTATGAGAGCGCTCCACATCAAGCAATGATGGGTCGCCTTTATATAAGATGGTTCTAGAGTAGGAATTGGTGCACAAGTGTGGGATTTACTACTGGTGTCATGGACTGATTTTATCCCAGCGTACGCTTCCTTCAAGTTCTTTAATTTCCTACGTAGGTGCTATCTTTACTAACCTGATCCTCTTGGCCGGGTCCATGCCTCCTCTAGGTTAAGTGGGGTATGGCTCTATCTCCCATGTTCAAGTTCTTCCTATCCCTTTGTATCATCTTAGCCACATAATTGATATAGTCCATAGCCTTTTCACCACATTTTTTTTCATATAATCTCCATTACACACGGATACCAAAAGTTGCTTGAGATGAAGTGTCCACCCCTCATAGAAGTAATCTACCAATTTCCATACTAGATAACCATGGTGTGGACATGCATTAAGTAGTTCCATACACTACACTGGCAAAATTTAAAATTATGATCGCGCTTTAACTTCATGTCGCTTACACGCGTGTCATTATTTAGCCTAAAATGGGATACACCATGACGCCTTAATATGGGCTATCACGCCTTGATTTTCTACACATGACTTAGAAGCATGGTTCAATATTTATTTTTTGCGTTAATGTTGACACAATGACACTTGTTGAAAATGTCATTGTTTTATTATTGAAGCTTGACACTTTATTGAAATCTTATCGATTTATAGAAAATATATTTCCCCAACATTTCCTTTTCTAGAGAACTGATAACCCAAAATCAGTAATGGTATTTGCATAATGTTTGTCGTTAATGGCTATCAAACGGTGAATTTTCAAGACTTCATAAGATAAATGAAGTTTATAATCTCCACTATGTTTTTCTCTCGCATTTGTGATCAGAACAAAGACAAGTGGGTTTAACATGAGAAGCAGAGGATAAGGGTGATTCTATAAGTTCCAAAAGCTAACCCCATTTTTCTCTCTATTCATTTTTTTCTTTTTAGGGACAATTGTTTTTCTTGAGAAAATAAAGAAATGTGCCCAATCGTGTGAATTATTTTTATTTTTATTTTTTTCTTTTTTGAAAAAATTTGCTTCCGGATTTTAGGGTTTTTGTTTCTTTCTTTACCAAATTTGGATTTTTAGTGGTGGATTATTTGCTTTTGATGGTGGGTTGTGTAGCTATTCTTCAGACCCCAGATCTAGATTCGTTTGTAAAACATGAACCTCAATCTCAGCACCACCCTCATCTTCATCGTCTTCTACAATATTCTCACTTGCGCCCTCATAGGCGTTTCGATGCTGGTCCAGCCCATGAAATCGATTGCTATGTTATGATATGCGTGGGTCGGTCAAATAGATACCCAAATCATGCGCGGCTACCAGATCCAGAGACTCCTCGGGGCTTTGTTTTTTCTCGGGTGTTGAATCATGAGATCAGGTAAGTTTATTCCTTGTTTGAGTTACAGAGAGGGGTCCATGTAGAGAATTTGAGTCCACCCGACCCGATTTATCCGGAATTAAACCTGTGATACACCTTATTAAGCTCTTTATTGGAATCATTTATCAAATACAAGAGTTTTTGTTCTCAAATATTTTCCGAAGAGATTTCAATTTAGGGCAAGCCCATAAACATTTACAAATTTGATTCATGCCACGGTAGGGTGAGCGGAATCAACAAAATTTGTGGTCTTGTTCTTCCCATCGCCGTAGTCAAGCTATCGCAAAGATAGTGGTCTAGGTCGAACACGGGATGTATACTCATTACGAATGATTTCCAGCTGATGTTTGTGCACTGGTGAGGCTTTTAGTTTGGATTTTCGACTACAGCAAAACAGGGAGGTTGTTTGTTCACCACCAACTGTAATGGCTTAAAAAGTGTGTGAAATGGTAACCCAAAGTCTTGTCACTAGCTTGATAACACATGGGGTACATGTTGTCTCCTGTTATTTCCTCAAGACAGGCAAATGATATATAGTCAAAGCCAAAAACCGATCTTTGTTTAGCTATAAAACCTAACCCCAGAACCACTCCCTACTTGAGTCAAGACAAGTATTATGTGGCATTCAAAGTCCCATCCAGTTTGGGAAAAAGCCCAGCACTCCAACCTCATTTCAATGGCTCGTAAATGGCATCTAAAGGACACGCGCATCTAGCATTGCCATGCATCAACCCTGCAAAGCATGGCAAGTATTGACCAGTTAGAAACATTAAATGGCATTAAACCCTAGTTTGGAAGGTATGGAACCATAACAGCACTCGTATCATTTAAAACAAGAGGACAACCTCATGGAACCCCAAACCAAGCGTTAGCAACCCTCCTCTTCATAAGGTTATGAGGTTTAGTCAAGCATCCCTTGAGTCAACCTCAAGGGGGTGTCGCACGAGAAAATTATAGAAAGAAGAGAGAGAAGAGAGCAAATGAAACCCTAAAATGAAAGTTGCGGGAAACTTTTGTAAAAAATGAAAAGTTGCTTAGGGTTACAAAGTTATGGGGGTTTATATAGTACAACCAAAAGTGTGAAAATACTAAAACACCTAAAATATGAAATTACATAAGGGTTATAATGGTAATACATCAAAATGTGGTCGTTCGGGGATCAACATACAAAAAAATCACATGTGCGCACTTCATATGTGGGAATTCTCTCATATTCAGCCAAATTCCTCGCTAATAAATGATGTAGATGAATAAATTGGAAAATTTCTCTATAAAATGCTGAATTTCGCCAAATTTTTAGCGAAACATGGAGATGCTTAAATTACAAATTTTCTCTAGGCACAAAGAATTTCGAAGGAATAAATGCCAGCCTTCATTAAATTCTCACTTCACTAGGATTGCGAAATTTCGCCATGATTGCATTTTCATCCCATCAAATTTTCATAATCATAGTAAATTTCGATTGTTCCCCCGCCTACTTCTTGCTCACTACATCCCTTTGCTACTCGTGAGATCCCATTTTCTTCTCAATAATCCACTTCACATTCCTTCATTTTTTACTTATGGCAAATTGTCTAATCTTCATGGTTCAAGATTATAACTGATAGCTCAAACTAACTATGGCCTAGGCATGCAAAACCCCTAAAATTACTGCCTACAAGGCTGCTAAAACAAACTTAAATGGGACTCACACTATGGACCTACATCAATCAAGGTTTAATTGATATGATTGGGTGTACAAAAGCACTCAAAACCTATTTTCTGAATTAGGCTCAAAATAAAGACTTTAAGGCACTAATCACACCAATCCATCGTTATAGTCCCTTTAGCAATGCTTAAACATGTGGGATGCATGCAAGGCTTTTTCAAAAAGAGAGGTATGGTTCAAAAGTGTATGCATGTAGTACACTTTAAAATGAACAATTTACACCCTGTTAGAAAACCGACATGAGAGAACAAAAACCATACAAGAATAAGCTTTAGGTTAACATCGGATCCAAGGAACTCAACCTGAATTTCCACCAAAATCTAATGGTTCCTAATGTAACCAGACTGAGCCAATAAATTGCAAAATTATTCTTTCCCCCAACCTTAGCGCTATGGCTACTGGCATGGCTCCAAGCCACGAACAACCCAGATAGGAATAAGGCCACACCTTCTTTCTGCCTTGATCACATTGTAGGTGCACGTTTAAAACTCGACTCTCACCAAAGTCCGTAACGGGGTCCACCGACACATGACTCCCAACCAATGAAGGCTTAAAGATCGCCAAAAGGATCAACTGACCACAACCTCGCAGAGGCTTCACCTCCTAACTCCGAATGACTTCGAGAATCAGCACCTACAACACGCTAAACTCTACCATTCACCCGTAACGGTAACACTAAGCCGATGACTCCAACCAATTACGCGCCTGTGGCGACGGGGCTTTAAAGGCTACCACATACCTCTGCAACGCACCGGGCTTCACAAAGCTCACGACTTTATTTTTCTTCTTTCCTGCTTTCTTCTTTTGGAAGACAAATATCGGTCTTCATATATGGTAACATAAACCTATTATGGGTCATCAATGTCTAAGGCCTTCCGCTTAAAAGCTGAAAGGAGATAAACACTCACAAACCTATTAATAATCCGTGCAAAGGTGTGAATTAGCTAAAGGGGGAAATGTTCAAGGTTGAATGCTGGAAACTTCACTGACCAAAACTAATCATGCATGGAATTAGAAACTGTAACATTAGGTAAATGTCAAATTGGGTTTCACTCTTCAACTAAAAGTAATTCAATTGTTCACTTAAAGGCACTAATGACTAATAAAAAGCAATTCAATTGTTCAATTAAAAGCAAAAGTAGATACAATGTAAATAAAGACACAAAAGTACTTTGCACAAGTTAAATCACAATATATTACAGAAAAGCTTTGATATAACCAAAATGGCTAATACAAGAAATATAGCTAAATATACAAAAATATCACCACTTAATATCGCTAATACATGAATCAAACAAAATTAGTAGGCAACAGATAACGCTGAAAACTATACAAAACAGTGATCCCTACCCCAACTTTTCTCCCAAAGAAGAGCATATTACAGACATGTAATGTGTGATGGTTAGAGATGAAAGTGACTACTCAACTCATGGGCGCGAGGATCCGAGTCGTACTGGTGGGCCGCATGTCTAAGAAGGCATCACACTGGCGGCCGCTCTATCTCTATGGTCATAAACATGCGGAGACCGAGGTGACTCATGATTCATAGGAGTGATGCAGGCGCCTGGTTTGCAGCAATCCCAGTCTGAGAGTCAACCTCTGGTCTCATCGATGCTCGTGCAGAGGCTACCGAATGCATACACAACATCCATAACACCCGCTATCTCCCCGGGTACCGATACGAACATACCCGAGAGCGCCGTGCCAGATATGTGTTGGGCCTGGGAGTGTCACAGGCCATGGGTCGGCAGTGGGAGGAGAGGAGACGGAGGATATATCCGCACTAGACTCCCCTCCATCTCGACCCTCGTGAGCACGAACATCTCTCCTTCGGGAGTCCCTCTAGCCTCCCCACCTGTACCTCCTCCGGTTCCCGCTCGGCCGAGGAGAAAGAGATCGGCATCACCATAGCTCGCCTCCACGATTGGGACTGAGGGCACCTAATCCTCCTCTCGATCCGGCTCCTCCGGGAAAAGCCCAAGTGCTTGTTATCCGGATCATAAGGATGTATACAACTTATGACGTTATCACCAAAGGACTATATCCAATCCCAACAACATAAACCCTTTATGATCGATTCGTAGTATGCCTTCACAAGTTCATAACACACCATTAGAAGACAATATTGTCTAATCCCCGGAAAATCATCATAAAACTCTGTTGACTAATGAATTGTTACATGATCAAAACACCTATTCAAATTTTATGACTTATTATCAAAGGATTATTATCTAGTCCCTCGCGAATAAAACCATTAAACTTGGAGTGCTTCTTTAGCTATAGTGTTGATGAAAAGATATTTCATAAAGAGTAAACCATTTTCCTTGTGGTTTTGATTCAAAGATACTGCAAAGTGCAATGCATTGAACAAGTAGTAAATTGGATTTAAGTCCTATATCGACATCCTTAGAGATCTCAAGAATTTTGCAATCAACTACCCCAAGTACTTAAGCTCCATACTATCTGGACGAGCATTACTATATTGACTTGTTTTTGAAAGCCCGAAGATAACAGATGTAAAGAAAATGAATGAATAACAAATGAATTGAATATTGAAATATTAAATAGGTAAATTTAGATTGAATAGCTATCTCTAAAGAAAACATTGAATAATCACCATTGTGAAGCAATCACCTTGGCACCAGGTATCGTACTTTGCTTCGAATCTGGCTGCATTAAAACTTACCCAAGAAATAAAATAAAGCAGGATCGGGATCTCCAAACCACACTGCTCATCATCTTCATTGCTTCTCTCGAACACAAAGGTGAGATGCCTTTAAATCTAGTAGCCTGTTCGGGTATTTTCTTTCAATGACTTCATACCTGCCAACATGACTCCAACCTGAGCTCTTAAAATATAGTCATCAGCTTTGCACTGCATCGGTTCCTCATCCTCAAAATTAGAACAACTTACTCTTCGATTTGGGATCCTTGCAACACCTGATCAAACTATTATCTCGATCTGAGGAACTTCTGATACTTAAATTAATAATCACTCAACTCATTCCTGCCACAAGTGAGAAGAGGATGTATTAATTTGGGCATACAGAGAGCACATTAGGATCAGCAATATCAGATTCAATACTCCTTCCCGAATTGTCCCTACCTCAAGAATGCCTTCTCCGTGTCACCGTAGGGCCTCTGAAATCAAAGTTAGAACAATACATGTGGTACAGAGACTTCATTTGGATCGCCTGTGAAACAAGCAAAACTTAAGTCGACGACATCTCGTTCAACTATGTACGAATAACACTGGCAGAGTTAATTTCACAATAACGTCAATCTTAATGGTGTCGGGTTTCTGTAATCACTGATTATACCATACATCACTGTCATCAAGAAAACCATCAGGGAATCGAAACTAGGAACCAAATCCAAAATTTGTCCTGAATTCAAACTACACGTATAAGGGTTCTTGAAGAAATAGATAACATTGGCGTATCATACTTTAAACTTTACAAAGAAACGTCAATCCAAACAGAATGAAATACAAACTAATCTAATCTAAAATAAACGGAAAGAAAATTTAAAGGAAAATAAAGAAAATAAACAGAGAGCCTTCAGAACCCGTGCATTCTTTCAAGTCGCTGAGCTGCGCTTTGCAGCATTTCCTGAGATTTATAGGTTCCTCAAGTCGGGTCCCACTTCACGCATTTTTATTTCTAGTTAACTCGCCCAATACCTACGCATCGTCGCGACATCGAGCCCTCGTCGCGACTCTCGTTTTGTCGCTAAATTCTTGTCGCAAAGCCTCTTAAGTGTAGTTGGGCGCATACGTCTTATGGAAGCCGTGTCACGGAAAGCTTAATCTGTCGCCACCTCTTCTCATTGAGACTCACTGCCGCGACAGCCCATCGACGTCGCATCCTTCTCAATCCTTAGCTCGATGTCGCGACAAATTTTGCGTTGTCGCGACTTCCATTCGGAAGGTTGTCGCGACAACCTGATGTTGTCGCGACTCAAGTTCGAGATGTCAAGCAACTGTGTGTTGTCGCGATCTTATCTTCTATGGAATTGTTTGCCGCTGACAACTTTCTCCTTGTAACCTATATGTCGCGATCGCTTCCGATGTGTGCGATCGATGTTCGCGATCATATCCGTGATGTCGCTATTGTGCTCCTTCTTCTTCAATTCCTCGGTTGTTTAACTTTGAGTTTTTGTACTCCTACCATTTGTTTTCACTAAGCTTCATTTGTGATTGAGTTTCATCATGTAAATCTTAATAATGCAGATTTTGATCATTGGCCAGAGTTTCTTCACATATCCGTCCTTTCATCTTTATGGTCGTTTGCTGCCACCTGCTTCATCCCATTATATTAGTTATGCTCTCTCCATTACATTCAGCCCTTTCTTTACGCACTGTTGATTTCACAAGACGTAAATACCTTTGGTGAAGTTTATTCCAGATTTTGCATATAATCCCATTTTTAATATAAAAATTAATCGTAAAAATGGACTGAAAATAGATGACTTTTAAGCTCACATCAAACTCCCCCAAATTTAAAATTTTACATGTCCCCAAGCAAAGAAAAGAAAGATTTGTTTGCCCTCAAACAAAAGGACATTTTAATCGCTCTATTTTGCGCTGCAACCAATTTAATTGAAAGACTAGAATTGCACTCTTTCTCGTATTCACCTTAAGTCCATCAAGGTTAAGGTTTCTACCAATCAAAATATGAACGAATTGTTGAATTGCTTTACAAACAAGATAGTTATGATCCAACAAATGCTATTTTTCTTTCATATCCTTAATGAGTCAATTAAACTTTTATAAAGGATGTTCACTGCTTTTGATCTTTTCTTGATTTTCCAAATTCCATAAGTCATATTGTTCATATCGATCCTCCACTAATATATAAGTTATTACAACCTTCATCATCGTCTTTGGTTGTAATGTTAGGCTTTTGTAGTGTATATGGATGGATTTTTAGTTAAGTGATTACCAATACCTTTTCCTTTTCATCACATACGCTCTTTTCTCTCCCTTTTTAGTTTCTGAATAAATCTCCCCAAACTTCATGTTTATGAGTTATAACACATTGATTTTCTTCTATTATCTCCAGATGTTCCCATTTCTCATTCACACAATTCAAACTGGGAATTTTTTCTTTTTCTATCGGCTATTCAGAATAATGTAATGTTTTGTCTTCTTAGGTTTTCTAACACTCTTAGCTAATCCTAAGTTAATAACTCCCATACCAGATGGCAGATTAGGTACTAGGGGTGTGTTGAAACACCCCTGCTAGACTGTTCAAGATATAGTCGCCACAAGACAAACCTGATTCCTCGAGCTTCTTTTCCATCGTATTTTCTCATGAGATGTAGATCTTTTTTCTTCTTTCCCTTTATGTATTTTCTTTGAGTTCTAAAAATTTACACTCCCAAACTTTATTCCTTCTTTTCGAAGTTCTTTGGTAATCACAAAGTTATTTGAAGATTGATTCTCAGATGGGTTGGGGTCTTTATTGGGTTTATTTTGAAAATAAGGCTTGTTTTGGCTCACTGAACTAAAGTATATGCATCAAGATATGAATAGGATGGCTAGAATGTATCAAACTTTCCAAGGATGGCCTGCACTTTCTGTTGGTTGTACTACCAGATTTCGCCTGATCAATAATCTAACAAGTTCTAGAATTTAGGTTGATTAACTGACTAACCCGAGGATTTTCTTGACTCACACACTGCTGGATGAGAATTTAGATGAGATGTTATTTCCAATGTGTTCCTGACTCACTGCATTAACACAAACTCAAAAAATTGTTTTTTGTTCTTCAATTGTATGACCTTCCTCTTATCCTGACGATAGTAAAAATTCAAACTAAATTGGCATTATGTTTCAATTAAATCATCTGTCATTCAAATTTCTTATTCAGTAGCTTTTACTGGCTTTCATCCCATCATCTAATCAATCACCTCAATCGCTCATATATACATATTATGATATGTCAAGATTTTTATTCTTGGAAATAAATTTACTGTCTTTCTTTATCACTAAAGGTAAAAGTAAACACATAGCTTGAATTCAAACATATGTCTCATTCACTTATTCTGTATAGAGAAAAGGATGCCCCCTTCTTCTTTCAAAAGCCTCTCATGTGAATTGCTGAAGCTGTCCCTGAATTGCCCCTTCATTCCTTTGCATTTTTGCAACACGCATTCGCAACATTTATAGAAAGGATTTGATCAAATGTACCGATCTCCATATTACTAACTAACTACTATAAAACTAGAGAAAATCAAGGTGAATCTAAAAAATATTTATTCAAAGTCTGGGTGCTAAAAACAGAAATTAAACTCTATGGGCCGCCTCCCATCACCAAGCCGCTTGAGTCCTTAATGACTCATTGCTCTCTTTTTCTCTCAATGAACCAATAGAAGCTCTCTTTCTTTCCTCCCCGCTTTGATAATGCTTCATTTTGTCCATTGACTTTAAATTCCTCCCCAACACGCCTTGAGTGTTATCGCCTGTGCAGTGCTCGGACATCAGATATGGGAAAGGCGGGTCCACTCCACCTTGATTTCAATTTTCTCCAGAACACCTTAACTGAGTTGGCACAATGCACTCGATCCCCTTCTTCGCTTTCCTAAGAATCCTTCGATCATGCCATTTCTTTGTATTGCCAGCTCTGTAGATCTTAGCCATCATAGGCTTCATTTCTCATTTCTTCAATGATTCAATAGAAGCAATCTCTCTTCCTCGCCATTTTGAAATCGAAATTCACTGATAATTCATTACAAATTTCGTATTCTAATTCAAAATGTAGGTGACAGTAAATGAGCACTTCCAAACTCAACCCTGGGCGTACGTAATAAGGCATTTAAATTTGATCGGCACCTCGAGTCACGCAGAGCTGGGAACTCAAACTTCCAATGGTGCGCAAGGAATGGTAAAGCCCTCGGATCCTTCATCTTTTCTCGTAAGCCTCTTCGACATGCCATGACGTGCTGCAATAAATCTCACAATTCCTTCTTCAGCAATCTTCCTCTTTTGGCCCAAAGATGTCTTTCGGTAATTTTGCATAAAGTGGCATCCGAGTAACCACTTCAGGCAGACACAGAGCCTACAACTTCCGAAGGTCTTTAAGAACCTCGCAACCGCTCTCTATCTTGATTTCAGCCTCATGAAACGGGACCGCAGTCGATCGTCATCTTCTTGCTTCCTTTCTCCTTGCAGCTGTTCCTTATTTCTTCCGCCCAAGAGCTCAGCAATTTCTCGGGCCTCTTCTCCCCGGTTGCTTCATCTTTTCCTCGTCCTCTCCAAGTCTTCCCACTTCTTAAGGTACACATATAGTCTTTCGATTTTTTTTCGCGTCACCGGGAAAGGCATCTTCATCTCGATTTTGCGTGTTTAGGGTTACCTATCTCGCGGTTCCAGGTTCTTGAGAGAAGCATTAGTGGTCTTCCGAAAAAATTTGAGATAATTGGCATTGGTAGTTTCCACCGCTGCAAACTTTGTTCATGGAGGTTTAACATCTTCTTGTTGTCCCCTCATGACCAAAGTGCAAAGAATTGATCTTCAAATGGTGGAGCTCTCTCCGACCTTTCTCTGATATTCGCTATTTCTCGCTCTCTCGCATCGCCGTAGGGAACTCGTGGTCGATAATTTGCTCGAGATGTCGTCTTCATGCCTGCCTCAGCCTCCACCATATGAAAAATTTTCATGGTTCCTCAAATACTGATGATAGTGCCGGTAGGTTAGATTTGGTTTGAAGTGATACTTGCCTCCAAGTACTTGACCCCTCAAGATCATATAAAATGCTTCTTCACCCACATTTCCTCTAATAGTTCCTCTCAACTCATCTTATTTACGGTAACAAGGTGCATCTTCTCTCTGTTTGTCCTCCCATGCATGATGGCATTCAGCTTTGCCTCCATGGCTGTCATCTTTGCTCAACTCCACATGACTCCTCTTCCTATGCCACTACTTGAAACCTCCGATGGAGCTCTCATTGCATTTAACCGCCGTGTCCACGATCAGACTTCATTTCTCAAGATCTTTTTTACGGCTTGAATGCTCCACAACATGAAGCATCGTTAGAGGCCCACCCCCTCAATCATCATTAATACTTTAGATTTATCATTCAAGGCATGATACACTATGTCCATATGGGTCTTCAAGTCTATCCCATGCATTACCACCCTTTAGCACCTTTGAATTCCTGCAGCCACGTAAAGGCTTTATCTTCCTTATCGGGGGAACACAATTATCTCCTCCTTCTCCCCTCGTAGAGCCAGGCCATGTGGAAAGAATCTTACCGTGGCTTCTACAAGCTCCTCCTGGCATCAATCCGAACCATATGGTAGAGATTCATACCATGTGGCTGTCAGGACTTTTAGAGAAAATGGGAATAAATGCAATTTTATGACCTCGGGTCTCACCCCCATTCACCTTTACTATGTTTGCATATCTCCGAAACCCTCCCGCAAATTATCTCGCATCTTCGGGCCGACCAGAACTCGTTGTTGCTTAACCATTGCACCGCGCTTGCTTCAGCTTCCAAAATTATTGGCATCAACTCAGAGGCTGTCCGATTGCAGAGTATTCATCCGAATAATTGGTCTCCGTAAGTCCTCCTCCATTGTGGTCGCTGATTGAGACCTTCTCGTCGCCAGTTCGCTGTCCTTCACCGGTCCGGCCTTCATCTCGCCATAGCTGAGTTTTCCGAATCTTTCGCCTTCTCAGCTTCCGAAAGTGTTCTTCTAGTTCAAGATTTGGTCGAATCAAATCGTAAGACTGGTTTATGCATTAAAGTTTTCCTCAAATCAAACACACTTACATTAATAGGATTGTCGCTAACAAATATTTTCAACATGGCTTGTTAAAAAGTTAGTGGCTAAAAATAACCACGCATTGAAAACTATTTTTGTTCTTTTTTTTTAATGTCCAATTACAGATTTCATTCTTATATACGACATTGATCTACTAAATTTTTCGATCCTCAAGAATCTGCAAGGCCATAAAACTTGTTATCCTGATCATATGATGTATACAAATTTACGACGTTATCACCAAAGGACTATTATTCAATCCCCCTACACGCCTTGAAGTAAAACTTTTTTGATCGACTGTGAGTGCATGCTCACAAGTTCATAACACAATTACTAAAAGACTATTGTTTTAATCCTCGAAAAACTGCGCTCATAAAATCCTTGTTGACTACTTCTATGAATTGTTATGGATCAAAACATTCTATTCCAATTTTACGACTTATTACCAAGGATTATTATCTAGTCCCCAGCAATAAAACCATTAAACTCGAGTGCGGGTTTCATATAGTGTTGATGAAAAAGATATTTTTGTAAGAGTAAACCATTTTCCTTGTGGTTTTGATCCAGTATACTGCAAGTGCAATGCAGTACCCGATATCGATCCCTTTGTGATCTCTAAGAATTTTCAATCAACTACACTACAAGTACTTAAGCTCCATACTATTTTGGACGAGAATACTATATTGGGATTTTGCTTTGAAAGATCAAGATAATGATGTAAAAGAAAATGAAGGAATAACAAAATGAATTGAATATTGAAATATTAAAATAGCAAATTTAGATTGAACAATTATCTCTAAAAGAAAACATTGAATAATCAGCCACATTGTGAAGAATCACCCTACAAACAGATCAGAATCTCTTTGTTTTCAATCACGATTTTTAAAATCTAGTCCAAGAATAAAATAGTGTGACTGATCTCTCCAAACCACAATGTAGCCATCATCTCACCATAACTGTTTTATCTCAACACGCGCAGGATGACTACTTTAAATCTAGTAGCCTGTTCGGGTATTTTTCTTCTCAAGACTTCATAATTCATGATTAAATATGACCCGCAAACCTAAGCTCCTTAAATATAGTCATTGCAAGAGGTTTGCACTCACATCGGGTTCCTCATCCCTCAAAATTAGAACAATTTACTCTTTCCTTGATTAGATCCTTGTTAACACGTGGATCGACCACTATTCTAATTGAGGGAATATCAGATACTTAAATTACACCTACCAACTCAGCCTCTGCTACAAGGAGAAGAGAGGATGTATTAATTTGGCATACAAGACATTAGATCAAGAATATCGTCTGGGGCTGAATTTTTCCTGAACAGTCTTTTACTCTCGCACTTCTCTCTGTCACCCAGGGCCTCCGAAATCGAGTTGAACAATCTCATATGGGTACAGAGGATCGACAATGGGATCAGTTCCAAACAAGCAAACCAAATGTCGATTTAATATCCTAAGTTCAACCATACACAGAATAAAACATCGCATGAAAGCCAATTCACAATAACGTCAATTCAATGGAAGTTTATTAAATTACACATAACATACATTGGCTTGCTAATCAAGAAAACCACGTAAATCGTAAACTCCGTGTTCGAATCCAAATTTTATCCTGAATTCAAACAACTGCATACAAGAATTAAGAAATATAAATCCCAGATTCAAACTTTGGCGCCTAACGCTCGAACCAAATGAGAATGAAATACAAACTAATCTAATCTAAAATAAAATGGAAAGAAAACTAAAGGAAAATAAAGAAAATAAAAATACGTAGAGCCTTCAAAGAACCTTTATCTCTCTCTTTCAAGTCGCCAAGAGTCGCTGCTTTTCGTAGCAACAGATTATAGTAATTCCTAAGTTGGCCCTAATTTTTGAAGGATGCATTTCTTTTGGACTTTAGTTAATCGCCCAATAGATCGATATCGCCGCGACATCGGAGATATTTCGCCGCGACTCGTTTGTTGCGCCGCCCTTGTCAGGAGCTTTGCGCGGCCAGCGACATGTCTTAAGTGAAGCTGGTGTCATGGCGCTTAATCCCGCACGCCGTACCTTTCTTACCGAGACCACGTTGGAACAACTTATCGACGCCGCGACTGTCTCTTGTAAATGAATACGCAGATGCCACTGCGTTGTCGCGCGATTTCCATTTAGTGTTACTGTTGTCGCGAGCAACTCGATACCGGCCGCGACTCGCTCAGATTGATGTCGCTGGTTAACCGTGTGTTGTCTCTCGACCATCTTCGGCGAATTGTTGTAGACAACTTCTCCTTGTAACCAGTCGCTTACCGCTTCGATAAAGGTTGATGCGTCGCGATCGCGATCCAGAGATGTCGCAGACATGCAGTTCTTCTTCTTCAATTCGGTTGTTTAACTTCTTTGAGCTTCTTTTATTCCCGCAAACATTTTGTTTTCAATTTGCTTCACGGCGATCGAGTTTTTACCTGATGTAACCCGAATACGCATTTTTGATTGCTCGCCGAGCTTCGCATATCTGGTCCTTTCATCTATAGCGCGCGTTTTGTTACACTGCCATCCCATTATATCGCTTATGCTCACTATTCTTTCTTCTCCTTTTAATGCATTTCGCTTTCTGGATTTCGCCGCACGTGTAAATTTGGTGAAGTTTATTCCGTGATTCCCGCAGATATAAATCGCCTTCAATATAAAAATTAATCGAAAAATGGATCAAAATAGATGACTTAAGCTCATCAGTGCTCGACCCGCCTTCAATACTGTGGTATCAACAAGGGTAGACTCCTCATCGACTTGACCTTATCTTTAAAATGTAGTAGTGAGAACATCACTAACTCGTAGGGACTGAACTTGGCACTCGAACAGAGACAGAGCTCTTAAGAATTTGGCTCCCCACGGACGAGTGCGGCAGAAGAGGCTAGTCCCTATGCATGATCAATAAGAAGCATCCGAGTATGAGCTGCTAATAGCACACATGTGTCCCCATCAGTACCCCAGCAAGAATGCGACCATCTTCCCATGGGCCATGAGGCCACCCGACACCTCTGACTGGCTCCGCACCAGTCTCAGCTCCAATGATGTCGAAATGTCTACCACCTCGAGAACTCCCTACGATCACTCAGGCAGTGAACTCCAGCTCGAGCGGACTAGGCGCCCCTGAGGTCATCAAGTAGAATGGTAGAACAAAGAATAATTCGGTAGTAAAACCGGCCGCGGCCTTACAAACGTGCGTGGCGAGTACGCTCGACGCCGTGAGACGAGTCCTCCGAACCGGGGGTCACAGCCGCCGCCGGACCGTAACACGACTCCCATGAAAATCTCGGGCCCCACATTCCCGGATATGCCTCGGCGGGCCTCCCGATCCCTCGAGGTCGGGATAATCGGGGCGATGAGCCTCTCCTCCGCAGGCCGACTAAGTGACGGCTCGGGCCTGATGAAGACGACTTCCTGGCCCCAAGTATGGCCCGCCAGAGCCGGCCTCCCGGATCTCCCCATGGCATTGGTGAAGGTCCCATCCGTCTCGTATTCGAACCCCGAGGCTCCTCGTGACCGAGCTGAACCTGGGCTCGCTCCTCCCCGCCTGAGTACTAATCCTAACCCGGAGGGCTCACAAAGGGACCCACTGTGCGACCATGTCCTGTGAGACAACAAAGGACACGGGGGTGGGCGCAAGGGTGGTGGCGGTTGCACGCCTCAAATCGACCGTGGCTCACTACCGAACTGCACTGCGTGGGGACCTCGACATGACGAACGGTGGCCTGCCGATAGTGCACACGAACCAATGAGACACACACCATCAGGAGGCCCAGATCGACCAGGGCACTAATAGCACGGCAGCAGACCTGGAAATGGTCACGCATCTACGTGGAGGCTGAGGCAAAGGCCGGTCACTCGCAGAGCTGGCCATAATGTGTGGCGCGCCGCGGCAGCACTGCAGCATGAGCCGCAGCGATCGGGTGCAACCCAGGCCCCCAGAGGGCGCCATCGGAGGCTCAGGCCTACCGGGAGGGAATAGAAATGAAGTCATTCGCCCTCCTCCCCTTTGTTTAAATAGAGTTTTGAAGGGAGTCATTGTGGTTGATTTCGCTATTATAGCGAAAATCAGCCAAAAATATGGCTCACCTGCAATAAAAAAATTTTATCTGATTAGGCCATATAGTATAAAAACAACACAAAAGAAAACAAAATAAATATTATTTCTAACAAAAACCTAATAATAAAAATAAAAATAAAATAAAATAAGATGACAACTTACTTATAGAAAGCTTCGCTAAATGTGAAAAACTACTAAAAATAGCCTAAAATGTAAATTGACCAATTTAAAACAAAAACCAAAAATTATTGAGCTGCAATTTGGTTTCAGTGGATACCAAACCAGCCCAAAGTCACTGAATTACTCATGGAGGGTCAAAGAGGAGAAGCTCCCCAACCCCGGTAGTGGCCTGAGCTAATGCCTTGATGCTTAATTTCCCATTGTTGATTTTCTTCACCAGATTTTGAGCTGACCACCTTCTCGCAGCGAGTTCTCCGACATGGCAACTCCAAACACCGCTTCACCTTGTTAGCTATTTTCTGCAATTCACGGATAATAGACATTTGCTTCCCGAACTTCCGATCAATCGAAAGCGTATCTCTATCGCTTTCCTTCCATTTCCTCCTTCCAATCGTTTGTGCTTTAGGCCCAAACAAATATCACCCACGTCATGTTGCCAAATGTGAGCCGCATGACTCCATTTCCCTGGCAGCTGATGATTGCATTGGCAAGTACAAAAATGCCCCGTGGATACCGCACATGATCAGCCCGCTTGCTATCGGGTTCTGTGATCGCACTACAAAGTCTAATGGATAGTAGAATTTGTCTACCTTACCAAAAACATCCTCAACTATTCCTCTTAGGAATTTCACCGATCGACATCGCCAATGAAAGAATGATGTTGGTTGGCTTAAGCTTCCCAAACCTAACTCGCTTATATAGACTGTAGGTATGGCAAAGAGGAACACACCATTCCCAATCAGAGCAATGCCTTATTCATGCAAGTCCCACCAATGTTGACTTAAATTGTGGGGGGATCCCGGATCCTGTATTTAAGATCGCAGGTGTTCTGCTTGGATTATGGCACTAACTTGTTCGCTGAGCTGCTTTCTTCTCAATACCCAATCCAACCCCTTTTGATTGTAATGTAGATCCCGATTACGCCCAAAGTGATATTTCAACCCACTTTCCTTTCTTCCTTAATAGGTTTCTGAGCGCTTTTGTGTACCACCATAATTAACCCAATTGAAATGTTCGGTTCCTAAGGCGGTACTAATGATCGCATTTTGTAAGTACCTTGTAGTTTTCTGTGGAATTGGTAAAGCCAAATTATCGGTCAATCCAATCATAACCAAAGCTCTGCTGATTTCCATCAATTTCATATGGTCTTCTTATTTCATCCATTTCAAATAGTTTGAATGAAGAATCAAAGCTTGAAGAAATGGAACAAGTGCAAGTCGGAAGTGTGGAAATAGAACAAGAGTTTAATATGTGGAGCTACGAGTGTACGCTTTTCGCTTATCATAAAAAGTTACTGCATTAAAATAAAAATTTCGCTTATGCACAAATTTTTCGCTTAAGATAGGCTAAATTTCCGCTTAGCTAGCGAAAATTACTGCTCATAAATTTTGTTTTCGCTATTGCACTACATATAGGCTAAATTTTCGCTATAGCTGCAAAATCACCATGGCTAGCGAAATTCCTCGCCTCAGTTTCTCTTACAGGTTTTGATCCAAAACGACTCCGCTTTGATTTACATCACCATATTGTCCCCATCATATATATATTTTTGGTATTTCACACAATCTGGGTCAGCTATATAAGCCAATCCTATAGATTTCTGTAACCCTAACTTTAATCTTTTGCGCGCTACGCCACGCCTTGCACGTTCCGCCTTTCTCTATCTCTCCTTTCTCTCATTTTCGTAAGTGCCAAACACCTCCAAGGATGACACAACTTGGAGGATGACGAGTATCATCAGCCAACCCTTCCCTCCCTTAGCGGAAGGTAGTCTGGGGATCCGCAAGTCGGTGGTTCCCCGTTTTCACGCGCAAAGAGGCCTTTGTCATTTTGGTTCCCAAATTTTCAACCTAGGTTTAAAGCTGATGTACTTTCACAATACTCGCAAGTTTTTAGGTTTAGTGTAATTTTAGCTTTTAGATACACCAATATCCACAAGGCTGCCATTTACGAGCCACCGAGGTAGGTTGGGCTGGGGGTTAGATTTTCACCGCAAGTGCATCCACGCGTGATCAACAGTCACTTTCTTAGTAATCTTTGTGGTTCGGGACTTTGAGCTTGTAGATCCATCGAGACCTCATTAGTTACCTTTACGAATCAATAGGATGAGAGTCAAGAGAGAGATTTCACCCGTAGAATCTTTAAACAAGTAAATAAATGCTTTCTACCAAAAGGGAAATTATTAGGTTTAGTTTTTTTAAAAGCAATGAAGATCCGTTCGAAATGACTATATGTCATCTCCCTAACGCGAGAAATGTGACTCGGGAATTTCAGCTACCATAGAACTACAACCCCGTTGACTCCCACGTTTCCAAGGAGTTCTATTTACATTTTATTTCATTTTATTTTCATTTTTGAAAAACCACCAACCCACTGCTTATCCCCACATAAAAACTAAACCAAATTAATATCATTTTTGACTTCACTTAAATCACTGTAGACGAAGAAACCCATCCCCAGAAACACCCTAGACCACATATATCAGCAAAGAGCGCTCGACTACCATGCGTGAGGAAGAGAAATGGGCTCTCTTATTGATTCCCGATCACTCCCTACCGTGGTACCTAATCAGATCCTTCAAAAAACTTTGCATAGCGTGTGAACTCGTTGATGACGCCCAAAAAGGGGTATGTCGATCTTCACCGCCTGAGGATTCCGTAGATGCCCGTCATTGGATGCCTTCTCTTCTTACTTTAGTGCCCCGGGGAAATGGGGGTGGCACGCAGTGCTTCATTGAGTCCTCACTCGATGCTTACTCTCTCGTGCTCGCCTTCCTGCCTTGCATGTTTCTTCACAAATTGGCACTCGTTGTTTATTTGTCTTCCACTCTCGAGCTTGCATTATAGCCTTCACCTTTATCCTATCCCTCGAACACTGTCGATGAACCTACCCTCATAGACTCCCTTCGATTTATAAAGGTTCAGGAAGGGAACCTTCCCTCTCTCCCTCGACGTCTGTGAATACAGCACCTTGCGGATTGAATACTGCAGTTGTCTATTTTCCTCGACAAGATTGCCTCAAGCTCCATCTATTCTCTCATGTAGTCAATGTGGCCTTCTGATACATATCAATCCTTTGAAGCACTCAGATACTGATCCCTTTGTTCTTCCACAAAATTGCCTACCACCTTGCCTCACCAAGACGCTTGTTCAATGTGAGAAGGATGGTGGTTGTGGTTGAGATGAGGAACCAAATCGTGATTTGGCACCCTGGGGTACACATAAAGGGGATTAGTTTCCACAGAGAGGTTAGGTGATTTTTCCAATTGGTCTGTATTACCATATGGGCATTAGGTGGCTTGTATTGACCCACAAGATTGCATAATATTCGACATCAAATACTTCACTGAAGGGGCACATGGATGATGTTCTCCCCGGGACTGCAAGGTTGACAATCCGTGAATGGGTCATTCTATGCAAGCAGCTTACCACGCTTGCACTTCATGAGCCTATTTCCTCTAGCCTCTACCTTCCTAGTTTAATAAATTCTTTTATGCCATTTCCATGTCTCCTAGTGTAAAAATCCCTCCCTTGGTAATAGGGCTCTTTCTCTCTCCACTCTCCTGGGTTTTGGCTCATCCCAACCTTGGAAGTTTTCACCATTACAACTCAATAGTCCATAGCTTCATCTGGATTTTTACTTTAAAATCACCCCACATTATTCTAAAGACTCAGCCAGAAGTGGGACATACTACACCGATGGTTCATGAATCTTCCCACATCGGGTAGAATTTCATTGTCATAAATGTAGTAGTGTAGATCTTCCTCTTCAAATCGTTGGTCTTGGTTGCAATCAAGACTTCTTCTCAAAAATTCATGAAGATCGGCCCAATTTCTAATAGTCCTGGTCTGGTGAATTGAGCTAAATTTCGTTCGGTTCGCTGCTGTCACTGAAATGCGCCGGAAATGCAACAACCATGCCTGCGCAGGCCTTCCAAAGTAGTGATACCTCCGCAAAACTCTAGCGTGAATATGGATTTTCATATTTTCCATACTACGAAATGGAAGCAGGGGCACTAGGTAGGTCTATCGCCACATCTTCACAGGAGGTATGATGCGTGAGGGCACTAACTCTAGAGGGTGTGTCATCGACTGTGACAGTTTGATCATGGGAAAGTGTTTGTTTGGCTTTGTTGTTCTCGGCAGACATCCATTTTGTCAATGCAAATACCTGATTGACAGCGATCGATTATACCTCACTTTTCGCAGCCTACCGATGTCCTCTGCCCCAAGCAGCCATAAACACTGCTAAATGTCAGAAAATGTAACAAAGAACAAATAAAGTAAAGGTCAAGTGAAGAAAAAACAAACCGATCAGAAGAAGAACAAAAATGCTGCAATGATCGCCAAGTGAAGAAAAACTTGCAGTTCCGCATTAAATTCAAAAGAACTAGTATCACCAACACTTAATGTGGATTATATGCAGTACACGTCAACTCATCATATATCGTCAGAGTTTTCACACCATCCCCGTGCTAATGGCGCCATTTGACCCTGCGTCACATAAAGAGTTTTCTTGAATCAACAAAATTTGTATTCCTGTTTCTTATCTGTAGCTTCAAGCTACCCAAGATAGTGGTCAGGCCTAACATCGGATGACATCCTACCGAATGATTTGCATTAGTGTTTGAAAATTAGTGAGGCTTGTAGTTTGGATTTTCACTATTAAAACAGGAGGTTGTTTGTTCACTTAATTAACCGGTAATGGCTTAAAGGAAGTGTGGTGGTAACCTTGAAGGCTTGGGTACTAGCTTCGATAACACATGGGTATTACAAAGACCTCGGGTTATCGCGATTGTAAGGTAAATGACATATAAGTCAAAGTTTTCAAACGGATCTGTTTAGCCATAAACCCAACCTCCTAGAACCACTCCTATTTGAGTCGTACACGCACAGTGCATTCAAAGTCCCATTGCTTAAAAACTCAAAACTCAACTCCTCATTTCAATGGTCAGAATGGTATCTAAAGGATATCTGCATTCATATTAGTATGGCTCAAACCTTAAAAGGAGGTAAAAGATTTAATCAAATTAACAACATTGAATTGAGACAACCTCAGTTTGGGCATAATCCATAAAGATCAGATTATCATTAAAAAATAAGATGGTAACAACCCCGCAAGAACTCATAAACCAACCCTCCTTCTGGGCAGCTATGAGGCTATCGTTATCTCAGCTTACCATGTCCTTTTACAAAGGCCTCTGTAGTCATAAAAACAAAGGTAGAAAGAAGAGAGAGAAGAGCAAACAAAACCCCAAAACAAAAGGATCGGAAACTTGTAAAAACAAAGCTGCTTAGGGTTGCTGTGCCACGGGGCTCTTATATAGCACAACCCAAAAGTGAAAATACTAAACACCTAAAATATGAAATTACATAAGGGCATGACGGTACTAATCAAAAACAAGAATGTCAGACTCCAACAGAGATATAAAAAACTATAGATGTTAAAGGTTCTACATATGCAGGGAATTGTTAGATATTTAAAATTCTAAGAATTAATGTAATCTATTTATAGAGATACAACTGGAAAATTCTCGCTATCACAGTGAGACTTCACAGAAAGCCACTAAATTATGTTATGATAAATGGAATTACAAATTCTCGCTTAGTACGTAAATTGGCTAGTTAATGAATTCACTCGCTAGATCACAATTCTTGGTTATGATTGCGGGGGCCACCCAGGTGCAAATTCTCGATTGCTCCGCCTACTTCACACGCATCCCTCAAAGCATTGCACTCCATTTTCTTCCTCAATAATCCACTTACGGCAACAGTCCCACCTCATGGTTCAAAGACACATTGCTTGATATCGAACTCGAACTAAGTGGTCGAGGCATGCAAAACCCGCAAAATTACCAAAAACAAACCCTCGAAATGGACTCGCTGGCACCAAGTGGACCTACACACATCAATTGTCTTACTGATATGACAGTGTACAAAAGCACTAAAACCTATTTTGAATAGGCTCAAATAGTACACTAATCAAAGCTCCATAGAATTCCTCCTTTACAAAATATGCATTTAACTAAAAATGGAATTTTATGTCAAGCATAACATAATACCGTAAAAATTGTTATTCAAATATAGGTAAATATTCTTTGGAAGTCGACTCCTTTGTTTACAAAACAATGTCATGCTCAAAAATGGCGATGCACGTGACATAGCATATCTACGAACTTCTAATGACTATGCGACGACCCGCTGGTGAATCCTGGCCATATTATCAATTCAATAATATTTCAAATCAATTTACTCACATGCAAAGAAAGTCACTTATAGTTCAACACACGGCACATGCAGATATTTGACAAACATTTCGAATACTAATAATTCAAATCAATATATATATATATTTCACAAATAGAACTTTGAAATGGGAATTGAGTCACTGTGCCAGAACAAACCAATTTATCGATCCCCTGTCTTTTGGTACCAGTCCTAGGTCAAAGTTATTGTCGCCTTCACCCGCACTTATTCAAATACATACAATCCAGTTATCTTAGTGGTTGAACACCATGTACTAAACTTCGTCACGAGGCAGCAAGGTACTGTCATATACATTTTCTCTTAGATTGTAACGTTTCAAAATTTCCTATACTTATAATAATTTTATTATATGGTTCGGGTATAAATCAGCCAAATCAGGGTTTTCCTAGAAAACTCGACATAGTTAATTTGTGAAAATTAAAATGAATATGTGACATATAAATTTTTATACAAAATGAGAAATTGATTGAACTCGAAAATAAACCTCAGTGAAAAGGGCAATTTGGAAAATTGGTAAATGAGGACCTAGGGTCAGTTTGTGATAAAGAATAAAGGTCTAAGAGTGAATATGAAGATTTTAAATGCAAATAGAGAAGAGATATTTAAGATATTTAGAGAACTTATACAAAAATAGATTTTTATGGGCCAAACAAAGCTTTACAGAGAATTACTGATCTAGACCACATTTGGTCTTCGAATATGGCATTGGAGCAAACACATTTGGGATTTTGAGAGAAAAAGTGCAGTTAGGCTTAGAGAAGGTAAGTGATTTGGTGTGATCTCTTCCCAGATTCATTGTGTTTCTAAATGGTCAAACATCTTAAAGGCGAAGAAGATTTAAAGTGATTTAAAGGGGTAAGAACCAAACTTTATATATTTCTTTAAATGATGTTTGTTAGAAACCCCAATCCATCCACATGGGTTTTTCTCATGGCTGGTTTAGGATGATATTAGATGCCTTTGGGAGTGATTCCCATGATTTGTTTTGACTTGAGGATTTTTAAGAAAATCAAAAAAAGGAGCAAAGAGAAAACTAGGCAAACGGGGTCCTTCACCGCGAGGCCTAAGGGGAAAAGCACCCCTCTGCCGCTACGACAGAAGTTTTATGCCGTACGGAACGCCACACTGAGTACACACACCATTACAGAAGCAAAATTTTGGATTGTTGTTTCGAAAGTCTCTTATTCGTACACCGATAGTTTAAGACCCTAATAAATGATTAATGGGGGCTCATTAAGGATGAAACGAAGTGAAAACGATCGTACTCACCGTCGACGAAGTTTGTTCGCGTATTCTATGTCTTAACCTAAGACCTAACAAGATAAATTTGTAATTCACCGAAAATACTAGAGTAATTGTTTATCCACTAAGAGCATGGTAATTGTTATATTGACTAGGACAGGTGAGATCACCTAACTTAGGACCAAGATCAAAGGGAAGGAAACGAGCCGACAATTTCTTCACTTTGTTCATTGATCTCTATTCTTATTTCTGCAGCCAGTAGTATACCAAATAAATCAAAATGATTATATGGAATGAGTATATCTTGGAAATAGTATTATGAAAGTGATGGGATTTGAGAATGATATATTAGAATGTTTGACTGGGCTAATGCTACGTCGTTGATTAATTGAATCGTGGAACGAATTGGTCAATTCTGCACATCTTGAATTGAATAGATACAATCGAACGATCGTCATGGCGGATTCACCAATCGAACCGCTACGGCATGAACCCGAATCGTCTAATGTCCTTAATTTGAGTGGACGCACCACTCGCATCCGCAGATGGTGGTGTATGTCATTGAAGAAATGTCCCACTTGGTAGGATGCACCAATCGGCATCCGTCTTGATGGCTTATGGCATTTAAATTCCACATGCACCAATTGGCATCCGACATGATGGGGATCGAATATGGAAATGCAAATACATACCGAATGATAAAAGGACGGATTCACCAAACGGATCCACATGAATGTGAAATGTACAGAGTCAAAAGAAATAAGAAACTTTGATGAGTAAAATGAGATTTGTAAACTAAATACGTCCTTATGGGTATATGTTTAACTCTTATGATTTGAGTGTTAATTGATTTGTTGTAATGAATTGTACACATTTTGACATGATCAATTATTTAAGTAAATTGAAAAGCATGTGAAGATGTATTTGATGATCAATGATTTGAAAAATGAAAGATGGTGAAAGTGAAAGCACGAAAGTATTGATGATATAAAAGGCATATCTTATGATAAATGCATGTCATGTTAAACCGAAAAATTGAATAACTATAGAACCACTGCTTAGCATATATGGTTTTATTTGTGCGTGTTTCAGTAAATAGGAAAGGAGGCAAGATCAAGAAGCTACCGAAAGTCATAGGAGAAAGTTGCGCATATATATATACCCCAGAATATGCGTGATCATTCCTTTTTTGAACATGTGACATTTTGTGAAAAAGAGTTGAACTTGAACCTAATGTTTTTCCATCATTGTAGGGCAGGCTGCTATGCTACTTTGTAAACAAATTGTTTAAGAGTAAATGTTTATAGCCTACTATTCAAAATGTCAGATAATAAGAACTCTTAAATGAATGACGAATAAAACATTTTGACAAGATAAATAAAAACGGTAAGAGTAAAACAAAGTTCCTGCTTTAGATCCTGACCATTAGGGCTCGCTGGGATTCGTCTTCAACACATTTCTTGAAAAAAATAAAATTAACAAAAGAATTAAACTGCCCTCGGGTTTCTGGTCGATTCACCAATCGTTGGACCGGACTCGGGGGTTGCTACACGTATATTCTTATATGAACTCCCATTAAACCTTTATTAGGTCCTAAACAATCGCAGATTTAATACGAGACTTACGTTGCATAGTATGCAAAATAGGTTGCTTGGAGCATCGGTACATACCAAATTCTTCACATCGGGCACCGATACCTTTGACTGGCATCGGTAGTCTACTTCCTGCACAACAAACAGACCAACTTTTGGTACCCCCGCACTCACTCGCGAGGCCTTGGCCCAAAAATGGTAGATTTCGCCATTTCTCACACATTTTTCTTCAATAAACCTCCCAAATCCTCCCATGAAAATTACCATGAATCCACCAAAACAACTCCAAAAGTGGTTTAGAATCAATAAACCCTTTTCTTAAGTTAGGCTTCTCAAAACCTGCAAAAATCACAAAAGACAGTTAGGTTTTTGTTTCATCTGGCCTCTTCAACTCCACTCTAAGCTGCTGATCACAAAGGAGCAAGAAAATGGGAAGAAATCCCACCTAAAACTTGATATTTTCCCAAGCCCTAGCTCTCTCTCCCTTTTCTCCTCTCTTTCTCTCCCAAAATGGGTTTGGCTCAAAATGAGCTTCCTAGACCAAAATTTAGTGTTTAAATTCATTTTCTCCTAAGGCCATGTTTGGCTACAAAATGCATTCTTTTGACTTAAGTTTCTCCCAAAGTTCTTTATGGCCCATATACTCTCTATTTGCACTTCAAATCCCATATATACACTTAGACATTTCATTTTATAACATATGAAACTTAGGTCCTTTTCACTTGCTTAATTCTCCGGGGTTCGATCATTTAACTCATTTCTATAATATATATCATTCAATCATATACTATTTTCATTCATATAACATTTAACATTTTCATTTAATCATTTATCACCTTGAAAATCCTCTATTTATATTCGGATTTATACCCTAAATATATAATAAAATTATTATAAAAATTCTAGGGTATTTTTGGGGCGTTATAGTCCAACTCTCACAAGGGTTGTCTTTTGCTATGACTATTGTGAAGTATATTAAGAAAGGGTAGAATTTTTCTAAGGGAAAATCTAGTAGGGAGAGGGCATTGCAGGGACTCAGATAGATTGTTGCAGCTCTGTGTTTAAATAAGAGCCATATAGTGGTTGTGAATGGAAGCAGGAAGAAAATAGAGGATGAGGGAATGATGACATGATGATGATAATGGTGAAAGGAGGAAGGGAGATGTCAAGAGGTTGAGGATAACTTCTCTCTTCCCTATGCTTATTGTTTTTTTTTTTGTTGGGTGTGGTTTTTGTTGAATTCTACACAAAGGCCTAATGTTGTGAAGGTGATGGTTGACTATCACATCCAAATCGGAAGATATCCAAGCATGCTCAGAATGAGGGGTTCATTAATGGTCCAATTCCCCAACTACCATTATTAGTACTCAACTCAATGATTTCATTCTACAAGCTATCATCCGATCTTTTCCCGGCGAAGAATTGTTCAGTAACATTAGCTTTAGTGATAGTTGAGTTGATGAATTTTGTGGGGTGCTGGTGTGGAGCCATGTCATGTTGCCATGGAGCATAGGGAGCTACAGGGAAGCAGCAAAGTTGTAGTGTGAGGAGTGGTGGGATTGTATAAATTCTCGAGTGGAGCCAAGCTGGTTTTGGGATCAGTTGTTGGGAGTTCTTGAAAAGTCATGAACAAGTTTCCTCTGCAGGGTATTAGAGCTCTCGCTATTGTTTCCAGGTGTTTTGGATATTTGGGTTTTCATTTTTTTTCCCTATTGAGACTTTGTAGTGGGCATGGCGGGTTAAGATTCTTCATGTTCTATACCACTGCTCAAAATAGAAACGGCAGTAATTCTTCTTGACAGCCTACAAAAAGAAGTCATATTTTTCATTTTACAAAGCCTTATTTATATAGTGCTTTCGTAGAGTTTGTTTTCTAATGATATTATCAGTAATGACACCCACGATGAAGCTTGTTGTATATAGATTTCAACTTTGATATTATTTAGTTTAGATGTTCATTTTCTTTTAATTATTTATTTTCCTATGGTGGGGGTGGGGAGGATGGTTTGATACACCTCACACCCTTATAAGTAAATTTGATTTTGATATTTCTGAGAATGGGCACTGGCCGGAAAGTTAAATTAGACAACACTTGAACAAATCTGATGTTAGGTATAGCACTCAGAATTTCCATTTTACATCTAATTGATGCTAGGCTAATTTACCTGAACCCGCTTTGGGATTCAACTCCATTGGTGGTCATCTGCCACATTTGTTGTTTTAGGTGAGACATGCTTAGAAATTAAGCTATTTTTGTTTGTTCTAAAATCTTTCTAGGAGCTAATAGATTTATGTCTTTAGTAAAGGAGGAACTATTGTACATACGGTGGTGGAATGGCCTCATAGAAATTGTCACTGCTTCAAATTCATCTTTCATTTTAAGGTAATTCAAGTGACCTCAGATCTTGTTTCTATTTGTTCCATTTTGGTTGTTGATTATGTTAAGTTTTAAGACTGACCAAGAAATCAGGTCATATGTCTTGCAAGACAAGTCCTGTTAATTATTATATGCTCGGCTAATATGGTTTCGTGTTTGTTCAATTCCTTCCAAATCTGTGATATAATGTTCTTGGATTGGTACAATTATTTAGATGTAATTAGATAGATAAATCAAGTTTCTTAGTTTGGTTTGTCTGTAATGCTAAAAAAGAGGTCTCTACCTTTTTGCCTATCCCAAGGACCTATGGGACATCTGCTCACTGCATCTTAACTCTTCCAATTTTGGTTATACAACGTAAATAAACCAGATATGTGGTGGATCTTGGTCTTTGTTTATTGCCAAAATTATGTTTCAGGTATGTCATTGTGTTCTATTTCATTTTACTGCTCAATCTCCAGTGGTCCATAAAAGAAGTTTCATGAAACATAGAGAAGAAAAGATTAAGAAACTTGAGACTAGTGTGAGGACCTCGATTATCGAGACATTTATATGAAGGGAAAATCATTTCAGATTTTATGACTTTTTTGTTAATGAGAAAGGTCAAATTAATTCAAAATTACACTGATGCTAAATAGGATATCCCTTTCTCTCTTTCTTCTCTCTCTCTCCTCTCTCTCTCTCTCTCTCTCTCTCTCTCTCTTTTAGAAACAACCTTATTACTACCTTGTCATTTATGATTACCCTGAAGATCTATTTATTTGTGATCTTTCCTGAGGAGAGATTCTGTAGTTGTTGGCTGCAGAAACATACATATGAGTCTCATATAAAAGCAAAAAGGAGTCCAAAAAATACATGATAGATTAACTCTTAAGTGGTCACATAGAGAAGGAATTAATACATAGCATGTTGACCTTCTTAAAAAAATAAATATCCATGAGTGTTTTTTTGGCATGTTGTATATAATTTCGATATGTGGATCAACTGCTTATATCCTTTAGTTTATTCTTGAGAAGCATTGAAAAGGTACATGCTATATGATATAATAAGATTTGTTATTATATAGACTAGCACTTACCATGATAGCATATGTTATTTTAAACATATTATTATGGGGAGTTTCCTTTGTGCTCACATGGACAGATCACTCAACTAAGCTCCTCATTTCACAAGATTCTATCCACTAATTTTGAAATTGGGAAGGTGCAATATATCATCTACTCATTATTTTAAGTGAAAATAAAATTTTTGTTAGAAGAAACACAAAAAAATATTAAAAAGAATTGGCAAGAACATTGCCATTGAACGCTCTGGACATATTGAGAGAGAGGTCGCCGACATGTATGCCGATTTAACAAATTATGGAAGTATTCTATACATCCCCTTTTGATCATCCAACTTATACTTCTAGAGTGGCATTGGCTATTGTTCACGTATTGTGATATGTTGTGAACCATCTGTAGAAATTCTATCATCTTTAGATTTCATATGTTGTTTTTACAATTAGAAAAAACTTAAGATAGCTCACTTATTAGGTATGCATGATCTTTGTAGGTTTCTTTGAGAGGATTAATCAGTGTGAGAGCTTTTTAACATTTTGCACTATTTAATGTCTTTCTTCTTCTTCAACAATAGCACTTTTAATTTTTCTACTTTACATGTTTATTTTTCTTATTACAATATACTTTTCATTTATATTTATTCTAGTGTCTATCTCTTTTCATTTTTTTTTTTGTGAAAATCATAGTCTAATTATACCTTATTGGTTGTTGTGTGCATATAATTTAGAGGTAATTCATCCCAAGGGAGTTCAACCATATTCTGCCTTGTATTTCATGGTAGTAAAGGGGGACTAATGTGAATCTCATGTTCTCCATAGGTAGTCCCTGTCGAACCCGGTTGGTACAAAGTCTGAAGCTCAGACATGTGCAAGGATCACTCTCCATCCCATGACAGGTGGTGCTGAGCCAAAGAAATTGGCTCCATGAAGGAATACTTTCTTCAACACTAAGTATGCATGATGGTATGTCCTCCATATGGTTTTTGTGGTCCTTAAGAGATGTGAACCTTAGATCATTTATTCTTACAAAGCCATACTGTTGCAACACTTTGTCAACTTCTTGGATTTCATATCATTCACAAAACTGATTATTGGTGTTTGTTTGATTTGGTTTGAGGTGTTCTCCATCCTATCACTCTTCCTAGTACTCGTGTCCGCATTAATCATGCAATAAACTAGCTACAAAATTAAAACTAAAAACATAAAACAACTTGAAAATCAAGTGGGTAAAGGGTTAGACCCTAACAAATTACACAAATAAATTAATAAAAATATATTAATGAAAAGACACTAGCAGATAGGCACCATCACCGGGCAATGACGCGTGGGATTTTAAATACCCTAGCGTTAGTCAATGGTGCTTGATATCACAAAATTTTACAATCTTAATTACCCTAGCTAATTATAGCCTATGCTATTTGTAGCTATAGTGATATTTAAGGTCATCCACAAGATGGATATTCTGTCTAGTGGCCAAATCAATCAATGAAATAAAGAAAATTTAAAAATTTTTTTAGATTTTCTTTGATCTAAAGAGATTAAAGTATGAAATTACCAAAGATAGAAGTCTGGGGAGTCTTACTCTACTAAGTCGTAGTCTTGTGTAATTCAACAATAGGTAAGGCTATGTCATCTATAAAAGAAGAATTAACATATTGTTCACACTTCAACCTTCCTTGCCTAAGAATCCTTACATTGTCTGAGTCAATCCTTAAGTACAGAACATATGCCTCAACTCCCTGTCAGGCTTCTCTCTAATAAATTCTAAAAGAGACATTTATTTGTCCATACCGGATGAGCAGGAGTGGCTACACATCTTATGCCATACGTTGTTCCGGCTGAAGTAGTGGCAGAATAATCACAAAGAATGCCCTGTGTCCATCTAACTATTCATGTTTGAATGGATAATCTTTAATACCTTAATCCTGTGAATTATTTTATAGCATAATACTTATACCTTTGGTTTCGGGTTTGTCTTCTTCCTTGATCACCTTCAAATACCAGCGCCGCTTTAAACCATTATCCCCAAGGCTGTTTCATCACTGTTTTTTGAGAGAGACATTCATTGAACACCAAGGAATACTCATGCAACAGCATGAAAAAAACTATTGACAACTTGAAACGAAGGTTAACTAAGAGGAAGTGAGATGATATTTTATCACATCATCCCCTGTATAAATGTGACACCACGTCCCTGCTTTGTACGCAAGAAGTTTTCTTGAGGTTTCAACTTTACAATCAATCTAGGCCTTCTGAAAACAAGGGCCTTGTCAGTAATGAGAGCGGTATTTCACGCCACGCTGAGATGGAGTGAAAATTTGCTCTCACTATAGAAGTGAGCCGTACTGGCCTCACAGTGGTTGAGACTGGCTGTTTTCTCTCTCCTCCCTGATGTTCTTTTCATTCACGAGCCTTTGGTGCCGAAAGACATTAGACTCATGTAAGAAGATGCACATAGCTCCAGCAAAAAAGCCTGGGAAAAATGTCCAAGGAGACTTTCATTGCTCCCTTCCAGTTCAAGAGGAGTCAGAAAAGGCACCAAAAGGCCTGTAAAACAACACACAAAACTCACAAACATTAGACCAACAATTTGATAGTCTCTGTGGATCCATTAGTTATCAAATGTACAGTGTAAATTAATGATCGAGAAAACCCAGACTAAGGTTTGTCATCAAAATCAAAACCGTTAGGGTGTTTAGAAACTGTTACTTGTAGTTTCCAACCTCTTATAGAAGATGTTTCCTCTAGAGAAGATGAAGCGCATACACGCTCTGCGCAGCACTTCATGGCATCCGCTACAGAATATGGTGCTGAAGAAAGACTCTGTTGATGGCTTTGAATCAAAGTTTGAAAGAATACAATCTTGATTCACAAAAGGAGGTACTGGTAGATAGAGATCACCATAGCAGAAACATTTTCTTTCTTCTTGCAGGAAGTTCTAATGAATGTGCAGTTAATAATTTAGGGCAATTACATTATATAACTCATTTATACACTAATGATAGACTTAACAGCACCTCTTCATCAAAGTGTTGATCTACCATGAGAGTATGTTTCATTGTGGTTTGCTCCTTTCTCAGTTTCTATCACTATGAGCCTTAGAAAACAGACTCATGACTCATCCACATGGCCCTGAAATTCATCTAATCCTGATGTTATCTAATTTAAAGCTCTTTATTTCCATTTATATATAATTCAAAACCATTTTCTTCAACTTTGATCGAATCCAAGACCGAATTACTTATTCTACACTTCTTCTAAATGTGTGACCCATTATGTTTCCAATTATATTCACACTTTGAATCAACCCTTTGATTCGAGCAAGTCATGAGCGGTATCTAGCAACACATCATGACCTCCCCACCAATCGGGAATAGTCAAGTGCGCGGTTTGATCAAACCTTTCCATATGCAATATATTGTGCAATGTTATCCTTTCACTCCATACTATACCAGACTGGGTTCAGAGCATGGACTATGCAACTGCTCCCACTATATGAACTAGCCCAAGTGTATTTCTCATGTTTCCAAGATCCATTACTCATAAAGAATGCCACTAAAGACTCTTCTTCAAGCCATGTTTACACTGGCCAGTGATTCCGAGTAATGATCTTTACGAGATGGCCTAAGGTATACCCTCCTTCTATCATTAGTGGTGAATCCTTTATAGGCTACTCATTTACCTATAAATACCTCAAGTTATACCCAATCATCACCCTACTAGCAACCTCTCTTGAGGCACAAGGATTGAAGTCAAAGCATAGAATTAGTATCCAAGATACCATTAAGCACCTCAAGTCTAAGGATGCTTGCACCATTGCTATGATAAGACTATCATTGATGTTTGAATAGATAATCCTTATGATTGTCTCATAGCGGGTCTCTGATGAACTTAGCTACTCTTAGCAAGCATCCACATGTTTACTCTAATCATCAATGTATAACTCTTCATATTTACAGATCGTATGCTTCATCAAATCAAGGAGTATAACATGTGCTGGCGTCTATCCAAATCAACACACCAATCTTTGTTGATCGGCGACTGGGGGATAGTTTAGATAATTACATAGTTACACACACACATTGTGGGTGTGTTGCAATCCACGATAAGAAAAGGCAGCAAATAAAAATTTAGAATCTGCACAAGATCCAAGAGGTTTGACAGAAACTGGGGGCAGCTGAATCAAGGAAATTCAGACTTACTCTATGTAATCTAATCCTTTTCGATTAGTGCAGATTTGCTTGATCACACACATGCTAAAACACAAATATAACTCCTTTTGAACCATCTAGCAAAGAACGGCCAAGACAATGTCAGGAAACCCCCGAGATTTTATGAAGCAATGGTAATTTCGGTCAACCGTAATTTTTCAGATCTCGATGACTAAACGGACTTCACCGTTGACCGTCAAATTCAGCTACCACGTAGAATTTTGTTGGACCCGAGGTGGTAGGGATTTCCACATTTTTCACATGCTATGTGTCTGATGACACACGTGCAAGGTAAGGGATGCCAAGAGCAGAATAGAGTGGTCGCCACGTGGGCAAGAGACTAAATACTAATATCCAGATGTCCCCATGAGGACACATGGCACCGGGAAGGATACATGGCTCACATTTAACATAAAGTGGGCTGAGAAAGTCAAAGAAATGAGGGGTAAACTTGTAATTGGTGAGAAGACATCATCTTCTCCATCTCATTCTTTCCTGTCTCTGGTTTTGGATTCAAGAAGGCTGGAGAGGAGTTTTGAGTAGAGAGAAAAGTCCGCTTCTCTCTAAGATCTACGACGATCTGGACTCCACTATTCTGGCCTTTTCCAATCCAAGAGGGCAAAAGTTTGGTCTGGTGCATAGAGTATACGCCACAGGTACACTGATTTAGAGTTTCAACAACTCCCCAGGTAGGGTTTTCCGCTTCCTGTTTTACTTCTTGATTAAGGGTCATGTAATGGATGGGGATTTGTCGAGGTTCGATGGTCGTGACTTCTGCCCAAAAGATTTGGACAGAGTGAATAAATCCTTAGGGTTTGGACACCATGGACCGTTTGTGACGTGATGTACACGCCATGGTGAATAACATGTCGATCGTGAATCAGGGGTTTTCCAAGACGAACTCGCTTGATCATGGCCTCAGAAATTTACGTGAATAAGTTTATATGTATTATTATAAACCGAATACATGATGTATATGGGATTTAAATTTGTTAATATATGGCCGAGTGATATATTAGCATAGGTTGTATGTTTGTGTGCTATTGCATCAGACTTAGGTGGGGGAGGAACTAGTAGGGAAATCCACCACTGGAGTTTCTGTTTCAATTCCGCTACCGTGGGGCCCCTTTTCAGTGCACTACATTAATACTGGGGATGGGACGTCCAAGCTAGAGGTGGTATATAAGAAACGGCCAAGACACCCCTCTTTGTATTTTGTAAAATTCGGGCATAAGACTCGCTTGTATAATTGTAATCAAAGACAATTGTAAATAAATCCTCAGATAAAATTTATATTCTCCTGTCAGATGGATGCAATCCTCCCCATTGGGCCAAGCTTTACACACAAAATGGCCTCATGAAGTGAGACATGTAGAATTCGGTCGACTAAGAGCCAATCCATCCTCTGGAAATGAAGGTCACAACGAGGTGTGCAAACTTCAAAGGTGTCCACTTGAACGACTAATGGATCGAGGGATGTGCTATCCATGATAGATCTTGTCCCATAAAAAACCAAAAGACATCTTAGTGGTCTTCCAAAACCTAAAAAAATTTCTCTCAAATGCCCACTTCAAAAAGAACCACCTCCTTTTAGATGATAAACCCATATTTATAGGTATCAAGCCTCCCAAATTCTTTTATTAAAAATAATTTAAACCAAATCTATTAACTATTACTGGGCTTGGGTCAGTTTTTTTCTTTTCGTAATCATGGCCAAAGAGAGAGCCTTTCTAACATCCCATTATAAATTATTCTATGTGTGACCATAGGTTCACTCAATGTTGGTAGCAGCCCAAATCATATTCTAAGCCCACAAGTTATAATCGGTTCCCAGCAAGACGTTATAACCACAAAATCAAGTGGATTCGATGACTGCACCTTACCATGGGGTATGATATTACTGGTCACATGATGTCTCGATACACAAAAGTATGGATGAAGTCATCTTTATACAAACTTAATTACAGCTTCTCTGATTCTCGCATTAACTAAACAACAAATGATATTGATAACTCCATCAATCTCATATTCAAGCATGACCATGCATTTCGGCCTCATCACTCATCAAGAGGCCAATATGAACCACCAATTAAGAGCAAATTCCTTCACTATCACTCATTCTCCCACACTGATTTAATGTGATGCCCAAACCATGATGTTCAGATATAAACTGCGTACACGTTGAGTCTAAGAAACGGTTCTCGGCGTAGGAATCCATGGTGAATTTAGGCCTAAGTGACTCAATACCACTACACGCAACAATGAGAGAATTACACGATATCCTTGTAGTATTTCTATATTAGAAGTTATCCACAATAACATGAACTTAACATGTATTTATGTTTTTGTGTAATATCTACGCTCATGACCCGCAACGGTCTTTTTCTCGTAAACATAATAGTCTTACTTCATTATTCCCCGTAATAATGATCGACTTCATACCATTTAGAATAGTGTTCTTATGCCTTGTTGCTTTATCATCAAGTCACATACTTACGACATAAAAAGAGTTTCAATTTTTCATGATATGATTTTATCAAGTTAAACCACAATTTAAATAACAAGAGATAAATGATAGATGCCTCACGTATATAAAATAATAGTAATGACACAATGTATATTCCACTGTGGCTAGATCATATCACTGCAATTGAATATCATTATCATGATCATTTTTAATGTGTCAATGACTTCATTTATTTGATTTAAGATCGCTATCAATTCATATGTTAAATGAACATCAAAGAAATGAAGACGTGTTTATTATAAATGAATACAAGACATACAATAAGTATTAAAGGTGATGATCTTTAGAGCACTTCTCTAACAATCTCCCACTTGATCTAAAGCCAATCGCCTTTATATCTAATACCATAGGCGAGTATATGAGAATTAAACTTATTTTGGGGAAGGGTTTAGTCAAAGGATCATCAATGTACTTGATCGGGCATTTTCTATATGATTACATATCACACCTACCACAGATTTCTCTCTAATCGTGTGGTATCACCCTCAGTACGTGTTTGGATCTCGATAGAGACCTTTGCTTACAATAGCTCCATTGTTATTACAATACAGAGGTATTGGATCAACAATGTTACCACTCCAAGTTTTGAGATGAACTTCCTTACCCAAATCGCTTCCTTAGATGCCTCGGCCGTTAATCGCTTCAATTTGTAGAATAAAAATTATCTCATATTTTGAACTTTATAATCTTATCGCTCCACCTTCAATGTGAACACATAACCCTGGCTTAAGACTACGCCACTTCATCATATTGAAGTCGGCTCATGGTACTCCTTCACATGAAGATCACTATCTCTATCTCCATCTCCATATATCAAGAATATATCCTTAGTCCTTCCCAGGTACTTAAAGAATAATCTTGACCCTCACCAGGGTTTGATTGGTATTTGCTTAGCACCCAGGATATGATACATCAAGGTCTGAAGTATACATAGAACACATGATTGATCCTATAGCTGAAGCATAAGGGATCAAAATCATGTGTGTCCTCTCATCCTATGTCCGAGGGCATAAGGACTTCGAGAGTGTAATCCCATGTGTCATGGGAATGAACCCTCTCTTAAACTAATCCATGCTACACCTCTTTTAGCATATACATTTTCAGGATGATGATGAGTCCTAAACCTTTTCTTTCATCTATTTAATCCATTTTTCTAGCATATTATATAAGTTTATGATTCGCTTATGTCGAATTATGGAATATTCACCAACTTTTGTTTAAGGTTTTAAATGAAAAGGAGATAATCTAGTAAGGAAAGGTAAAATCTGGCCAATGCAAGATTCTCTCACGACATCTAAGCTGTAATGTCGCGACGTAATCCCATTAGAACCAAAAGAGGGAGTTATGTCACAACAAGGATCAAGCTGAACTCAAGCTAGAAATGAAGACTGTCGTGACATAATTTTAGATAGATTGACTAATTTTTGTCACCCACAGTTAAGTTCATAAAGAATGTCGTGGATATTCTCACTGTCATGTATTAATCGACAAGCACATCGCACAAAACTCATGTCGCCACATCTTACAACTCTCATTACACTGCACATAAAGAATTGAAGATAGAAAAAAAGCCTGCTGTGACAAAGACAACCATGTTGTGGACACACAAAACCACACATTCAGCTTTCAAGGGCAAGAAGACTGCTTGTAACGTGTAGAAGCCTTTTTATGCGTCGCGATAGAAAATAGCAAAACAATGAGATATAGATCAAGACAAAGCCTCCACGATATAATTTTCTATGCGTCAGAATGACATTATAACTTGTGACAAGATTCAAGGCATTATATGTTTCACGATAATAAAACTTAAGAACACTACACACAACATTCTAGAATCAAGAATGAAGGCATAAGAAGATTCTGTCGTGATGCAGAATTTTTAAGTCGCAACAAACACAACATGAGGCTGGCGTGAATCATATAAGAAGACGACTACCGTCGCAACAAAAGCAAAGGAAAGATTACGTAAACTATGTTGCGAGTATAGTAAAGAAAACAAGGAAGAAAATCTCCACAAGGGAGCAAAAAGATTATGTCGCATAATAAAATTTGCTGAGTGAGATTGATCGTGACATAAAACTTTTCTCTGGCTGCGGATAGAATATGGGGGAAGAGACATGAGACTAATCCAAGACAAGTATGTCGCGGTTAAAGACTTTAATGTCAGAACAAATGCTTCTACCAATGTGTCATAGCCTGATTCCCGGTCCGACCTGATTAGCGGATCCGAACCGAGTTAGGGGTGCGAGACCATATACTAGGACTTTTTTTTTTTTTTTTTTTAAAAGCCAAACTTGTACCTGTGGGTATGACCCACATCTTATAACAGAATCCAAATATCATATACATATCAAAAATCCACCGAGGTCCATATCATCAAAATCTTATGTATACATATACTGAGTCCCATTCACTTATACAAAAATCCAGATAATTATAAATCAGAGCTGCCAACCTTACATGAAGAACTCCCTTACTAGTGTGCCTCACCCAAAGATAAGTCTTCGATGTCTTCTCTCAGACCTGGCATATACACTGATTAAAACCCGTGCTAAGTTTACTTAGTGAGAAACATATGTCTATGCATATACATATTTAACCCATAAAACACAATGTATAATATAAATTTCATGCATTTATATTATGAACTTATACGCGTACTTTTCTTCTTATAACAAAGCTATGTTCATCTCTAACTCCCTAGGAGTTACGTAACTTATTCTTGTATACTACGGAGTTTACCTTGAAACTGGGAGGTACCTCGTAGTAGTCACAGAAATTACACGGAACGTATAACGATATTGGGTGCAACTTATTTTATGATTCGAAGTACTTTTTGGTATACTACAAAACTTATATATTATGACAGAACTTATGCACCGGTATTTCTGTGAGAAAGCACACATACGGTATTTCGATCTTATACGGTGGCTACCTAACTTATACATTTATTTCAGATCTTATACATGTATATACTTTATCTTATGTCTTATGGAACTTATATCAAGTTCTATGGAACTTATACTAGTATTTCTCGGAGCACATACTGGTATTTCTGATCTTAATACGCAAAATGTAACTTATACTTGTTCCTTGCATTTAACTCATAATCAATCTTTTCACGGAACTTATTCTTCCTGTGGCCTCTAAGTACTTGTACCACGGAGCTTATTCGTATTTCAACACAATGGATACCCATAGGTACCACAACACTTTACTTAGCCAAAAGTACTGCAGGTACTACGTAATGATTCATTATACTGCAGGTACCAGAGGTATACTACATCAACTTACTTATTTTACTGACACTGAGTACCCTTGGTACTACAAAATCTCTAATCACATACGTATTACGTAACTTAATCAACATGTGAGTACTGTGAGGTACTACGTAACTTAATATCGATACAAGAGGCAATTTCCCTAGGTACTACGTAACTTAATTAGATACATGTAACTTAATCAAACATGATCACCTCAGACATTTACGTGAATGAGATACACGTAGATATTTGCAGATTCTACTCTATTCCTTTATTCGTATCTTATCATATAACCTGCTTGACTTCCTAGACCAATGGAATGAGTAGGACACAAAGACACACAGTAACCAAGATACCATACAAGATGGCGCCGTGAGCACTAATCGAGTGCCGCAGCACAATCGTGAGTACCGGCGGCTTCAATCGGGAGTGCCGAGCACCAATCGGCGGCACCGGCACAATCAGAGTGCCGGAAAAGACCAATCGAGTACCGGGCATTAATCAGAGTGTCGAGCACTAATCGTGAGAGACGTGAGTGCCTTAAGACTTCAACAGAGCACCGGGGAGCGGAGCACTATCAGACAGAGTGCCTAGCACTGGTCAGAGTACTGGTACTAATCGTGGACGTCCTCACCATTCACTCTTTGGTCCTAGGTAGTCATATAATCATATGTCTTTTAGAAATCATAATGTATCTTAATCACATTTTGTGTTCATGACATATACGTTTTCATGTTCATGTTCATGTTTCGCCCATTTTCGTGTTTCATCATATCTGTGTTTCATGCCCCATTCCATATGGCATTTCAGGATACTTATACAGGAATGATGTATTCACATTGTTCATGTATTCTTAGTCCCCATGAAGATATTTTACTTTTAAAATTGGAATCATTCCAATTGATCATCGGTATTAAAGTTATGGCATTTTCATGCCAAACTAGTCGGTTTACCCGGGATTCCACTAGGAAATGCGCCTGAATTTTTTATTTTTCAGGAGGCTTCTTAACTACATATCTGCACCCTGGTTATTTGTACCATTTGAAGTTAAGGTGCTAGGTTCATTTCCAACTGAATCACCCAAATTGAGCACCGAAATCGTTACGGGCCCCAACACCGACTACTTGGCGAGCAAATCAAGCAGAATTTGGCTGGATTATAGCCCTACTTTGAGTGAAAGATTTGACCCTTAAAGTCAGAATTCTGACGATGTCTATTTCTGATATTTATTTTCTGAATTTAGTTTTAATTCAGCTGTTACCTACTCAACGATAAGAAATGAGTAAGTTATGGCTAAAATAAGAAAACTCGGCCGAAACAGAAAAATATAATGTGGTGTATCATACGTCTAACATGTACCGTACATATTAAAAATGACTAGCATAGGCAATCTCCGGTACATGTTCAACGTACCAGCATGTCACCCAAATGCCTTTGGGATGTGTATTTTCTCTCATTTGCATTTATTTTCATCCAGATCACTCCTAATACATCCTTCATCAAAACCAACATGAAATCCCTCCCACAACTCACAAACACTTTTTAATTTGCAAAAGCATCCTACACAATTTCAAAACTTCACCCAATTCTACAAATCCTTGGAATTGTGAAGGATTCCATATCTAATCATTATCAACTAGGGCTTTTTCAACCAAACTTCCCTTAAATCTATATTTAGAACCCTAGAGAAGGGAACAAAATTAATATCCAAAAGAAACCCTAGCAATCCATACCCAAGAAATTCTTATACAAAAATCATACCAAAGTCATGTATACAAGAATCCATACAACCCATACCCTCTTCCCCTTCTTCTTCCTCTTCTTGGCTCTTCTCCCTTCTTCCTCTCTTTCTTCTCTTTCTTCCCTTTGCCTTCACGGTTTGAGTTTCAATGTGAGACCCAAATGCAGACATTTTTTGACCTCTATTTTTATATACTAAAATAATTTTCTTTTGATTGCAGAAAAAGTGTCCTCTAACTTCTTGACCTCATATTTGTATTTCACTTCTTTATTTCATTATTTTGGCCTTCCATTCTTATCAATCTATAACTTTATGCTCTTGGCAAATGACATATTGTCCTGTTCAGACAAATTCGGTATCTAAATTTCCATGTTTCGCATTCGACCACCGAAACATTCAACAGCATGCACAAAACAACACCTAAACATGTCGAACACCGCAGATATTTCATGCGTATACAACTAGGATCAAAGACGATTAGGTTATGACAAAGTAAAAGTATGTCGCATAATGACCTAGGCAACAGAGGAAACTCAATCTAACAATGTGTTTTACTTACCACGACAAAGGGATGAGAATGAATCCTATTATTACAAAGAATGTCGCAACACTCTTTACTATGTCATGACAATGAATGATGAACCGAAGGAAAAATTTTGTCACAACAACTAGAAGCTAGGTCACGACATAAAAGAAACCTAAAGACTGTAAACTCGTCGACCAGGTACCCTATGTCGCGACACAAAGCAAATATAGCTGGAATGGAAAACTCATTTGCATAAAAATTGTTGTCTTACTGACACATACTATGTTGATTCAAGTATTCAAGCTGCAAGGCATCTAAGAATTGTCACGACACAAGACACTCTGGTCACGACATAAACCATACAACCTCAACAGAACTATGTTGCGACATTGTCAAATTATGTTGAGACAAAATTCAATAAGAAAACATAAAAATATGTCACGATAGAAACTGCATGCCACGACAAGATGTTGGGCGATAGAGATGAAAACTATGTCGCGGTAAAACTTTCATTGTCGTCGTGACAGTTACTTCATCTGGGCCTAATTTTCGGGATCCATGTAATTAGTGCCTGCAAAGTGTGATCCCTCACCAAAATCTATACGACTAATCTTGGGCATTGTGTGGTAGTCAGAAACTCTTGTATATTATTTTTTATTTTATTTGATTTTTTTATTTTTCTTTTATTTTTGTTTAGTTTTTAGAGTACCATTTTAGCTAGTTCTATCTATATTGAACGCACTGGGTGTGAAGTTTCAGCTAGGTTCGTTTTGAATTTTTTTTCTTCATTACACTGGCTCTTATTAAATGAAGTTGGAAATCTTTAGGAGTTCATTTGATTTTAGTCTGCTTGTACTCTGAATTTACTCCGACGGGCTAGTCATCGTAAGATTTGTGATCCAGTTTGAAAAACTAAGCTCCATCCGGGAATGGACGATGTTGATACATTTTTTCTCAATCAAAGAAGGTCAGTAGTTTTAATGTTTGGATTCATTTTAATTGGTATTGAAATTTTGAAGCTGTTATCGAATACATAGCTTATACCGTAATAGGATCAGATCTTGCTTCGATTTCAAGCCCTCTCGGTCGACATGTGGTATTTGAGACTCGAGAGTATGGAGCAATTACTTGGGGGTATGTTAGACTAATATTATGTAACAACTGAACTCTGAAAATCACTTAGATTGATCACTGACTTGCTCATAGTGTGAGGATAGTTGAATGATGTATCAATTTAATTGATCAGAGGTTCCTCCTCAATTACGAGAGAGAGAATTTTGATCTCGCAGAGCACAGATCTAATCAATGTGATAGAGAATCTTATGAAATTAGATGGATGAGTTCACCACCTGAGAAGGCTTGCAACACTGCTCCATTCACACTGTTTCTGACGCCTGAGACCTGCCAACAATACTGGGACTTCTTAACCCATTCCTTTAAAAACCCAATCTGCTGTAGCCTGTGGGTACTCCATTATCTTATAAATAATCAAATATTATACATATATCTTGAGTCTCATTTACAAATACATAAAACTTTACTTAAGAGCTTACAAAATCGTAGCAACGGAACCTACATGTAGTGAACCCTTCCCGTAAAAGGCCTCACCAGACGCTGGAAGTCTCTCGGGGAAGGTCTTCTCGCACTACATCTGATTAGAACCCTTGCTAAGCTTTACGCCATTGAGAAACATGTGTCTTATGCATTATACACATTTAATGCATAAAACAATAACAGATAATATATAAATTTTATGTATTTATATTATGAACTTATACGGTACTCTATTCTTATAACAGTTTAATTTGTCTCCCATAGAGCTATAGATCTGTATTCTTATATTACTGAGTTTACCCTATTCGAGGCACCGTAGGTATGCGGAATTACGGAACTTATACCGATATTGTAGAACCTATTCTTATACTAAGTACTGGCATCACACAAAACTTATGATCGGTCTTATGGAACTTACATAGGTCTTGTACGTAACTTGGACATGTATTTTAGATCTTATACATGTCTTATGTATAAGCATATACTTATCTTAATAACTTATAATCATCTACGAGCATATATACTTATCTTTACGGAACTTATACTGTCTTGGCGTAACTTGACATGGCTTAGATTCATACATGTCTTAAGGTATATATACTTATTCTTTACTTGAATTTATACTCGATCTTACTGAGTATTATAATTATCTTACGAATTTATACCGGGTCTTACGTAATCCTGGACATGATGTGATCTTATACATGTTTTACTGCAGAATATACTTATCTTTACGGAACTTTATGCATCACACCCATGAGCATATAATTTGCATTTTACGGAACTTATGCACTGTCTTGAGTTTTAACTTGGACATGATCGCATCTTTATACACATGTCTCATGTGAGAATATACTTATTCACTTTAACTTTCATATAATCGATCTTACGAGATACTCTCGTCTATTTGATCTTATCCTTAGATGCTAAGGTACATCCAAGAGTGTTAAAGCCTGAACAATCATAACGTGACATCACATACAAGGTTACCGACGTATGCGCATACATCGTGCCTGACATTAGTCCGTAGCAAAAATGCATCGAATTAGATACATATACTTATTTTACTTGATACGAGAGTACCCTTAGGTACTTCATCGCTTATACTTTTGTTTTATCGATACGGGAGTACCGTGAAAACAGAGTTTAATCGATACAGGAGTACTCTAGGTACTACAAAACTTAAGATGAAATACGTAGAGCAAACGTACGGGTATTACAGAACTTAATCATTAAAGAGTACCCGTAGGTACTACGGTAACTTAATCTAATACAGACTTAATCGAGACGGAACTTATTCGTAGATACAGAGTACCCGTGAGGTACCTGGCCGTAACTACCGGACACAGAGTACCGTGAGGTACTGGCGGTAATCCTAAGCGTAGATAGACTTAATCAGAGACGTGAACTTATTCGTAGACATGTGATACCCGCGTAGGTACTACGGAACTGACCGGGAATGGCAGGAGTACCCAGAGGTACTACGTAACTTGCAGACAAAGGAGTACTCTAGTACTACAGTGGTAACTTAAGCAGAGGCGTACAGAACTTAGGGGTAGGTGTGCTTGTTTTTTTACTTCTACGTCAATAGGAACTTTTTGAGCTTTTAATAACACAGCACTTAATAGTAGCATTAAGTATTGTTGTTTGTTTTTTAACATTAGGTGCCAGCAGTGGATGATAACGGAACTGGATTATTTCGGGGTTCTCGCTCTGCCTCCTCATTCTTAATAACACATGTTTATAATTTTAATCGGTTTTAACCTGGTTTGAGTTTATTTTCTCAAATCCAAGACGCCTGTTCATGTATTGTTACTCAGAAACCCAAGAAAATTAAAATTTTCAAAATGGCAAAAATTAATAAAAATAATAAATTATTATAAGAGTCTGGAAGTAAGCCTATAAAATTCTTCAGATCTCTGACGACGAAACTGGATTGCCGCCGCGCAATTGCCTCACGAAATCTAGTGACCTAGGAAAAGTCATTTAATTGAGGAGACAAGCCAAAATTTTTCCGATTTTCGGGTGATGTTGTCGCTGATTTTGCAGATCAGATTTTTACGGAAAATCTAAAATCGAAATGGCTTCTGGGCTAAGTTAATTTAAAATAAAGTGAACCTAAAAGAAATAAATTGTTTCTGGTAGAAACGACCGAATAAAGTTAATATGAAACTATTATATATTTAAAATAATAATAATAGTTCATTTCTATTATATTTAAAAATAATTTTTTATTATTTTATCTTTATATTTTAATATAAATAATAATAATTATTATTATTATGTTTTTAATGTAATAATGAGTGCTGTAATTCATAATATTTTTATTTTTATGAAGAATATTAATTTTAATATAATAAAAATAAAAGAAAATATAAAAAATTAAAAATAAAAATAAAACAAAGATTGAATGTAAACGGGGTGAGTTTGGGAATCTTTCCCATCTCCGCTCCGCCGTTTAATTTTTAAATGAGACAAGTTTGGGAATTGGAAAAATAGTCAAGCCGGCCTGATGATCGCCTGGCCCCAAACCCCTCCCTCCCGCTCATCCCTAGTAGTGTATATTACTAGTTACTCTTTTGTTGGACAATGATTGAGTTTTTCTTATTTTTATTTAACGATTTTCTTTTCTGGCTGTAAGTTCAACATTTTCACTTTTCAGAACTTTTTTTAAAATACCCCCAAAGAATAAGTCGGCAAAAACAAATGGGCCTTAATGCCTGTGCTTATTCAAACTTAGCATTAAGTCAAAAACAACACCACTATTCCGATACATGAGTACCAGAGGGTACTCACAGGATCCACTACATGTAGGAGTGCCTGTAGAATACAGACGATCGACACGCCTGTATCTTTACTCTTATCTCTACATTCGTTGTCTTATCATATGCCCATCCCACTACTCCAGACCAATTATAAGAGAATGAGAGGGACGCATTATAATAAGTGCACCAAGGTACAATACATGTAACGTGAGTGCGTCAAGAAGACTACACAGGACACGAAAGACCGATCAGACGCTAAATACTCATCAAGAACAGAGTGCTCGTGAAGACTAACGTGAGCCTGGGAGTACCTAAATCAAAACGCGGGCAACCACTTCAGCTAGAGTGTCGTGAGGCACCACCACAGCGCCGGCACCAACAGAGTGTCGGCTACAACGACATCCACCTATTCATTCTTCTGGCCCTGTAGGGTGTGTAGTCATATTGTCATATGTATTTCAGAACTTATAACCTATCTTAATCACATTATGTGTTCATGACATATTGCTTTTCATGTTCATTTTCGCCTTTCATACCTATCTTAATATGGAATTTTAGATACTATACGATATGATGCCTATCCACACATCTCATGCATTCTTGTCCTCAATGAATCTATTTTCTTAGAATCAATCGGATCATCTAAACTCCCAAGTTATGGCATTGTCATGCCAACTAGTCAATTTAATGAGATTTACCCGAGGGACAGTTTGATACTACTTTTCCGGGTCTTAAATTCATATGTGGCAATTATATCTTTTGTACTATTTTAAAGTTAAGGTGCTATGGTTCTATTCAACTGGAATCACCCCATTCGAGCACCAACTTGCCACGTCCTGAACAACTTGGACTACTAAGATCAACTAGCGCAGAAATGGCTTCTGCACATAGTCTCTTCACTTTGAGTGGCTTGAGCTATCTAGAGTCAGAATTTGGAGATACCTATAAAATATGTTTGATTCTCCTTGAAGTCTATTTTACGTAGCCACTTGAATCACTCAAATCGGATAAGAAATGAGCAAGTTATGGCTAATTTACGAAAACTGGTCGAAACAGGGAAAACTGCAACGGTGTTGTAATACAAGCTCAAGTTGTACCAAGCATAACTTGGCTAAAAATGACTGGGGACCGAAATTGTACCGGTACAAGCTCTCAAATTGTACCGTATTGTTCACCCAGTCAGAATGTGTGTTTTGTCACATTTTCCCATATATCTTGATGCTACCCAAATCAATTCTACACTTCAAACACACACATCAAAACCATTTCCACCACTTGAATTTCTTCTTCACCATCTTCATTTACATATCTTTCGCAAATTCTTTCATGAATTCTCCAAAGATCATTCCAATAAGGGTCTTAATCCCAAACACAAGCATAAACTAGATTTGTTAGGGTTTATTCTAAACCCCAACCCTACAATCGGCTTTGTCATTAACCATGAATCCAACTCCCGAAGGATTCTCTACTTTCTTGGCGTGGATTTATAGTTTTTACCAATCTTACTTTCACTATATATCTTTATTAGGATGCAATCCTTAACAAACCCTAGAGGAACTCATAATCTTTTCTAGAATTCCATACAAAATTCATAGGATGCATAATCAAGGTTAGCTCCATACAAAAATCCAAGTTCTATACCTTGGCTTTGCTTGATCTTGGCTTCTCTTCTCTTCTTCTCTTCCTTTCTTCTTCTTCTCTCCTTCTCCCATCCGGTTCTCCCCAAATGAGACCAATTTGGTCTATTAAAATCCAGATTTTGTTAAGGCCTTGTTTGGCCATCAAAAAAACCCATTTTGGGTTAGTTTCTCTAATTGCATTGGCCCCCCTATAGCATTTGTATTTCCAATTTCCTTTTATTCTGTTGGCCTCTCATCTTCTAGGAATTACACAACAATTCCTATTATTTCTTCTTTGGCCCATAGTCTTTTCAATTTATGACTTTTAAGCCCCTTTTTGAACCAATTACAAAATTGTCCTTAAGTCTTGTAAATTTCCGGGTCTCTCGTTCCCGTTTTTTCTTATTTAACTTCCTTAGCAGTCAATTGTGCTTACAAAATACCTAAACATGTAATGACTAGGGTGAAGGTATATTTCGGAAATTATTACACTTGTCTATAGGGGCAAGAAGTCTTAAATCTAAGAAATGGGTATGAAGTGCGAAAGGAAAAAACACAGATCTTAAAAGAGGTTTCTATTCTACAAATGTTGATTAGACCATGCATACGAAAGGAATATAGATCTCTCTAATTAATGAAATGTGGACTATGGAGAAATCAAACTATACTACCTTGCATCTTTGACAAGGATCGAGATTTCAAATAATGGCTGAAATATGTTATAAAATGATCATAAATTCTTAATTATAACGATCTATTTCCAGAAGTGTTATTACCCGATGAACTTTCTAATCCATTTTATTTGAATTCTTTACACATGTAGTTATAGAATTTTATCTAGTTTCCTGCTTAGTTTAAACCCAATCATTTTCTAAATTTTGACGTTCAAATAGTAACGGTCTTGAGTAGATGGCGTACTTGATCTTTAGATTTATCATCAATCCTCGTGGGAATGATATCTGGACTTAAATCCATTTTATTACTTGTATGACTTGTACAATTGCAGTGATTTAGACCAAAATCAATTAATGGGTCCCTTTTTCAAAAAGTGTTAAACACATATTTTTATCAAAATTTAGTCAATCAAGTTTATGGCATTCCAGCTGGGGACTGAAAAGTCTTTGGATGGAATTGTTAATTACTTCATCAGATTTGGTTTATGTTTAAAAATCAATCAATTAGTAGATTGTGAAAGACCAAGCAACCTTTTAGATCTATCTCTATATATCTTAATCCCCAAGATGTAGGTTGCCTCAGTCTTTCATGGAGAAATTCTTGGATAACCCAATTTTGTGGTGTAAGCAGGAACCGTTTCATAAGTAATATGTCATCTATACAACACAAGAACATGACATGTTCTACTTGGGCGCAAGCAATCTCTTTAGAGTGGAGTCCTACTTGTGTTCCTAAGCGTATCGAGAATTATCTCTGGGTAGATATTAACGCTAACGTTATCCATAGGTTAACCTCTTCAATTTTGTCCTTCCAGGTTGCACTTAGGCTTCAAGAGTCCGCGCTTATTTGAGTCCCAGTCGGTTCCAGTCACGACTCTCTAAGTGTTCCAATTACTTCCAGTTAATAACAAAATAATGTTATTTTTAAAATAATTATACACTAATTTCTTTCCTAATATGATTATACTTTATATCAAGATGGATTTTTTCAAACAAATAAGTTTCATTATTATATAGTTGAGATGCATTTTGTAAAAAATATTTTTATTCCAAACAAATGAAATTTATGTTGTTAACATTCTAAATTCATTAATAGATGATGATAACTCAACCACCATCAACGATGTAAATCTTTATAATGTGGAATCACATGTTATTATGGGATATAATGAGGACGAATATGAAGATTATAAGCATATGAGATTTCATTTGAAATACTTTTGGAGTTGTTTTTCATATATGTTATTAAGTTGTTACTTTTATTGTTTTTGTACTATTTAGTAGTTAGTTTGTCTTTGGTTATAATATTCCCAACATTATTTATTTATTTATTTAAGTTTGTTTACTATTATTATATTGTTTAGACTCAATAATTTTATACATTAATTATTATTATATATTTGTATATTATTTATTTTTATTTCAAGAATGACGAATTTGTAAAATTAAATTTTTTAGCATTTTTTAAGGTTTTTGCCTGTTTTAGTCTGTTTTGCCTCGCAACCCATATGGGCTGGTTTAAGTTGGTAAAAAACTAGCCCAAATAGAAACGGGCCAGATTAGCCCAACCTGTTTTGGCCTGCAGCCCAAAGGGATAGGTGTAGCTCTCTTTTACCTTTTTAAGACCTGTTTATTTAACCACATTTCTAATATGAATAATTAATATTAATTTAAAACATAATTATTTATGGGTATACAATATCATGACCTAAAGCTTACATTCTTTTATAAAATAAATATATATACATTCCTTAATTCAAATAGAGACTATAAGCGTTCTTGAATAACGCATTGCTCTGACTTGGCCCATGCCTTTTAAATACATTTACAAAATGATATTCTTAGAGTTCACCTCTATTTAAAACACATTCCATAAATATCCAAAACAAAATGTGTCAAAACTATATTCTTCTCATGAAGACTTTTACATCATTAAATTCAATGCAAAATAGTTACAAAATATCATGAATGGAATTATATGCATGGGATGGAGCATTTACTTATACTCTGCTCTGTTTGACGGTGACTCCACACCCGGCGATCTTTGGTCATGCTATTTCTGCGAGTACGCAACGCGATGACAAAAACAACCCGCCTCATGCTTAATGGTTCTACATACAATTCTCTCTTCATTCAGTTTAAATCAAATTATGCAATGTCTGTCTATAAAACAATGTTTTTGTACATTTTCAACACCAATGCACGTAAATAAGCCATATATATATATATATATATATATATATATATATATATATATATATATATATATATATATATATATGATATCTAGTCAATGGTCTTTCAAGTTATGCAATTCATATACTAAATGTTCAAAATCTAAATCATGCACTTTTCAATCTCATTATCATTTTACCCTTATCGAATTTCACCTATGCTTTCGGTGCACAAGATAACAAATCACCGGCAAGGTCCCGCCTGTATATATATAAATATGTACTCGGTTGGTGTACACTACCAATACTGTCCCGCTGGGCTACGGATCAGTATGCCACAATAGTACGTTTGTTCGACTCTTATTGGTATACCAATTTATCTTTAACTTCAGTGCGGTTAACATTCTTTTAGAGACGTTAAAATCTTTGTCTGATTCCTGATAGTATATATATACATTTGTATGCAAATATAACATTTTCACATTCATTCAATTTTCTTATGCAAATTCGTTTCACAAGTAATTGTCTCAAATCACTTAAAACAAATCATTTCAAACCAAAATCAATATGCACTTTCTTGTCAATCATTTCCAAAATTCAAATCATTTCGTAATTATTCAAATATTTTAGAAATAGAGAGAAAGTTTGAGAACAAACCAAAATGCGTCAAACTTTGATTCAATCTTGAATCTCAACTTCAATGCGTTTCATAATATTTATTCAAATACCATGACAATCACATATTACTCGGTTATTCTAGGAGTTCTATTTTTAGTAGGAATTGAAATCATCTCATTTGGATAACTCAAACTCAAGTTACGGCATTTCAATGACAAACTAGTCAATATGCCCAAATCACTGGATCACCCACTATTGTTTTTTATTTCTAGGGTCTTAACTCCATAAATTGGTAATCGTTCCTTCTACTTGTTTGAAGCTATGGTTCTTAGGTTTCTTCTCCAATTTGGATCACCAAAAGTCAAGTTATTGCATTTTACATCCAGACTACTCTAATTTGCAAAACATAATCAGATTGTTCTTACACATAGCTCCACTTTGATAGATTTCTGGGCAATTGAGGTAACAATTTGCCTACACTTCCTTAAGTAACTTATTCCCCTAGAATTCTATTTTACCCAGAATTTTTAATCACTCAATTTGGATGTGTTAAACTCAACTTATGGCCAAAACATACCTTAAAATAGAGCATATAGTGAGATACCACGAACTCACCTTTAAGCCTATTCGGGGCACTTAGAGCTACAATTTGCCTAGTCCTTCTATATGTTGTATCCTATCTCTTATGGTTCTTTATGAATTGGAATCACGCTTCATTTAGTTGATTATAATAACATATATCTGAGAACAAGGGTTTTGACAAATTTTTTACAGCATTTCCTTTAAAAACCCAACATTTCCCTTTTACAAACGTTACACAAAACCAATCCAACAAACAGTACTCTTCAAAACTCAACCCAAAACAACCCCAAAAGTGGTTTAGCACCAATACAAACCCCTTTTACTTAAGTTAGGGCTTTTCCCCAAAATCAAAGTCACAAAAAGATGAAGTTAGAGTTTGATTTCTTACCTTGAATCTCTTCAAATCTTCTCTTGTAGGTTGCTTGATCTCTTAGAAGCAAGAAATGGGAAAGATTCCACAAATCTTGATCTCTCTTTTGGCCCTAGCTTCTGCCCCCTTTTCTCCCCTTTTTATCTCCAAAAACGTTTTTGCTCTTAATGAGCTTCCTAGACCAAAATTTGACCTTTAAACCCCTATTTCCTCAAGGCCTTGTTTGTCTCACCAAAACCCATTTTTGGGTTAAGTTCTTTCAATTTACTATATAGCCCACATTTCATTTTATTTGCACTTCAAATCTCAATAATCACACTTAGACATATAACTTAGTCTCAAATGACCCTTAAGTCCTCATTTTCCTCCTTAAGCCTTGTTTGGCTTTTCTCATTATTTCATTTCTCATTTTTTCTCATTTTAGCATTTAAGTCCATTTTCATTAGACCCTTAGGTCCTTATTTCACAAATTCCAAATTTTCCCTTTTTTCACTTGGGTTAATTTCCGGGTTAGATTATTTAATCACTTAGCATATATCATTCAATCATATACTCATTTTTTTATCATATAATCATTTAACATTTTCATGTAATCATTTATCAATTCCCAAAAAATCCCCATTTGACTCGTTTTATACCCTAAACATATAATAAAATTATAATAATAGGATATTTTTTGGGAGTTACAACTCTCCCCCACTTAAGAAAATTTTGTCCTCGAAATTACCTTCATTAAACAGTTGCGGATATTGTTGCCGCATTGTTTCTTCACTTTCCTAAGTAGCTTCCTCGGTCTTGTGGTTTCTCCACAACACTTTGACTAGCGGAATCTTCTTGTTCCACAATTCTTTCACCTCGCGAGCCAAAATCTCTACTGGCTCTTCCTCATAGGTCAAATTTGGTCTCAGCTCAATTATCTCCAAAGAGACTACATGTGACGGGTCTGATCGGTACCTCCGTAGCATGGACACATGAAACACATTAGGGATCTTTTCCAATTCCGGAGGTAATGCCAAATGGTATGCCACTAGACCCACTTTTTTGATCACTTCATAGGGGCCAATAAATCTAGGGCTCAACTTGCCCTTTTTCCCAAATCTCATCACCTTCTTCGAAGGTGATACTTTCAAAAACACTTTTTCGCCAACCTCATATCAAATATCTTTTCTTTTCATGTCGGCATATGATTTATGTCTACCAATGGCCACTTTCAATATTTCTCTAATCATTTTCACTTTTTCTTCAGTCTCTTATATCAAGTCGGGGGCTAATCACTTTCTTTTTGCTCAATTCCGTCAAACACAACGGTGTTCTACATTTTCTTCCATATAAAGCCTCGTAAGGAGCCATTCCAATACTTTCGATTGGAAACGTACATAAATTCAACTAGAGGAATGTGTCTATCCCAACTACCCTCATAGTTGATCACACAACTTCTTAGCATATCTTCCAACACTTGGATCACTATTTCCGATTGTCCATCTATCTGCGGGTGGAATGTTGTGCTGAAATTCAGTCGAGTGCCCAAAGCCTCTTCTGATTTCAAAAAATCTGAGAGACCTCGGATCTTTATGCGAAATGATGGATATTGGAATCCTATGTAATCGAACTATTTCACTTATGTACAACTCGTCGACTTGTCCAAAGTGAATGAGTCGGTTCTCCTTGGTAGAAGTGGTGACTTAGTCGTCGGTCTACCATGACCCGAGCCGAGTCATGCTTTCTTTCTGTCAATGTTGCTTGACCATAAAATCCATGGTGGTCCCATTTCCACTCGGAGTGGTCTAATAAATTTTGCAATAATCCCGGAAAGAACAGTGCTCTACTTTCACTTTTTAATACACTATACACTATACACTTGGTCACAAATTCTGATACAACTCTTTTCATTTCGGACCACCAGTACAAAACCTGTAAATCTTGATACATCTTTGTGCTACTTGGGTGCATAGAAAAAGATCCACTGTGTGCCTCTTCTAGAATGGCTTTCTTCAATTCACTATCACTGGGTACACAAACAAGTTCTTTATAATATAAGGATCCATTTTCCTTCACTAAAAACTCGGTTTCTTTTCCCTTTCCAATTCGACTCACTATGGAAGAAATTTTATCATCATTCTTTTGTGTCTCTAGTACTTGATTCAACAAATCTGGTCTAGCTATTAACTCTGCAACTATTTCACCATCGTCTGTCAATGACAAGTGAGCATTCAATGCTCATAGCTTTTACACTGACTTTCTACTTAACACATCTGCCACTGTATTGGCCTTTCCGGAGTGATAATCAATCATGAAATCCTAATCTTTAATAAATTCCATCCACATACATGTTGTCTCAGTTAAGCTCTCTGGGGAACAAATACTTAAGACTCTTGTGATCGGTGTTGATGAAACACTGTTCCCCGTACAGACAATGCCTCCATAATTTCAATGCAAATACAATAGCGACCAATTCCATATCATGCATAAGGTAATTCTTTACATGCGACTTCAATTGCCTTGAAGCATAAGCTACCACTTTACCCTCTTGCATAAGGACGCATCAAAGTCCATTTAACGACGCATGCTTCAAAATCACATATTCGCTAGTAAGGTGGTGAATAAGAACCGATTGCCTCGGTTAAAAAAAATGCTTTTAAACTTTTGAAGCGGCGGCACTTTTCCTCCATTCAAATTTCACATTCTTTGGAGCAATCTCGTCGTAGGGGTCCTTGAAAACCCTGCTCAACCTTCTATAGTAACTTTCTTCACTCTAGGAAACTACAAACTTCCGTGAAATTTCTCGGTGGTTTCCATTTAATAATCACCTCTATCTTCCTTGGATCCACTCGAATTCCTTCTTATGATATAAGGTGTCCAAAAAAGGACACTTCTCTCAACCAAAATTCACGTTTGCTCAATTTTGCATATAACCTTTCCTTTCTCAAAGTTTCTAGCACTACCCGAAGGTGCGTATCATGATTTCCTCGATCCTTTGAATTCACAAGGATGTCGTCTATAAACACCATAACAAGCGATCTTATACGATTAAAAACACGGTCATTAAGTCCATGAAATCCGCTGGTGCATTTGTTAACCCAACAACATTACAAGGAACTCATAATGTCCATACCGTGTTCTAAATGCTGTCTTATGCGCATCTGTATCCTTAATCCTCAATTGATGATACCTAGATCTCAAGTCGATCTTGAAAGACACTTGAACTTTCAATTGGTCGAACAAGTTATCAATCCTAGGTAACGGATATTTGTTCTTCACTTTCATCTTGTTCGGTTGCACATGTCAGCGCCTGTGCGAAGCGTACCATCTTTCTTCTCGACAAAGAGCATTGGAGCTCCCCATGGTGATACACTCGGCTGAATAAATCCTTTCTCTAACAAATCTTGCAAGCGAGACTTCAATTCTTTTAACTGCTGGAGCCATTCTATACGATTGTATTTGGATGTCAGTGGCACGAGAAAACAACGTCAATTACCAAACTCAATCTCTCTGTGAGAAGGTATTTTGGGAAACTCCTCCGGAAACACATCGGATAGTCACTAACTATAGGGATGTCTGATAAGCTAGGCTCTGCCTTTTTCGTATCGATGACGTCATAAATGGCTTCACACCCCTTCCGAACCATCGTTGCAGAAGTACAGCGGCGGATATCACATTAGAGGTGGTTCGACCTCTCGTAGATAAAAGTCACTTCCTCTGCTTGGTGTCCTTGAGTCCTCTCTTCATTCTACAATCAACTACCTCTTGGTGTCGGAACCCAACCAATCCATCCCCAATATCACATGAAACTCAGATGCTTCGATCTCCTGGAAACTCATACTCGTATTTCGATAGGGCAATCCTCTATAGCTCTATTCTAAAGCGCTATTGGGGCCTAAACTTTCCATGCTTACCTATTAAGACCGACAAGATCCGCATCAGAGTCACGTCATCCATTATATAAAATGCAATGTATGTCATAAAAATTTTCAAAATCATTTACAAACAATTTCAAAATCATTTTGTAGAACTACCTAAACCTAGGCTCTGATACCACTTAAATGTAGCGCTCTTTTACCTTTTAAAGACCTGTTCATTTAAACACATTTCATATACCCATTTCTAATATAAATAATTAATATTCATTTAAAACATAATTATTTATGGCTATATGATATCATGACCTAGCTGCAGTCTTTGAATAAAGAATATATACATTCCTTAATTAAATAGGAGCCCATAAGCGTTCTTGAATAACGCATTTATACAACTACGACATTCCTTTTCAAATACATTTACAAAATGATATTCTTAGAGTTCACCTTTCTTTAAACACATTCCATAAATATTCAAAACAAATAAGATCAAAACTATATTCTTCTCATGAAGACTTTTACATCATTAAATTTAATGCAAAATAGTTACCAAATATCATGAATGGAATGATATGCATGAGATGGAGCATTTACTTATACTCCGCTCTGCTTGACGGTGACTTCGCGCTCGGCGATCTTTGGTCCAGCTATTTTCTACTTGGTACTTGCTCGATGACAAAAACAATGCGCTAAGTGATTCGTGCCACAGTAGGGTTCCGGATCAACAAAATTTATACCTAAACTACTCCTCTTGTCGTGTTAGCTTTCTCTGCGGTATAAGCGCGTCTAGGATCGGAACGGGGATGGGTTTCGTCTTTGATGATTTTAATGAGTCACAATGGTGAGACTTTTGTTTGGATTTTGGATTTGTATAAAAAGTGTGTGAAGTTGATGTTGTGGAAATTGAAAATCGTAATAAAGCCATCAAAAAAGAAATCTTTCTTTGAAGTTTTGGGCCACTAGTTTGGTATGATATGGTTGCAAAGGTATCCTCGGGTTATTTCCTCGCATTAGGGAAGATGACCTATAGTCATTTCCAAAACCAGATATTTGTTTAACTTTAAAAACTAACCCTTAGTACCATTTCTCTTTGAAACATAGCATTTACTGAGCATTAAATGTTCCCGAAGTTGAAATCAAGCATTTAACCTATTTCCAATAGCTCATAAATGACAACTAATGGATGTCGATTGTAGCCTAACACTAAAATACACTGAACCACTAAAGCTTTTGCCAGAAGTATTGACCCAATGAAAGTACATCAAATAACTTTTAAACCTAGTTTTGAAAGTTTCAAACATAAATCTCTGCGAGTACTGCTTCGTGAAACAGAGGATCTTTGCAAACATATCAACCTACCTAGCAACCCTCTCTTCCAGGTTTAGGAGGCTTTAGCCAGAAACATCCTTTGAGTTGTCCTCCTCAAAGGGTGTGTTTGGTTAGAAAGTGAAGGAGAAAGAGAAGAAAATGAAGGCAAGCCAGGGACGCGTCTTGTAGACATGCTTGAGAAGAATTGAAGTTAAGGTTACAAATTGTTGAAAATGGCTTATATATAATAGCCTTACAAACGAATTAATACCAATCTAACCCTAGCTAGTATAATTCATTGAGGAGTAGAAATTAAATTAACAAAAAAGCGGTCGTTTGTACACACAAAAGCAGGAACGAGGATTTTCGCTACAAGGGAATTTCGCTACATGTAAATTTCGCTACGATGTAAATTCACTATGTAAATTAAGCTACAATAGCGAGTATTTTCTATGTAATTGAAATTGCTATAGTAGCAAAAATTTTATGTGTGGCGAGAATTATATAACTAAATTTCCACCTTTGCTTGCTCTGCTTGCTCTGGATCGATTTCTTCATTCTTGGCTTGATGCAATGTCGAAGATAAATCATACAATCGATGTAAATCAGCGCTCTCAACTATATGCCTATCTTGATATAGTAGAATAGGTTTACGAAACACGCAAAAACTACCTGCTTGACCATACAATCATTAGTACCAAAGGGACCTTCAAATGATGTCGGCTTTAATTAATATGATTAGTACACAAAAAGTACTTAGAACCTATCTTAAATAGGGTTCAAAATAGCACTTTTTGGGTACTAATCACAACCGACACATTGCTAGTCCTGTAGCAATGCCAGAAGTAATCAACAAGTAGAGAACAAAAAACATGGGAGGTCAAAAACGTTTGTACAAGTAATGCATAGCCTGCGATGAGAATCATGAAAACTTAAGCTAATGACCATCTCGAAAGAATGATAACTATACCGCGTTGATTGTCCAACAAGCTCCCCCCTCGAGGCTTGAACCAGGCTCTTCTACAAAAATTGGGTTTGTTGGTCGGGTCTCAATCATAAACTCTTATTTGCTCGCTCCCCCCTGAGAGCTAATGCCATAACCTTGCTTGTATGTTAACCAGCAAAGTCGTCAAGGACTTTGTCACTTATTACTAATTCTTTTTGTGTTGTAGGGTGCAATGCGAGGATTCGACTTCACCAAAGTTCGTGTAGCAGGGGATTAAGTCGACGACTCCCAGCTAGGTTTGGGGCATCAAGCCATGAGAATCTTACAAATATAGGTTTCACGAGCTAGAATGATTTTGAGCCTCGAAGCACCTATAACTGCATCGCATCCACCCATCCACCCCGTGTAGCGAACACTAAGTCGGTGGCTCCCAACCTTGAGTTGGCTTAGAACTGAGCTTTAAAGGCTTCGCCATAAACCCCTCGGGCCAGTGCTTTCCGGATTTGAGAGCCAAAGCAAGCGATTTTATTCTTTTCTTTTCTTTTCTTCTTTAATGTGAGGCACATTGGCCTTCTTTGCATGGGGGTCCGCAACCTATTCAAGGGAGTAAACGACACTAGGAAAGGGTTTGCATCGTAAGAGGGGGTTTTGTGCTATTTCTTAGCCTATCATTGAGACTGAAAACGTGCTCGATTATTGGTTAAGACGGAAGAAACAAGTTAAATCTGTAAGGAATTTGACTAGTCATCCACTCAACTCGGCACAAGACCCTTCTAACGTCGACACCATTAGAAAAGGCTTAAGTTCATCATTGCAAATATCATTATGCATATACAAAAGTTAATTAAAATAAAATAATAATAATAATAATAAAAATGTGGGTGTAAAAATAGAAAATGCAAATACTGTTATAAAGCTTTTAATATAACCAAAAAAGAGCTAGTATAACATAATAGTGAACATAATACATAGCTAAGCAAAAATAAACAACGCCTACTATTGGCTAAGCAATACATACTAAAGCAGTCCATCTCTCTACAGACAAGTAGCGAGTTGATAAAACTAAAACAACACAAGTATAAAACAAAACAAAACATAAGTATGATGCCACTTCAAGCTAACTCTCCTCCCCAACCAAGCATCACTTTATTATGCGCGCGCTTTGGGTAGGGATCCCGAAAGCTAGAGAAGGAAATTGCGACCTACTCTTTAATCTTTGGTGGTGTAGAAATTTGGCGGATCGGAAAATTTACTATGCGAATTCTGAGCAAATCAAGTACTGAAGCCATCTGGTGGGCCTCCATGAGTGGTGGGTTGTATAGGTGCTGTCACGGTAGCGGTGGGAGGCGAGGTGGCTTCTATGCGTAGAATGCTTGATTCTATGCGGGGAAGTAACCTCAGGCGGGGGCCATCAGCTCGGCAGTCATCTGGCCATTGAGATGCGAAGTGGCAAAAAATGTGCGAGACGACATCCATAACCCCGACTAAAAATCCCTATAAGTGACGGGGATGTACCAGATAGCTGATGTGACATGGAGGGACGAACGATGACTTAAAAGTCATCTATTTTAGTCCATTTTTACATTTTGATTTTAATGTAAATGAATAATTAAGATGCAAAAAATATGGAAAACTCACCAAATATGTTATTTGCAGGTAGTATAAAAGAAAGAAGAAAATCGACAAGCGTGAAGTAAAAATGCGAGAAAATGCGACGAGAATTGAGAAAGCAAGCAGTTAGCGATGTTGCGATTTGGGGTTTGCACAGCAGGTTATGAGGTCGCGACATCAAGAAAAAAAAAAAGGAAATTTGATGCAGTCTCAGGAGGAGCTGGGGCAGTAGGAGGCGGAACTATAGGGGATGAATCCGGAATTGAGGTCCCCTCTACCTCCACCACTAGGACAGGCTGCTCATCCCTAGGCAAGTCCTCCGCATAGTCATCCACGACATCCTCCTGCTGGCGAAAAAGAAAAGAGCGTTGCATAAATAGGGTTATTTCGGGGATACGATCTGGCAACTCTAGGCGCTGTCATTGGTTCCTCAGGAACAGGTTATCTAACACATGTCATAACAGTCTCGGCATCAAAGGGGAATAGTCTACGCACGTCGAACACCATGGGGACCTTTTCTTGGTAAAGTAAAGCGGTCATGATAAGCTGTAGGTGGACCCGAACCCCTCGGATGCTCCAGGTAGGCTACAGAATAACTCGTTTGTAAATAGTCTTGGAAAGCGGGAGCAGTTAGCTGGTCGTGATCTGTGAGGCATATCACGGAGGCGCCTCCGCTGGGAGATGGGCCATTGCTGGCCATCTCGGGAGGCGGGGCGAACCATCTCAGGCGATGGGTGGTAGCTCACCCAGATGTACGAGGTTAGCCATGGCTATTAGCGAGGCCTAGAGTGGCGGTGATATCTAAAGCTCGTAGTAACCCAGGACGACCAACTATACTGAAGTGAAGCTGCATTGGATTGGACACTCCCCGGGATGTCATAGTATGGTAAAACTCAAGAACCACCCGGGGATAGAAAAATTGCCGATTGAGTGTAGTAAGCGGTGATCTGTGGTTAACCATAGAATCGGAACCGTGGGTCCGCTTCCAATGTTGGTATATCATGTGGGACTCTCCATAGAAAGTCAGCAGCACGACCAATCCACATTCTGGTGTCGAGTCACTTAGTGAAATAGTGGGCGCTGATCACCGGGCGGGGATAGCGAGGGCGGGCCGTGCGGGACTACGGGTGGCGGAGGCTGCGGCTCAAGCCTAGAACGTGAAGACTCCCCCGGGCTAGATGTCCGAGCCCGCTTGGAAGGGGGTGCCCTCCGTGGGGGCCGTGGATGCACAAGAGAGGGGGGGCGAGGTCCCACCCGGGTATTGTATCGTCTAGATGGGGGCTCAACACCTTGAGGCTCTTCTGGGATATCAGTAGAGGCTGGACTCTGTCCCGTAAGCGTGAAATGGGAGACAAAGCAAGAGTTGCCTCGGCACCTGAATTTGAAAGTGGTCTGCAGCGATACAAAGTGCCGGGATCTCACAGAAGGAGAAACCGGGTGCGAACCACAGGCCTATATCGATGTCCTCCATGCGTGCGAACCATGGCGGGAGGCTTGCTACTGAAAACTGGGCAAAACCGATAGCTGAGGGGCTGAATTGGGCATGCGGCAGGGGAGGCTCAGGCGCCGAAATGCGTGGGTGGCTATGAGAATGGAGGAGCCCTTTTTAATGGTGCTTGTAAGCAGGCCCGGAAGGGACCTCCCGAGATCCCAAAACCGCGAGGGTGACTTTTTTACGCTATTGGGCCGAATTTTTCGCTACGTAGCGAAAATTTAATCAGCTAGCTTTTCTTTGCAAAATAAAAACAAAAAATAATAAAAAAAAAAAAACAATAGAAATTTGAAGATATTAAGAAACGATTTTAATTACAAACTAAGATATCATAAAAATACTAAAAATAAAATAAATTAAAAATTGATCAATAAAATAAAACAAAATTTGAGCTGTAGTTTGGTCTCAATGGAGACTAAACCAACTCAGTGGTTGGAATGTTAGTCATGGAGGATCAAGGAGGGATATCTCCTCCTCTTCTGTAGAGTGGCGAACAACATAGGGCTTCACTCGTTGCCCGTTAACCTTGAATACTCTCTTGTCTTTTGGGTTGATAAGGTCAACAGAACCATTCAGATATTCTTGATGGATGATAAATGGGCCCGTCCATCGTGATTTGAGCTTGCCCGGAAATAGATGGAGCTTGGAATCATACAGGAGGACTTGATCCCTCTGATTGAAAGTTTTAGGGTTATGAAATTTGATCATGCCACTTCTTACGCTTATCCTTTTCAATTTTAGGTGAAGTAAGGCGTCGTTCTCCAGCTCTTCTAACTCATCAATCTCAAGCATTCTTTTTAGGCTAACTCGGTTCATATCCATGTTCAACTTTCGTATTGCCAACCATGTATTCGATTTCTACTGGTAAATGGCAAGCCTTGCCATAAACTAAGCGATCTGAGGGACATCACCAGAGATGGTCCTTGTATGTTGTTCTATATGCCACTTAATGAGTCTAGAAGCTTCAAAAGACCAGTCCTTCTGTTAAATTAACAGCTTTCATCGGGATGGTCTTTATTTCTCGTTGTGAGCTCAGCCCGACCGCTGGTTTGAGAGGATGATCTGGGTGGCTACCTTGTGCTTAACACCATATTTGGATAGAGGTTCTCGAAGGGTTTGTTACCAAAGTGAGAACCTCCATCACTGATAATTGCTTTGGGAACTAAAGATCTAGGAAAATGTTCTCCTTCGAATTTTTAACTACTTTGTGGTCGGTTGCATGTGCTTTATGACCCACTTGGACACGTGATCCACCCCACAAGGATGTAAGCATAGCGAAGGAAGTAGAAATGAGTCCCATAGATTTGATGTCCCATACATAAAACAATTCAACTAAAATGGGGTTCAAGGGCATCATGTGACGATGGGAAATCTTTCCCAGTCTTTGGCACTTATCACACTGCTTGCACATGGTGTAGGCATTCTTAAACAATGAAGGCCAATAAAAGCCCGAATGCAGCACTTTCATGGTTGTTTTCTGTGAAGAAAAATGCCCTCCACACGCACTATCATGGTAATGGCTGAGAATCCCTTCCTGTTCTTCTTCCGGCACACATTTCCTTATTATCTTATCAGCACAATACTTAAACAAATACGGCTCCTCCCAATAGTACGAATGAACCCTTGCATGGAAGAAATTCTTGTCCTATGATGTCCACTCCACTGGTAACTCTCCTGTTACCAAAAAATTGGCAATGTGAGCATACCATGGTGCTATGGTTAATCTGGAGAGATGATCGGCAACAACGTTCTCCACACCCTTCTTATCTCTAATCTGGATGTTGAACTCTTGTAGCAATAGAACCCATCTAATAAGCCGAGCCTTAGAATTTTGTTTTGTGAGTAGATATTTCAATCTTTGAATGATGCGTGATTGCAATATACGGCCCAATCAAATAGATCGGATATTTCAAGCATGGACCCACTTTATAGCAATTCTTTCTCCGTAGTAGTGTAGTTTCTACGAGCTTCATTTAATGTTTTGCTTGCATAATACACCACATAAGGCTCCCTCTATATACATCCCAGAAGCGGCTCAGCCCGACCAAGGTCACTAGCATCATACATTACCTTAAAGGTAAGTGCCGGTGGGGGCTCTCTAATGGGTGTTGTAGTCAAATATGCCTTAAGCTCCTCGGCTGGACCTTTGTTGGCATTCTGCGTCCCATTTCAAACTTTGCATCTTTTCAAGGAGTTTGTGAAGCGGCTTAGCTATTTTGAGAAGTCTCGGATGACTGCGATAGAAACATGCATGTCCTAAGAATTGCCGCACTATCTTCACATTAGTAGGAGATGGCAATTCGAGATCAATTCTACCTTGGCTTTATCCATGATTCCCTCGAAAATGATGTGCCCCAATAACATGCTGATTTACCACATAAAATGGCATTTTCCCGATTCAGTACTAGGTTCTTTTAATTGCATCTGTGGAGGACAATTTCCAAATGGATGAGGCATTCATCAAAGCTTTCCCAGAAGTAGTTGTTATGTCATCCATATAAATCTCCATGTCTGACTCCACCATATCCTTTGAAAATATTGAGCATCTGTATTTGAAAATTAGCGAGGCATTGCATGAATCGAAGGGCATCCTCTTATAGACATATGTACCAAAGGACAAGTGAAGTGGTCTTTCATGATCATCGATCTCGATCTGGAAATAGTGGAATACCCATCTAAGCGAGTGAAGGGAATGACGATACTCTCTAGGAGCTGGTCTATGAAGGGTAAAGGAAAGTGATCCTTTCACGTCACCTCATTCAACCTTCTGTAGTCAATACATACCCTCCAACCTATAGTAAGTCGAGTGGGCATTTCCTCTCCTTTCTCATTGAGCACCGTAGTAACCCCGGTTTCTTGGAATTTTCTTGGGTTTGACTTACCCGAGCTATCGGATATGGGGTATATGATGTCGGCTTGTATCAATTTCAACACTTCCACTCGTACCACCTCTTGCATATGCGGATTCAGTCTCCTCTTTGGTTGTCGAACTGCTTTCGATTCCTCTTCTAAGTAGATATGATGGGTTATCTGAGATTCGGGTTGATGCCTTTCAAATCGAATCTTCCATCCTTGCTTTCTTGTTCCTATGGAGGGATTTGAAGCAAACTAACCTCACATTGGATTGCTTAATAGTGAATAAATCACTGCGGACAATGCATTTTCCTCCCTAAAAATGCATATTTCAATTCAATAGGTAGGGAGCTTAAGATCCTAGCTGTTGAGGACCATTTTCCCCGATAAGAGCTAAACTTGACCTTTCTTCTCCATTGCCCATGCGGTAAGCTCACTTTTGAAGCTCACAATTTGGTCTTCGATGCGTCAACCAACTCCACAGTTAATACATCTTTGTAACTCATTTTGCTTGTTCTTCAAGGATGACCTCTATCGCCTGAAACCTCTTCATTGTCCTTTGTTGGTGCATGTGCTTTTTGCTCAGATGGAAGATATTGAGCTCAAGGTTATGTACCCAGGTTAGATGCATCACCCATTAGGCAATTAATAATCACATTGGAGTAGCAAATGGCCTTCAGGGATGATTGGCACATGGTTAGCCCCTACTACGACCGGTTCGGTATCGATGAGTCAAAAAACTCATTAGATTTTTAATCCATTTTTCTGAGTTTATTATGAGAATAATGATGAATTGTTTGCAGAAAAGTGATAATTGACTCAAATTCCAATTTGCAGGAAAATACAGCAGAAAATCAAATTTTAGCAAAAATCAGAAGAAATCAACCTCTGTTGAAGTGAGGTCCAAAATTGAGGTCGCGACAGGAAGTGCAGTTTCCAGCAATTCCAAGTCATGACATCAACAAATTTAGATTTGAATAAGAAACTGAAACTTGAACAAATGAAGTCGTGACGAGAAAAAGGAGGTTGCGAAAAAGAAGACGTGGTCGAGACTCAAGGAAACAATTAAATGAAGAAATTTATGTCGCGACACCAAAAGGAGATAAATGATGTCGCGACATAACTCGAGGTCATGACAGGATCTGTTATGAAGCTAAAAGAGGTCTTCGCCAAGTAAAAATTATGACTAGTTTTTAATTAAAGAGTCAAATTGAAGTCGCGACATGATATGCTGGTCGCGACATGAAAACAGGAACTGAAGTCTTGATAAGAAAATGATGTCGCAACCACTCATTCAGGTATCAACCTAAAGAAGAGAGGCGATAAGAAGAAAAGGGATCTTCGCGACATCACCTTGATGTCTCGCGACCTGAAAAATAGTTGGAAAGAAAGAAATCGGTTCTGACGTCTTGAGAATTGCGCCCAACCTGAAGAAAAAGACATGGAAAGCAAAGGGTCGCGACATCACCATGAGGTCACTTAACATGGCTCAAAAGTTGCAGACAAAGGAGACCACCAACACCGTGGCGACCTAGGAATCAAGTCGCAACATGAAGTCATCATACAAACATCAAGGTAGTACGCAACCTAAAAATGATGTCGCGACACGAGACGGCTGGAAGAATAGGAAGGCAATGATGTGACATCATTCTAAAGTCATGTTTCAGCATCAACATAAGGAACGAGACAAAGATGTTGCGACACCACTTCGATGTCGCGACCACTAATCAAAGTTGTTTTAAGACAAACAGGTTGCAACTTGAAAGGAAGAGGTTGCGATTGATAATGAGCCATCAAGAGAATTCCATGTCGCGACATCAAATTGAGGTCGCGACATAGAACAGTGGGCTGGGCTTTTCTTTTTCTTTGGATTTCCACCTAGAGTATTTTGGGGATTCGGCCTAGTTTCAGATTCTCTTACAGTATAAATAGAGCTTCGAGATATTAGTAGTTTTCTCCTTCTTCACCACCCGACAAAGGGAAAGAAGGAGAACTTAGTGTATATTATAGAGTAGATTTTATTTTAATTTTTAGTTTTATTTTAGATTTTTGAATCTGAGTGAAGAGGCAGTGAAATTTGGATTAATTAGTCTTGTTATTTTCTTGATATTCTTGCTGGGAAATTTATGAAATCTAAACAGGTGCGGAATTCATTTCTTCTCGGTTTTATTACAATTATAGTGGTGGTGCGTGATCGGCCTCCATTTCTTAATTAAATGTCTTGCGATGTCAGTGGCTTCAATTTAGTTTATTTACATTTAGTTACGGAGTCTTTCACGCACATTTATGGAGAATTAATTTGGGTTTTAGTTTTTACTTAATCGATTGTAGTTTTAATGGATAAGTTCCCGATAGTAGTACCCTAGTACCAGTTGAGGAATGTATCTTACTACGATATCGAGGATGCCTCTGCGTGACACGAGGCAAATTCTTGAGAGTTGAGAGCATTCTTTTCTGGGTATGTTCGGCTACCATTGACGAATTGCTGAGCTCTGAGAGTTCATTTTGATAAATCTCCCATTCGCTCATAATTGAAGTTGGAGGGGTGTATTTAACAATATAAATCATCAGAGAGTTCACCTTAATCTAAGGATAATTTCCAATCCCCGTGTTAGCTCGATCAATCATGAAGTGGGATAAGCCTATGTATCTAAAGATGAGCCACTAATTAAGTAGTAGAAGTTTTGCGAAAATCTTGAGAAGGTAAAGCAAAAGTTATGTTGTCAACAGGAAATGGGTATGAAGTATTGAGAAAGAAAAATACCCAGATCTTGCAAGAGAATGTGGAATACGGGTAGCTGGTTTGATCTTGTATTCAAGAGAAGCAAGGATATTAAATCAATGAAAAGGGAGAAATCCAATTCCAATAATTAGGAAATCTTGGACAAAAATCAGATCCATACATAGAACAAAGTAAAGGATATAGTGCTGGAATTGACTGTTCCATTGTATTTCATTGATAGTTTTCGTTTCTCACAGTAAACCGATTCAATCCATTCTTTATGTACAATTTATTTTTAGTCATTTACTTTTGTTTTAGTTTAATTTGAGAATATTCAGTAGTATAGATTTTAATTTTTGTAGTTTTGATAAAACTTTCACAAATGAGTTCGAGTTCAAATAGTATGAAATTTCGTATCAGGTAGTTGATCTGCACTGGCTATCAATCTCGTGGAATGATACCGGACTTACATTCGTATTTACTACTAGATGGACTCCTGTGCACTTGCAAAGTACATAGATCAACCCTTATTTTTTTAAATCCTGAAAATTAAGAGAAAATTACTTAGCAAGCCAAATTATCCTCAACGTGACATGGGTATAAGAGAACTGTGCGCCTTTAGTGTTATTTGAGGGATTTTAGTCTATATAGAAAAAGGCGAACAATATCAAGCACTACAAAATCCACTGGATAGTAGAATTTGTCCACCTGAATCAAAATATCTCCAACCGTCTCCCCCTTTGGTATTTTGTCACTCGATTCCCTGGCCCGAATCTCGATTGGATCTGATCCGAACCGGCCCGAGCGAGTTATATTGGGACTCTTTACCTGTTTTTTTTTTTTTTTAATAACATAATCAAAATATCATATACATATCAAAAGAACTACCACCGAAGTGGTGTCCATCAAAATCTATACACATATACCGAGTCCCATTTTCAAATACAAAACTGTACTTTTACATTTACAAATCAGAGCGCAAAACCTACATGTAGTGAACCCTACTTCAGTGTTCGGGCCCAGCTAGCAGTTTTAAGTTTTCAGACGCTCTTCTCCTATATCTACGTATTAAAACCCGTATGTTTTTGCTTTTAGTGGGAAGATATATCTATGCATATGCACATTTAGTTACAAAAATAACAATGTATATCAGAATTTTCATGCATTCATATAATGAACTTATACAATTACTTATGCTTATAACAGACTTATGCTTATTCGGATCTCCCATCGGAGTTACAGAGATTATTACCCGTACGTACTACGGAGCTTATACTGGTACTTATTATCTTATACTTACTCATATTTTTATCTCTCTTATACTTGTTCAGATCTCCCGTAGGAGATACAGAGCTTATGCCTTTACTAAGGTACCCGTAGGTACTGCAGAACTTATACTTGTACTTAGACGGAAGTACTTATTCACATACTCATACTTCTATCTCTCTTATACTTGTTCAGATCTCCCATAGGAGTTACAGAGCTTATGCTTATACAGAGGTACCCTTAGGTACTACAAGGCTTATACTTATACCATAGGGCTTATACTTATATTACTTGAGTTTACACTTGTCTGAGGTACCGAGGTACCACAGATATTACTTTAACGCATACCGGTATTGCGTATTTATTCTATACGAGAGTACCCGTAAGTACTACTTGTTCAAATATCCCAAAGGACACATACATATGCTTATATCAAACTTATATTTATTTAAAAGTATCCGCAGGTACTACTAACTTATACTCATACGGAGGTACCCATAGGTACTACTAAATTTGTCCTTATCCAGAGCTTATATGGAAGTGATCAAGAGGTACTACGTAAATTAATCGGGATACAAAAAGGTACCCATAGGTACTAGCGTAACTTTATACTTATTCTGTAATTCACATCTTGTTTTCGTATTACGGAGCATATATTTCTTACTACTCCTATACTCTTATCTTACGTGAAAGCATATACTTATCTTACGGATCTTACTGTGTTGATGACACTCATACCCATAGGTACTGGCAGAGATTTTACTTCAGACAAAAGCACCAGAGGTTCTATACGTATTCATTATATCGAGTACCCATAGGTACCACTGACTTATACTTTATATTGGCGGTGAACTTATAATTTATATTCGATAAAGAAGTTCTTCACATATCTATATGAAAAATCTTTAGGTACCATCGACTTATACTTATATTAAAGAACTTATACTTATATTACCAATACATAAGTTCTTCACAGATTCATTATACGGAAGTACCCATAGGTATTACTGGACTTATACTTATATTACTGAACTTATACTTATATTACCGATACAGAAGTTCTTCATAGATTCATTATACGGAAATACCCATAGGTACTACTGGACTTATACTTAGATTACAGAACTTATACTTATATTACCGATATGGAAGTTCTTCACAGATTCATTATACGGAAGTACCCGTAGGTACTACAGAGCAGATAGCGTAGGTAATCAGAGGTACATTCAGATCTTTACCATATTCATTCTTTACTCTTATTCTTTATTCAGAGTCTTATCATATAACTGTTTGACTACCAGAGTAATCATAAGAAATGAGTAGGACAAAGCATAATAAGTACTTGAAGGTACAATACAGTACTGAGGTGCCATAGCACAAAGCAGGAGTGCCGAAGAACTGAACAAGAGTGTCATAGCACTAATCAAGAGTACCGGTCGAGCAGGAGGCTGAGAGACCAATCAAATGGCATCAGTAGGAGTGCCGTAGCACTAGCAGGAGTGCCGAAGCACCGATCAGAACGTCCACTCATTCATTCTTTGGTCCTAGGTAGTCATATGATCATATGTCTTTCAGAACTCATAATGTATCTTAATCACATTCTGTGTTCATGACATATTGCTTTTCATGTTCATGTTCATGTTTCGGGCCATTCATATTTCATATCATATTCATGTTGTATGAACACAAATATACATTTGCATTTCCTATATTTTTCCTTTGCATTTTATTACATATGGCATTTCATATACTTGCACAGTATGATGCCTATGTATTCACACATCATTCATGTATTCTTGTCCCTCTATGAATCTATTTTACTTAGAAATTGGAATCATTCCAATTGGATCATCTAAACTAAAGTTATGGCATTTTCATGCCAAACTAATCAAATTACCGATATTACACTAGGGACAATTTGTAATACTCATTTTTCAGGAGGCTTAACTTCATACATGACCCTGGTTCTTTGTATTCATTTGAAGCTAAGGTGCTAATGGTTCATTTGCAACTGGAATCACCCAAATCGGAGCACCGAAACTCGTGTTATGTCCTAAACAACCCGGACTACTCTATGATCAAACCTAAGGTAAATTTTCGAACATACCCCACTTTGAGGAATTTTTGGGCCACATAGAATTCAGAATTTGAAGCGTACCTTTTTAGGATGTTTGTCTTTCTTGAAGTCTATTTTTAAATCAAAGAACTTTAATCACTCAAATCATATAAGAAATGACCATGTTATGGCCAAAATACGAACGCTGGTCAAAACAGAAAAACAGAGCACTTACTGCACGGCATCACTGTTTGACCGTAATCGCCCTAAATTTACCCATAATGTGTGTTTTTCTTCCATTTTTCCATATGTTGATACCCAAATCAACTAAATACTCCATATACACATCAAAACCACTCCAAATTCATCTTGTGATCTTTATTGTACTCAAATCATCTTTCAATACGCATCTTTCTACAAGAACTTTTCATGAATTATTCCCAAAACAATTCTAATATGGGTCATAACCCATACACAAACCAAACACAAAGATTCACAGGTTTGCCCTAAACCCTAACTCAATTACTTCCACTTAACATGAACTAACCCCAAAGGGAGGATTCCATACTCTTGATCCCATAAGAATTCATTCTACAAGAGTTTCTACAACCCACAACCCACAAACATGTATCCATAAAAATCTATACAAAGTTCCATACTAAAGGTTAGAATCCATATAAAAATCTAAAGATCCATACTCATAGTCATAGTTCCATACCTCTTTGCTCTTCCTTTCTTCTTCTCTTTTGTTCTTCTTCTCTTCCTCTTCCTCGTCTTCTCTTTTTTTCCTCTTCTCTACATTTTGGTCTCTCAAAAATGAGAGACCAATTGCTCTTACGTGGGAGCCCCAACTCCCTTTTTCAAAATGAGAAAATCTCTCCTAAGAGACCAATCTTGGTCTCATCTTATCCACTTCCTTAAGGCCATGTCAAGCTTTTTATTTGGCTTATTTTCCCATTTTTTCTATTTAGCCCCCTTCCACCTTTCTAAATTTCCATTCCATCTTTTCTCAAATTCATAATGGCATACAAAACTTATTGATTTATGCCTCATATCCTCAAGTGGTAAATGACTAATTTACCCTTTCTCTCGGGTATTGATTTCCTGATCTATCGCTTTATTTCCAAAATTCCCATTTTAGCTTTATAATATACCCTCAACATGTCGAAAAACTACTAGGTATGTTTCTGGGGGTGTTAGCACCTCCCCACCTTAAAATAAAGTTCGTCCTCATAATTCATACTCTATCATTTACATGTTCTATGTCAGGTCCTTTCTTTTCATGTCTTTTACAAAAGCTGGAGCGTGACTCTCACTTAAGCCAACAAGGTTCCATCATAACTAAATATCCTGTCCTAATCTTTCAAAGCTGGATTGGTACTTATTCATTCTAGTCAATATACAAGACAAGGACATCCGCATTAGGCCAACACTTTACTATGTAGGTACATCCTTAATGGAAGACACTTCCAAACACGCCTAAACCCGCGCTCCGGGATACTAACTTGTCAAACCCGATTCCCGGTCCGAATCTCGACAGATCCGAACCGGTTCCGGCGCGAGGCTATGGCATCGGGACTCTTTACCTGCTTTTTTTTAATAAATTAATCAAAATATCATATACATATCAAAAGAACTACCACCCTCGAACTGGTGTCCATCAAAATCTATACACATATACCGGAGTCCCATTTACTAAATACAAAAACAGACTTTTACACTACAAATCAAAGGGCGAACCTACATGTAGTGAACCCCTACAAGGTAAGCAATTCAAAGAAGATAGCGGAAGTTTTCGAACATTTCTCCTTATACCTACACGGATTAAAACCCGTGCTAAGCTTTACGCCATGGAAACATATGTCTTATGTATATACACATTTAAAGCATAAAACAATAACAGATATCGACTTTCAGGCATTCATATAATGAACTTATACAATTACCTATGCTTATAACAAACTTATGCTTATTCGGATCTCCCATCGGAGTTACAGAGATTATTACCCGTACGTACTACAGAGCTTATACTGGTACTTAGTATCGTATACTTACTCATATTTCTATCTCTCTTATACTTGTTCCTGCATCTCCCGGGAGGGGAGATACGTAGAGCTATGCCTTTACCGAGGTACCCAGGTACCGTTGTAATCCTATTCTTGTACTTAGATGGTGCCACTACAGCTTCCTGACACTCCCCATACTCCTATACCCTCTGATAGTGTCCAGACTCCCAGCAGGGAGCTACAAAATGCAAGTCTATGCTTATACAGAGGTACCCTTAGGTTCACAAGGCTTCTATACTTCTATACCATAGGGCTTATACTTACATTACTTGAAATACACTTGTTCCTGAGGTACCCACAGTACTAAAGAGATATTACGGAACGTATACCGGTGATTGCGGAACTTATTCTTTATACTCCAGAGTACCTGTAGTACTAATGGTTCAAATATCTCAAAGGACACATACTTATGCTTATATCAAACTTATATTTACTTAAGTGGTCTGAGAGGTACTACTAACTTATACTCATACCGAGGTACCCTTAGTACTATTGAATTTGTCCCATCCTGAGTTTATACTAAGTACCAGAGGTACTCGCTTAAATTAATCAGATACAGAGGTGATTCAGAGTACGACATAACTTATACTTATTCTTGTAATTTGGATCTTATTCTTGTATTAAGGCTGTATACTTTGTCTTACTTTGGATCTTATACTCTGTCTTACGTGAGTATTATATACTTATCTTACTGATCTTATACTTGTATTACGGATACTAAGTACCTATAGGTGCCGGCTGCAGAGATTTTACTTGCATAAAAAATTCATAGGTTCTTGGCACAGATTCATTATACGGGAGTACCTGTAGGTACCACTGGACTTATACTTATAATACAGAACTTATACTTATATTACCGATACAAAAGTTCTTCACATATTCATTATACGGAAGTACCCAGAGTAATGACGTGGACTTTATACTTATATTACCGAACTTATACTCTATATTATCGATACTTTAAGTTCTTCATGTATTCATTATACTAAGTACCCAGAGTGTACTAGTGGATTTTATACTTATATTACTCCATCTATACTTATATTACCGATACGGAAGTTCTTCAGGATCATTATACTTAAGTATCTCGTGAGGTACTAATGGACTTTATACTCTACATTACAAAACTATACTTGAATACCGATATGGAAGTTCTTCACATTCATTATACGTATGTCTGTGAGGTACTATAGACAGACACAGAGGTAACTCCGCAGTACATCCGTATCTTTACCATATTCATTCTTTACTCTTATTCTTATTCAGAGTAACTACAAGAAATGAGTAGGAAAGCATAATAAGTACCAAGGTACACAAGATCAGACGTCAGAGTATCAAAGGTGTGTGTCGAAGAACTGAACAGGAGTGCCGTAGCACTAATAAGTAGTATCGAAGTACTGAGCAGGAATGTTGTAGCACTAATCTAGTGTACCAAAATACTGAGCAGGAGTGTCGTAGCACTAGCAGAGTGTCAGCACCGATCGTAACGTCCACCATTCATTCGTCCCAGTAGTCATATGATCTTATATCTTCTGTGAACTCATGATGTATCTTAATCACATTCTATGTTCATGACATAATGCTTTTCATGTTCATGTTCATGTTTCAGTTCGTTTTCATATTTCATATCATATTCATGTTGCATGAACACAACTATACACTTTGCATTTCCTGTATTTTTCCTATTATTATTGTATATATGGCATTTCATATACTCTAGCAGTATGATGCCTATGTATTCATACACTCATTCATGTATTCTGTCCTCTATGAATCTATTTTACTTAGAAATTTGAATCATTCCAATTGGATCATCCAAACTCAAGTTATGGCACATGCCAAACTAATCACTTACCTGGCTATTACACTAAGGACAGTTTGTAATACTCATTTTTCAGGAGGCTTAACTTCATACCTGACCCTATTTCTTTGTATTCATTTGAAGTTAAGGTGCTAAGGGTTCATTTCCAACAGGAAGCACCCAAATCGGAGTACCGAAACTCGAGTTATGTCCTAAACAACCCGGACTACTCTATGATCAAAACTGAAGCAGAAATTTTTTGAACATAGGCCCACTTTGAGGGAATTTTTGGGCCACATAGAATCAGCATTTGAAGGTACCTATTTCAGGATGTTTGGTTTTCCTTAATGTCTATTTTAACCAGAAACTTTAATCACTCAAATCGAATAAGAAATGACCAAGTTATGGCCAAAATACGAACGGCTACTAAAACAAAAAACAGAAAAATTTACTTGCATCGATATCACTGCTTCTGGCATTCCGCATTCGCCGAATTTACCCGCACGTGTGTTTTCCATTTTTCCATATGTTGATACCCAAATCAACTCAATACTCCATATACGCATCAAAACCACTCCAAATTCATATTGTATTCTCTAATTTACTCAAATCATCTTTCAATACGCATCTTTCTTCAAGAACTTTTCATGAATTTTTCCCAAAAAAATTCTAATATGGGTCATAACCCATACACAAACCAAACATTGTAGCAAGATTTGTTAGGTTTGTTCTAAACCCTAACTCAATTACTTGCAATTTAACCATGAATCCAACCTCAAAGGGAGGATTCCATACTCTTGATCCCATAAGAATTCATTCTAGGGTTAGGTTTCTTACAACCCACAACCCACAAACATATCCATAAAAATTCACAAAGTTCCATACTAAAGGTTAGAATCCATATAAAAATCTAAAGATCCATACTCATAGTCATAGTTCCATACCTCTTTGCTCTTCCTTTCTTCTTCTCTTCTGTTCTTCTTCTCTTCCTCTTCCTCGTCTTCTCTTTTTTTCCTCTTCTCTACGTTTTGGTCTCTCAAAAATGAGAGACCAATTGCTCTTACGTGGGAGCCCTAACTCCCTTTTTCAAAATGAGAAAAAATCTCCTCCTAAGAGACCAATTTGGTCTCATCTTATCCACTTCCTTAAGGCCATGTTTGGAAAGCCATTTTTGGCTTATTTTCCCATTTTTTCTATTTAGCCCTTCCAATCTTTCTAATTTCCATTCCATCTTTTCTCAAATTCCATAATGGCATACAAACTTATTGATTTATGCCTCTCATATCCTCAAGTGGTAAAATGAATTAATTTATCTTTTCTTCGTATTGATCGGATTCATCGCTTTATTCGAAATTCCCATTTAGCTTATAATATACCCTCAACATGTCGAAAACTACTAGGGTATGTTTTGGGGTGTTACAATTCTCCCCACCTTAAAATAAAGTTCGTCCTCATAATTCATACTCTATCATTTACATGTTCTATGTCAGGTCCTTTCTGTTCATGTCTTTTACAGAAGCTGGAGCGTGACTCTCACTTAAGCCAACAAGGTTCCATCATAACTAAATATCCTGTCTTAATCTTTCAAAGCTGGATTGGTACTCATTCATTCTAGTCAATATACAAGACAAGGACATCCGCATTAGGCAAACACTTTACTATGTAGGTACATACTTAATGGAAGACACTTCCAAACACGCCTAAACCTGTGCTCTGATACCAACTTGTCAAACCCCGATTCCTGGTCCGACCCGATTGAAGGATCCGAACCGGGTTCCGGGCGCGAGGCTATATACTGGGACTCTTTATTTTTTTTTTTTTAATAACAGAATCAAAATATCATATACATATCAAAAGAACTACCACCGAAGTGGTGTCCATCAAAATCTATACACATATACCGAGTCCCATTTACAAATACAAATCGTACTTTTTACATTTACAAATCGAGCGTTAACCTACATGTAGAGAACCCCTACTGTGTCGCCCAAAGAAGAGGCGGAAGTTTTCGAACGCCTCTCTATACCTACACGGATTAAAAACCCGTGCTAAGCTTTACGCTTAGTGGGAAACATATGTCTTATGTATATACACATTTAAAGCATAAACAATACCGTATATCGAATTTTCATGATTCATATAATGAACTTATACAATTACCTATGCTTATAACAAACTTAAGCTTATTCGGATCTCCCATCTGAAAGCGTAGATTATTACCCGTACGCACTACGTAGCTATACCGTAATTTAGTATCGTATACTTACTCATATTTCTATCTCTCTTATACTTGTTCAGATCTCCCGTAGGAGATACAGAGCTTATGCCTTTACTGAGGTACCCGTAGGTACTGCAGAACTTATTCTTGTACTTAGATGGAAGTACTTATTCACATACTCATACTTCTATCTCTCTTATACTTGTTCGATCTCCCATAGAGTTACAGGCTTATGCTTATACAGAGGTACCCTTAGGTACTACAAGGCTTATACTTATACCATAGGGCTTATACTTATATTACGGAGTTTACACTTGTTCGGAGGTACCCGTAGGTACTAAAGAGATATTACGGAACGTATACTGGTATTGCGGAACTTATTCTTATACGGGAGTACCCGTAAGTACTACTTGTTCAAATATCTCAAAGGACACATACTTATGCTTATATCAAACTTATATTTATTTAAAAGCAATCTCATGTGTACTACTAACTTATACTCATACTTCCGAGGTACCCTTTAGGTACTCATTGAATTTGTCCTTATCCTGAGTTTATACTCTTAAGTACCTGTAGGTACTACAGAATTAATCGATACAGAGATTCGTGAGGGTACCACATAACATATACTTATTCTGTAATTTGGATCTTATTCTTGTATTACTGAGCATATACTACCTTACTGATCTTATACTTGTCTTACAGTTATACTTTATCTTACTGATCTTATACTTGTATTATTTGACATGTAAGCACCTATAGGTACTGGCGTAGATTTTACTCAGACAAAAGTACTGTGAGGTTCTATACGATTCATTATAACGGAGTACCTCCGTAGGTGCTCAATCGGACTTATACTTTATAATATAATCATACTTATATTGGTACGATACAAAAGTTCTCTTCACATATTCATTATACCTGGCACCCGTGAGAGGTACTACCGGACTTATACTTATATTACGTAACTTATACTTATATTAATGATACTAAGTTCTTCACAGACTATTATACCTGAAGTACCCGTGAGGTACTGGGACTTATACTTATATTAACAACTTATACTTATATTACCGACACGGAAGTTCTTCATAGATTCATTACGCAAAAATTTAGGTACTACTCGGACTTATACTACATTATGTAATCATACTTATTACCGATATGGAAGTTCAGAATTATTATACGTAAGGACCAGAGGGTACTATAGAAAGGTATATTGCAGGTAACTCCGCAGGTACATCCGTGATCTTTACCATATTCATTCTTAATTTTATTCCTTTATTCGCAGTAATCATAAGAAATGAGTAGGAAAAAGCATAATGGCACCGAAGGTACACATAAGATCAGATGTCGTAGCACAAAGGTGTGTGTCGAAGAACTCGAACAGATTATCGTAGCACTAATAAGTAGCACCGGGCACGAAGCGTGAATGTTGTAGCACTAACTGGGTGTACCAAAAAAATATCGAAAGCGTGAGTGTCGAGGACTAGCAGGAGGTTGAAGCATCGATCGTAATCGCCCACTCATTCTATCTCTTTTGGTCCTAGGTAGTCATATGATCTTATGTCTTTCAGAACTCATGATGTATCTTAATCACATTCTGTGTTCATGACATAATGCTTTTCATGTTCATGTTCATGTTTCAGTTCGTTTTCATATTTCATATCATATTCATGTTGCATGAACACAACTATACACTTTGCATTTCCTGTATTTTTCCTATTACTATTACATATGGTATTTATATACGTACAAGAGATGCCTATGTATTCACACATCATTCATGTATTCTTGTCTCCTATGAATCTATTTTACTTAGAAATTCAATCATTCCAATTGATCATCCAAACTAAAGTTATGGCATTTTCATGCCAAACTAGACCAATTCTACCGATATTATTACACTAAGGACAAATAGAATATCATTTTTCAGAGGCTTAACTTCAAGTACCTGACCCTAGTTCTGTATTCATTCTTGGTTAATGTGCTAAGGGTTCATTTCCCAACTGAAGCAATCTTAAATCGGAGTACCGAAACTCGAGTTATGTCCTAAACAACCCGGACTACTCTATGATCAAACCGGCTAAATTGCTTTGAACATAGCCCACTGAAAATTGTGGGGTCACATAGAATCAAGATTTGAAGGTACCCCATTTCGTGGATGTCGGCTCTTCAAAGTCTATTTTTAACCAGAACCTTAATCACTCAAATCATAAGAAATGACCAAGTTATGGCCAAAATACGAACTTGTCAAAACAAAAACAGCACTTGCGGTACTGATATTAAACTGTTTCATCAGACGTCGAAATTTATCCGTATCGTGTTTTTCTTCCATTTTTCCATATGTTGATACACCCAAATCAACTCTAATACTCCATATACAAACATCAAAACCACTCCAAATTCATCTTGTATTCTCTCATTACCAATCTACCTTTCAATAATGCAGATCTTCTTCAAGAACTTTCATGAATTTTCCCAAAACAATTCTGCACATGGGTCATAACCCACACAAACCAAACACAAAGATTTGTTAGGCTTATTCTAAACCCTAACTCAATTACTTCCAATTTAACCATGAATCAAACCTCAAAGGGAGGATTACATACTCTTGATCCCATAAGAAGTCATTCTAGTAGTTAGGGTTTCTACAACCCACAACCCACAAACATGTATCCATAAAATCTATACAAAGTTCCATACTAAAGGTTAGAATCCAGCACAAAAATCCAAAGCATCCATACTCATAGTCATGGGGCTCCAAACCTTTTGCTCTTCCTTTTTCTTCTCTTCTTCTCTTCCTCTTCCTGTCTTCATCTTTTCCTCTTCTTTCTGACGCTTTTGGTCTCTCAAAAATGAGAGACCAATTGCTATTACGTGGGAACCCTAACTCCCCTTTTCAAAATGAGAAAAAATACCCTCCTAAGAGACCAATTTGGTCTCATCTTATCCACTTCCTTAAGACCATGTTTGGAAAGCCATTTTTGGCTTATTTTCCCAATTTTCTATTTAGCCCTTCCATTCTTTCTAATTTCCATTCCATCTTTTCTCAAATTCCATAATGGCATACAAACTTATTGATTTATGCCTCTCATATCCTAAAGTGGTAAGATCACTTACTCCTTTCTTCGATACTCCTGATCTATCGCTTTATTTCGAAAATTCTCATTTAGCTTATAATATAACCTCAACATGTCGAAAACGACTAGGGTATATTTTGGGGTGTTACAATTCTCCCCCCCTTAAAATAAATTTCGTCCTCAAAATTCATAATCTGTCATTTACATGTTCTATGTCAAGTCCCCTCCATTCAATATACAGGACAAGGACATCCGCATTAGGCCAACACTTTACTATGTAGGTACATCCATAATCGAAGACTCTTCCAGAAACGCCTAAACCTGGGCTCTGATACCAACTTGTCACACCTCGATTCCCGGTCCGACCCAATTGACGAATCCAAACCGGGTTCCGGGCGTGGGGCTATATATTGGGACTCTTTACCTGTTTTTTTTTTTTAATAACATAATCAAAATATAATATACATATCAAAAGAACTACCACCGGAGTGGTGTCCATCTATACACATTTACCGAGTCCCATTTACAAATACAAACTGTACTTTTACATTTACAAATCATAGCACAGAACCTACATGTAGTGAACCCTTAATCTGCAGGCCGGCCTAGCAAGATAGCGGAAGTTTCTGGACGTCTTCTCCGTACCTACACCTGACATGAACTCAGCTTTACGCCTTAAAGGGAAACATATGTCTTATGCATATACACATTTTAAAGCATAAAACAATAACAGATATCGCACTTTCATGCATTCATAATGAACTTATACAATTACTTATGCTTATAATGTGACTTATGCTTATTCCATTCTCCCACCAGTTTAAGAGCTTATTACCCGTACGTACTACTGAGCTTTCTATAATCGTACTTATTATCTTATACTTAGTCATATTTTTATTTCCTCTTATATTTTTGTTCGCATCTCCGTAGATACAGAGCTTATGCCTTTACTGAGGTACCCGTAGGTACTGCAGAACTTATTCTTGTACTTAGATGGAAGTACTTATTCACATACTCATACTTCTATCTCTCTTATACTTGTTCAGATCTCCCATAGGAGTTACAGGGCTTATGCTTATACAGAGGTACCCTTAGGTACTACAAGGCTTATACTTATACTATAGGGCTTATACTTATATTACGGAGTTTACACTTGTTCGGAGGTACCCGTAGGTACTAAAGAGATATTACGGAACGTATACTGGTATTGCGGAACTTATTCTTATACGGAAGTACCCGTAAGTACTACTTGTTCAAATATCTCAAGACACATACTCGCTATATCAAACTTATATTTATTTAAAAGTACCCAGAAAATTACTAACTTATACTACACGGAGAAAATTTTTAGGTACTATTGAATTTTGTCTTATCCTGAGCTTATACTCTGAAGTACCCGTAGGTACTACGTAAATTAATCGTGATACAGAGGCAATCTGCAGGCACGACATAACTTAATTTCTATTCTCAGAATTCTGATCTTATTCTCAGACACGAGCATATACTTGTCTTACGGATCTTATACTTGTCTTACAGAGCATATGCTTATCTTACGGATCTTATACTTGTATTACGGATACGGAAGTACCTATAGGTACTACAGAGATTTTACTTGTACAAAAGTACCCGTAGGTTCTATACAGATTCATTATACCTAGAGTACCCGTAGGCACTAATCGATCTCATACTTATAATACGTAACTTATACTTACATTACCGATACGTGTTCTCTCACATATTCATTATAAGGAAGCCCAGAGGTACCATCGTGGACTCTTATGGCCTTTATATTACGTAACTTATACTTATATTACCGATACGAAAGTTCTTCACATATTCATTACTATAATTTTAAGCATCTTCGTGAGGTACTACTGGACTTATACTTATATTACAGAACTTATACTTATATTACCGATATGGAAGTTCTTCATAGATTCATTATACGGAAGTACCCGTAGGTACTACAGAGCAGATACAAAGGTAATTGTAGGTACATTCAGATCTTTACCATATTCATTCTTTACTCTTATTCTTTATTCAGAGTCTTATCATATAACTGTTTGACTACTAGACTAATCATAAGAAATGAGTAGGACACAACATAATAAGTACCCGAAGGTACAATACATTACTAAGGTGCGGTAGCACAAAATAGGAGTGCCGAAGCACTGAATAGGAGTGTCGTAGCACTAATCAGGAGTACCAAAGTAATGAGCAGGAGAGCCGTAGCGCTAATCAGGAGTACCGAAGTACTGAGCAGGAGTGTCGTAGCACTAGTAGGAGTGCCGAAGCACCGATCAGAACGTCCACTCATTAATTCGTTGGTCCTAGGTAGTCAAATGATCATATGTCTTTCAGAACTCATAATGTATCTTAATCACATTCTGTGTTCATGACATATTGCTTTTCATGTTTCAAGCCGCTTTCATATTTCATATCATATCATGTTGCATGAACACACTATACATTTTCGCATTTCTTTGTATTTTCTAAGCATTATTACATATGGAATTTTATATACTTGTACAATATGATGCCTATGTATTCAAACATCATTCATGTATTCTTGTCCCTCTATGAATCTATTTTACTTAGAAATTGGAATCATTCAAATTGGATCATCTAAACTAAAGTTATGGCATTTTCATGCCAAACTAATCAATCTTCCATATTAACGTTACTAGACAACACACTCATTTTGCAGTAGAGTGGCAACTCACACCCTGACCCTAGTTCACCCAAATCGGAGTACCGAAACTCGAGTTATGTCCTAAACAACCCGGACTACTCTATGATCAAAACTGAAGCAGAAAGTTGCTTGAACATAGCCCCAATTTGAGTGAATTTTTGGGGCACAAAGAATCAGAATTTGAAGGTACCTATTTCAGGATGTTTGGTTCTCCTTGAAGTCTATTTTAAATAGAAAATTTAATCACTCAAATCGGATAAGAAATGACCAAGTTATGGCCAAAATACACTGCAAAATAGGAAAACAGAAAGCACTTCACGCATCGTACCACTCCTGCTCTGACCGGCATCGCCTCGAATTTTACCCGCATCGTGTGTTTTTCTTCCATTTTCCATATGTCGATACCCAAATCAACTCAATACCCATATACACATCAAAAAACTACTCTAAATTCATCTTGTAACTTTACTACTCAAATCATCTTTCAATATGCATCTTTCTTCTCAAGAACTTTTCATGAATTATTCCCAAACAATTTAATATGGGTCATAACCCAATACAATAAACAAACATTAAAGATTTGGTTAGTGTTTTCTAAACCCTAACTCAATTACTTGCAATTTTACCATGAATCCAACCTCAAAGGGAGGATTCCATACTCTTGATCCCATAAGAATTCATTCTAGGGTTAGGTTTTTTACAACCCACAACCCACAAACATGTATCCATAAAAATCTATACAAAGTTCCATACTAAAGGTTAGAATCCATACAAAAATCCAAAGATCCATACTCATAGTCATAGTTCCATACCTTTTTGCTCTTCCTTTCTTCTTCTCTTCTCTCTTCTCTTCCTTCCCTTCCTCTCTTTTTCCTCTACGTTCTTGGTCTCTCAAAATGAGAGACCACTGCTTCTGTGTGGGAGCCCTTTTCAAAATGTGAGAAAAATCCTCTAAGAGACCAATTTGGTCTCATCTTATCCACTTCCTTAAGGCCATGTTTGGAAAGCCATTTTTGGCTTATTTTCCCATTTTTTCTATTTAGCCCTTCCATTCGTTCTAATTTGCATTCCATCGTTTCTCAAATTCCATAATGGCATACAAACTTATTGATTTATGCCTCTCATATCCTCAAGTGGTAAATGACTAATTTACCCTTTCTTCTCGTATTGATTCATCTATCGTTATTTCCTAAAATTTATTTAGCTTATAATATACCCTCAACATGTCGAAAACGACTAGGGTATATTTTGGGGTGTTACAATTTTGATGGACTTATCGGCTAGAGACAAAGTGATAGTGGTTGGCTTAAGTTCGCCTTACCCAAGCTTCTTATACATGGAAAAAGGCAGTAGATTAACACTTGCCCCCAAATCTAGCAATGCCTTTTCCACACAAGTGCCGCTTATGTTAACGGAGATTGTAGGACACCCCGGATCTTCATACTTCACAGGAGTCTTGCACTCACTTGCTCAGTCAAAAGGCCTTTTTATTCACATTAAGGCCTCTTTTTACCGTGCATAGGTCCTTCAAAAACTTTGCATACGTGGGGACTTGCTTGATCATATTGAGAAGAGGATGTTACCTCACTCTGTCAGAGTACTTCTAAAATTTCGCTTTCTTTGGTTAACTCGACTTTTTACTTTTTGAAGTGCTTGTGGGAAGGAGGGGCTACATTGTGTTTCACCTTCCCCGTCGGTTGTTCTTCCTCTTAGTGGTTCAACCACCATCGTGGGAGCTGGCCGGTCCGACTGCCGGGTCCCATGAGTGTGCCACTTTTCAACGTTATCATGACTTCATCAATTCTTGCATTGGGACTAATTCGGGGCTTTTGAGCTCTTATCTCATGCATTCTCGGGCTCTTGCTTGTGTCTTAGGAAGGAATTTCTTTTCAGATCTCTATCACGGGGTTAGACAACCTGAAATGAACTTTGCAAGTTGTCATATTTGTTTGAGATCTCGAATGCATATTGTCTATTTTCTGTTGAGTGAGCCTTCACTATCTCAATTTTCTGGATTAGTTTTAACATTCAATACTTGCCCTCCACAAAGGTACTCTACTACCTTGCTTAAACTTTAATCGCTTGCTCACAGAGAAGAAGCGGAGGTCACGTCATAGCCGAGGTGGAGCTAACCATCAAGCAGTCTTCGGGGAGCATATGTGGGTTTTGGCTTCCATGATAGGTTCTGATGATTCCTCCACCATTAGGGTTATAGGTGTTGCCATACGGAGCATTTGTCGGTGGTTTATTTTGACCTAAGATAAGTATGATCATGCATCAAATCCTCACCGAAGGAAACTTATCGACAATGCTCCCTAAGATTGACTCCATAATTAAACAGCCGGGTGAGATGCAAAGTAATCCAATCACCGGCTTGCACTTCATGTTGATTTCATTTCAAGTCTCTCCCAACCTTAGCGGCTCGGGCTTTGCTCTCATCCCCGTGTCTTCGAAAAGTGCATAAATGCCTCCCTTCGTGGGTCAAGGCCCCATTTTTTTATTTCGATTCTAGTTTCGTCCATGTCAGGAGGTTTCTCGCCACATAGTTTAAAAAGTCCATGGCTTAACTGGGTGCTTGATCAGAGTCCTCCACAAATGGTTTCCAATAGCTGCCTGTATTTTTGCCTGAGACATACCATCATGGCGGATTCACAAGCATCCATGTATCGAACCCATGGTGTGACATGCACGATGGTCTCCCATGAACCTCTCCCAACACCGATAAAACTTCATTATCGTAGCCGAAAGGCGTAGATTGCCTCTTCAAACTGCCGCCTTGGTTGTACTGAAAATTTTCTTCAAAAATTCAGCTTGAAGTTTGGCCCAAATTCTAATTGTTCTCAGCCTCAGTGAATTGAACCAAATCTTGGCCTTGTCTTTCAATGTCAATGGAAATGATTTCAGCTTAAGCAAGTCCATGTTAGACACACCTTCTTTAAAAGTTGTGCAGACTTCCTCGAACTCCTAGATATGCGTATATGGATTTTCTACTTCCATTCCATGAAAAGGGAAGCAGGCATCAAATGGTCTTACTACCACATCATCAGCAGGTGGTATGATGCAGGAAGGGGCACTAACTCTTGGAGGGTGTATGTGGTCCCTCATTAACCTATATGTTGTAGGATTTATTGGAGCTCCATGCTGACTTTGCTGTTCTTCAGGTAGAGGATCCATTTGCTCACTGTGTACACTGACTTCACAACCTTGTTCAATTAGTGTACTAACTCTTTGTAATCTACCTAATATATCTCTATCCCAGTGGTACATAAACACCTGTGAAACAAAAAGAGACAAAGAAGAACAAATAATTGTGGCTCGGGCAAAAATCGTTGTTAGGTAAGAAATAAAATGACTATTATTCATAATAAAAAAAAGCCCAACAGTGATTGCTGAGAGAAAAAAAAAAAAAAGACTTGAAATTCTGAAGAATGGAATTCAAAAAGGTTTAAAAGGTCACCAATACTTGTAATGAGGATTACAAGTACTCATCAACTCATCATCTGTAATAAGGCACCATCCCCGACAACGACGCCATTTGATTCGTTCCACAGTAGGGTTCCGGATCAACAAAATTTATACCTAAACTACTCCTACTGTCGTAGCGTAACTACTGCAGTATAGTGGCTCTAGGATTGAACACAGGGATGGGTTTTCATCTTACAAATGATTTTGTAATGAGTCACAATGGTGAGACTTTTGTTTGGATTTTGGATTTGTATAAAAAGTGTGTGAAGTTGATGTTGTGGAAATTGAAAATAAACGAAATAAACTAAAATAAATTGTAAAAAGAAATCCTTGAAGTTTTGGGTCACTAGTTTGGTATGATAGGGTTGCAAAGGTATCCTAAGAGCCGCATTGGGAAGATGACCTATAGTCATTTCCAAAACCAGATCTTTGTTTAACTTTAAAAACTAACCCTTAGTACCATTTCTCTTTGAAACATAGCATTTACTGAGCATTCAATGTTCCCGAAGTTGAAAGCAAGCATTTAACCTAATTCCAATAGCTCATAAATGACAACTAGTCGGATGTCAAGTATCTAACACTAAGAATACAATCGAACCCCAAAAGCTTCTGCCAAGTATTGACCAATGAAAGTACATCAAATAACTTTAAAACCTAGTTTTGAAAGTTTGAAACATAAATATCGTTAGCGACCGCCTATGGAAACACAAAGGATCACCTCGCAAACATATCAACCTACCTAGCAACCCTCCTCTTCAAAGTTTAGAGGCTTTAACCAAACATCCTTTGAGTTGTCATCCTCAAAGGGTGTGTTTGGTTGCCAAGAAAGTGAGAGAATGAGGAGAGAGAAAAGAGAAAATGAAGTCCAAAAACAGGGGCCCGTACTGGGTATGCTTGAAATTAAAGTTAGGTTACAAATTGTTGAGAAAATGGCTTATATAGCCTTACAAACAGGTGAAAATACCAATATAACCTAACTAGTATAATTACAGTGCGGGTAGAAATGAAATTAACCAAAAACGGGGTCGTTTGTACACAAAAACAAGGAACAGGATTTTCGCTACAGGGGGAATTTCGCTACATAGCGAAATTTCGCTACAATAGAGAAAATTCACTATGTAGCGAAAATTCGCAACAATAGCGAAAATTCGCTATGTAGCGAATTGCTATAGTAGCGAAAATTTCGCTATTGTAACGAGATTTCGCTACTGTAGCAGAATTTCGCTGCTTATCCCTGCTCGCTCCGATCAATTTCTTCATTCCTACCTTGATGCAATCAAAGATAAATGATATGAACTCGATGTAAATCAGATCAACTTCGATATGCCTATCTTAATATGATAGAATAGGTTTATGAAACCTGCAAAAACTACCACAACAGCCTCGAAATACAATCATTAGTACCAAAGGGACCTACACGTGTCAATCGACTTAATTAATATGATTAGTACACAAAAAGTACTTAGAACCTATCTTAAATAGGGTTCAAAATAGCACTTTTTGGGTACTAATCACTAAGCATTTTCATGCGTAGTGGTTCTATACAATTCTCTCTTCATTTAAGTTTAAATCAAATCATGCAATGTTTATAAAACAATGTATTTGTACATTTTTCAATGACCAATGCAAGATAATACATATATATATATATATATATATATATATATATATATATATATATATATATATATATATATATATATATATATATATATATATATATTCATTTCATTTACATTCAATTACAATTCATTGGTCATTTAAAGTTATGCAATGTCATATGCACTAAATTATTCAAATCATAGATCATGCACTTTTCAATCTCATTATCATTTTACCCTTATCGAATTTAACCTATGCTTTCTGCAAGTATCGTGATAACGACCACCTAAGACGGTCCTTGTCGGTATATAGAGAGTATATATATAGTATATATATATATATATATATATATATATATATATATATATATATATATATATATATATATAAATATGTAATTTCTGGCCAGGTACACTACGATACTATCCTCATTGGCTACTGCGATCGCATGCCAATAGTACGTTGACTGACTCTATTGGTATACCAATTTATCCTTAACTCGGATTCTAACTAAGCTAACATTCTTTAAGGACATTAAAATATTCAATATAATTTCAATAGTATATATATACATTTGTATGCAAATATAACATTTTCTTTACATTCAATTTTCATGCAAATTGCTTCACAAGCAATTGTCTCAAATCACTTAAAACAAATCATTTCAAACACAAATCAATATGCACTTTCTTATCAATCATTTCCAAAATTCAAATAATTTCGTAATTATTCAAATATTTTAGAAATAGAGAGAGTTTGAGAACAAACCATGTAATCGCTACTTTGATTCCAATCTTCAATTCGACTTCAATGCGAGCTTTCCTCCTCACAACCCTATTCAAATATATGACAACTCACATATTAGTCGGTTATTCTATGAGTTCTATTTTCAGTAGGAATTTGAATCATCTCATTTGGATAACCCAAACTTAAGTTACTGCATTTCAATGCCAAACTAGTCAATATGCCCAACTCACTGGATCATTCTCTGTTTTTTTCGACTTATGGGGTCTTAACTCCATAAATTGGTAATGGTTCCTTCTACTCATTTGAAGCTATGATTCTTAGGTTTCTTCTCCAATTGGAATCATCAAATGTGGATCACCAAAACCTGCTATTGTGACATTTACATCCGTATCACTTAATTTGCAAAGGTAATCGCATTGTTCTTACACATAGCTCCACTTTGACAGATTTCTAGGAACTTTGGGGTGACAATTTGCATACACTTCCTTCAAGTAAATTATTCCCCTATAATTCTATTTTATGCAGAATTTTTAATCACTCAATTTGGATGAGTGAAACTCAACTTATGACCAAAACACCATAACAACACCCAAAATAGAGCATACTCGTGAGCTACCCGAACTCACCTTTAAGCCCATATTCAAGAGCCTTAGAGCTACAATTTTCCCTTGTCCCTAATATACATTTGTAGCCCTATCTCTTACAGTTCTTTACGAATTTCAATAACTTCATTTGGATTATTATAACTTAACCTATAGCCAATACAAAGAACAAGGGTTTTGACAAATTTTGTACAACATTTATCTTTTACAAACATTACACAAAACCAATCCAACCAACAGTACTCTTCAAAACTCAACCCAAAACAACCCCAAAAGTGGTTTAACACCAATACAAACCCCTTTTACTTAAATTAGGACTTTTTCCCAAAATCAAAATCACAAAAAAATGATGTTAGAGTTTGATTTCTTACCTTGAATCTCTTTAAATCTTCTCTTGTAGGTTGACTGATCTCTTAGAAGTAAGAAATGGGAAAAATTGCCACCAAAACTTATGATATCTCTTGCCCTAGCTTCTCCTTTTTCCTTCTTTCTCTCCAAAAACGTTTTTGCTCTTAATGAGCTTCATAGACCAAAATTTGGCCTTTAAACCCCTATTTCCTCAAGACCTTATTTGGCTCACCAAAACCCATTTTTGGGTTAAGTTATTTCAATTTACTATATAGCCCACATTTCATTTTATTTGCACTTCAAATCTCAATAATCACACTTAGACATATAACTTAAGTCCTCAAAATGACCCTAAGTCCTCATTTTCCTCCTTAAGCCTTGTTTGACTTTTCTCATTATTTCATTTCTTATTTTTCTCATTTTAGCATTTAAGTCCATTTTCATTAGACCCTTAGGTCCTTATTTCACAAATTCCATATTTGCCCTTTTTCACTTGGGTTAATTTATGGGTTTGATCATTTATTCACTTAGCATGTATCATTCAATCATATACTCATTTTCGATTATATAATCATTTAACATTCTCATTTAATCATTTATCAATTCCCGGAAAATCCCCATTTGGCTTGATTTATATCCTAAACATATAATTAAATTATTATAAAAATTATAGGGTATTTTTAGGACGTTACAACTGGCTTAAAATAGGTTGATTTGACTTGTTTACCAGCTCTACATGTAAGATATTACTTCTCATGGAGCGTGCAAAGCACAAAGGCTTCTCTGTAAGATAAATACGTTTTCATCTTTAATCTCAAAGCAAAGAATAAAAACATGTTTCCATTCAATAGCTATTTGCTTTCGTTTATGTTGCTTATGTTTCTTTGGTGTGTGTTAGAGGTAAACGAAAATGAAGTTAAAAATGCTGTGTTTGTTTATTTTTCTTTATTGATTTTTCATTTTAAGACTGTTTTTAGTATTTTCATAAAATTGTCCTTTCAAGAATTCTTACTCTTACACACACCCTTTTGACTCATTGTAGTAGTGAGTGACCTTTAATAATTAATTTTCTCTCTTGCCCCACCCTTTTCACGAATTTTCTCAATTTTAAAAGAACAGGAAAACAAATAACAAAAGTTGGAAAATGACAATCAAGGCCGTAAATAAAGCAAGAAAACGAGATAAGGAAATACATTAATTAACACATGAGATGCTTTAAATTTTTCTAACCATGGCTTTATTGAGGTTTTCATAAAAATTTATTAAGTTTTGGAAGTTATTTGGGATCTTAAATGATAGGGTTTGAAAAATGGGCTGGTAGGCCCACTCGCCAAACTCAAAGAAGAGGTGCGCCCATTAAAACACTCAAGTCTTTGATGCCACTCCTAAAACGGCGGTCCAGTCCGGGTCGCCCCAGTACGGCCGGCTATGATAATCGGGCAGTGCCCATATTCGCAATCAAACTAAATCCCATCGACAAGAGAAACTGCACAATCCCCTAATAACATTATTCCCGCCTAATTCAACTAAATCTCACCAGCAATGAAAATAAGATAATTTACGACATGAATTGTACTCATCCATGTATCAAGCCTCTGATCCCCAATCAATATGGAAGAAGATAATTTTAAATAAACCTGGTTTCTTCAATATCCCTTATCGAACTGACACCGATAAAGGCAGAAATATCCCGTCTTAATGGGAAAGAATCATAATCACCATCAAACTCGGGAAAACATATACTATAAATATCGTCACCGATCTGAAAGGTACGCAAAAACAAGCCGCTCTCTGCGCCTATCTTTTCTCGAGGAACCGATTTAGGCATTGAGCGGCCACGCGGGGCCCCGCCGACCCTTCTTTCTTGTCTTTGCAGATATGCCACACATCTAGAGCCCGTGAGACCAACTATAAGCCACACCCGCAGCCTCGTTGCATCTCACCCCAGCCAATGCCCAAATTCCGACCCAACGACCCCCAAATGCTCCAACCTAGTCCGATTGAAAAAAGGCATCATCATTAACTATTTAAGATTTTAGTTTCCCTTGAAAACTTAAATAAAAGTAAGTGTTGACTAGAAATGAAAAAAAAAATTTAAAAATTAAAATAAATAGATATGTAATTGACTCTTCATAAATAAATGAAGTCGGATATTTGTCAATTCCCTGGACAACTCAGTTATTTTTTTTTGTATAAATCATAATGATATAAGCAAATATTTGGTAGAGCTTTAAGGTTAAACAACATTTAGGGCATTGAGGAGGGGTCTTAGGTTCGGGTCCTAATGAAAATACATATTATTCCATATATATATATATATATATATATATATATATATATATATATATATATATATATATATATATATATATATATATATATATATATATATATATATATATATATTATTTAAATAATCACAAATATAGTTAAATATGATCTGGAAGCTTTATTACCTGGTGCTTTTATTTTTTGGTCAGAAAAATAATTTTAAAATTACAAATTATCATTAAATATATTAAATACGATTTGAAGCTTCATTAAATTGGCAAGTGCATTTACAAAATTTATCGTCAGTAATTTTAATGCTCCAGATATATCCTATTATGTTTCTCACATAGCCATGTAAGATATTACCTGTCAAGAAGGTCCAAAGCATAAAACTTCTATAAAATGAAAGAAACTAAATATCAAAATGTCATTCTCAAAACAAAGATTAAAAACATGTTTCCATTCAGTAGATATTTGCTTTCGTTTATCCTGCTTGTGTTTCTTGCTGGCTCGTGTGATGGGGGTCCTTTGATTATTCAAAAGAAAGTGGATTTAAGGATCACCAATGACTTAGGCACTGGCGCAAATCTTACGCACCATTGTAAATCCATCCAAAGACGATGATCTTGGCACTCATGTCCTCGCCCCTAATCAATTATTTGAATGGGGTTTCCGACCAAACTTTTGGGGGACTACCTTATATTACTGTCAGTTCAGGTTTGGAAGTGAAACCCATTGGTTTAATATATACGTCGAAAAGAGGGATGCAAGTCGATGCGATGACAAGTGCTGGTGGATGGTGGGACCGATTGGGGCTTGTTTACTGGATAGTAGATTCGGAATATACGATCGCTGCGAAGGCTGGAATGACCCTCAATATTTGGAGGGCAATGAGAAAAAAGGGAAATGATGTAATCAGTTATCGATTTTTACTTGCTCTATGTAGATGATTTTCCGTATTAAATAAGATCTACATTGCTAAACAAAATCATTGTCTATATATTTCTTTGAAAAAAAAAGGAAAAGCATGTATGACTTAAGCTTCGGAAAATATGTGGATACTTAATTTCGTATTTGCAGAAGGTAGTTTTGTGGCTAGTCAAGTTTAAGACTGGTAATGTGAAAGTCATGAATTACTTGCTCTATGAGGAATGAAGTCTCAACCAGCGCGATGAGCGGCTTAAAGGTAGTGCCGTCGACTACAAGGTCCTGGTACGTACTCCACCAAAGCCTTGGACTTCTTTTAGGAGGCGGACTTGGGCGGAGACTGGATGACATGATGCATCGGCAGTCAGCTCGATATTGAGACGATGGCACTTTGGGGACCAAATACGTCGACAGTTGGCGAGAGAGGTCGGCAAGAGACATCTCTGCCAAATCGAAAATTCTAAATAGACAAAGGGATTTAGGGTTTAAAATGTTATTTTTATACTTGAGTAATCCCGACTAGGGTAGGGATGTGACAAATGTAAGAGAGTCAGGACTATATTCGGAACTGATTTGGGGCTCTTGGAGCCCAAGGTAACTGGAAGAGGTCTAGGACTTCTCTAGATCCTATGGATAATGTAAAAGGTCAAAAAATCTAGCTAGGAGATAATCTCTTAGATGAAGTTGGAACAAGAAGAAGCCTACTAAGTCTAGGACTATGCCACATGGTTTTATGCATCAAGAATCATGATGTGGGAAGAATTCTTTTTGGAATAAGACTTAGTCCCTGGACTCAGTTTGAACTAGAGTTAGAACGGGTTTAGGACTCTACTCAAGAGAGGACTCTTTCGGTCTCTCAACTTCTGGAAGAAGCATTAGGATAAACTAGGATTTATCAACATCCTACAAATAATGGAAAGCCCTCCAATCTAATCATCCAAACTATTGATGATTCCAAGTATGAACAATCATATTTCGCTTCTTCACCTAATATAACTTAGCATGATCATCATTAAGATATTTAAGGAATATGACTACAAACTATTTAAAATTTCCTACCTAAAACATTCATTCCCCTAAACTTCTCTATGCATTCAAATTAAGAACAATAGGGAAAAGAAAATTCCTTGTAGCATTGTCTCCCTTATAAGTCTGAGAAGGAATTGTTCCAAATAAACTTCATCTCTAGTACAACTTTATTGTAGTAAAAAATTAACAAAATTTACAAAATAAAATTTCAAACAAAATTGCAACTGAACTTTAAACACACAAAATTTAACAAAAGCAAGTGAACTGTTAAAATAAAAATTGCTTGGGTTGCCTCCCAAGAAGTTGCTCCTTTTAATGTCTCTAGCTAGAGATTTGCTGCAAAATGTTTTATTTTCAGCAAAATTCTTCTCTCTTCAAATCTGGATCAACCTTCATTTAAGTTCCCTCAAAGGTAATGTTTCAATCTTCACCATTCACTTTAAATTCACTTCTAGATTAATTTTTCAATGTCACTGCCACAAAGGTGTACCTGCTACTATTGTATAAGGATAACTCCATCTTGACTTTAGTTTTCCCGAAATGTCTTAAGCCCGAATCAGATAATAGGACTTTGTTCTCTTGCTCTTAATTTTTCCTCGTAATCTTCCATCATGCCACTTCTTTTGTCTTATTCAGATTCTAGCATTATCATAAGCTTAATTCCTTAACTATTCCAGTTCATTCAATTAGAGTAATCTTTCTTCTTTGGCAGCTTGAAAGTCTCAATTCAATTTCTTGATGCCCCACATAGCTTTGTATTCCAATTCTAGAGCGAGATGACACGGTTATCCAAATAGGAGTTTTGTAAGTAGTTCTATAAGCCCGCAATGAATTATCTACCTTTATAGACCATTATTTTCTACTTGCTTGTATTAACTGTTTTCTCTAGAATTTTGTTTATATCCTTGTTGGTAATTTTTGCTTGCCCATTTGACTGAGGGTGATAAGCCAATCCCATTACATGTATGATTCCATATATGCTCATGAGCTTTGCAAAAACTTTATGATCAAAATGGCTTCCCTCATCACTAATGATTATTCTAGGTGCTTCAAATCTGCTCACAATATTTCTTTGTATAAACCCAACAATTGTATTAGCATCATTTCTAGGACAAGCTAGTGCTTCTACCCATTTAGATACATAATCCACATATAGGAGAATGTATAGGTTTCCAAATGATGATGGAAAAGGTCCCATAAAGTCTATTCCCCAAACATCAAATATCTGCACCACCAGATACATCAGAGGGCATCTCATTTCTTCTACTTATGTTGCCCATTCTTTGACATTTATTACAATGTTTTACCCATTCAAAACAATCCTTGAATAGAGTAGGCCAATAAAAACCTGATTGGAGAATTTTATGGGTTATTCTATCTCCTACAAAATGTCCTCCATATGGTGATGCATGTCATTTATCAATGATTTCATCTTGTTCTATTTCTAGTACACATTTCCTGATAATCATATCCGCTCATCTTTTGAAAAGTATTGGAGCATCCCAAATATAGAATCTGCTATCACTTCTCAACTTTCTTTTTTGTTGGCTGCTGAAATCATATGGCATAATTCCACAAGCTAAGTAATTCGCAATATTAGCATACTAGGGTGTTTCGATTGATAACAAAAACAACTGCTCATAAGGAAAGTTTTCTACTATTCCAATCTAGACAAGTGATCAGCTATCACATTGTCACTACTCTTCTTGTCTTTAATTTCCATATCAAGCTCTTATAGCAATAATACCCATCTGATCATTCTTGGTTTGGCATCTTTCTTTTTAATAAGATATCTAATTGCAGTATGATCAGTGTGTATTATGACATGGGACCCCAATATGTAAGGCCTGAATTTTTTACAAGCAAATACAATTGCCAACATCTTTTTTTTAGTTGTAGCATAGTTCTCTTGTGCTTCATCAAGGTTTCCTTACTGCATAGTATATGGCTCAACATCTTCTCGCCTTGACCCAATACAACTCCCATTGCATAATCACTGGCAGCACACATAATTTCAAATTCCTTGTTCCAATCAGGTGTTACCATGATGGGTGCTGTAACTAATATGGATTTAATTTCATAAAATGTAGCTTTCTATGCTTCATCAAGATCAAACTTTGCATCTTTTTCAAGCAATCTGCATAATGATCTTGAGATTTTTGAGAAGTCCTTTATGAATCTCCTGTAAATACCAGCATGTCCCAGGAAACTTCTTATCCTTTGACTATTGTAGGTGGCAGGAGAGTTTTTATGATAGAAACCTTTGCTTGGTCTACGTCTAATTCAATTGCAGAAATTGTGTCCCAAGACAATACCTTATGTTACCATGAAATGGCATTTTTCCCAATTCAGAGCTAGATTTTTGTCTTGCCACCTCTAAAGTATTGTTTCCAAAATTTTCAGACATTTCTCAAAAATGGATCTCAAAAATGGATCCATTTACTGAGAAGTCATCCATGAAGATTTCCATGGCCTCTTCCACCAAATCTGAAAACATAGGCATCATACATGTTTGAAAGATGGCAGGAGCATTACATAATCCAAATGGCATCCTTCTAAAAGCAAAGGTGCCATAAGGACATGTAAATGTGGTTTTCTCCTGATCCTCAAGGGCTATAGCAACTGCTATAAACTGCATTATCCATCAAGAAAACAAATATGGGGTGTCCCGCTAACTCATTCAACATTCAACAATGAAAGGTGAGGATAACGGTCCTTCTCTGTGAGTGATTTTAGTTTTCTCTCGTAGTCTATACACACCCTCCATTCCTCATATAGTTCTCAGAGGGAATCCATTCATTCTTCATTTCCTGACTAGTGAATCCACCCTTCTTAAACCACATAAACAAGGCTTTCTTAGCTATGTTTGCTCTAAGATTGCATAAATGAAGCTACATTCATCCATTTCAGTACTTCTTTTATGACAACTTCCTTTATTACTGGATTTAGTCTTCTTTGATTTTCTATAGAAGTTTTTGCATTGTCTTCCAAAAATATCTTGTGCATGCAAATAGAAGGACTGATTCCTTTCAAATCTTCTATAGACAAGACAATTTCTCCCTCGTACTTTCTCAGGATCTCCAATAGTTTATGTTCCTCATGCTCAATTAATGCAGCTAAAATAATAACAGGTTTTTCTTTTTTTGGTTCTAAGAAAGCATACTTTAAATGTCTGGGTAATTCCGTCAAGGTTAACCCATCTTAACTTGTTTCTGTTTCTTTTGCTTCCTCTTCATTATTGCATGTCTTTACTGTACTGTTCTCATTCATACTAAAGACTGATTCTTCTAATTCACAACTATAATGTAGAAATTCACAATCAAGATCATCAAGATACTAGAAATTCATCTCATTTTCATTGATTGAGTTTTGAAAATTACAACCAAACATCGGTTTAGGACTGATGGGAATTATTGTGTCTATAGTCTTACAATCTGAAATTTCAAACTCGCATTGCTCTCAAGTCAGGTTCAACTTGAAGGCATCGCTTCTTCTCCTACTCGAGAGCGAAGTTCTCCTTTTCACATTCCATCAAAATAGCTCTAGTGGCAAGGAAAGGTCTTCTCCATGCAATGAAACTTCAGGTGTCTTCTTCCATATCCATGATTACAAAGTCCATAGGAAAATGAATTTTCCCACCTCGATGAGCTACACATCATGACCTTCTAGTCGCTCCATCGCCCTATCTCGTCATTTGCAAAGTCATAGTTGTTGGACTAAGCTCCCCTAAACTTAATCTCTTAACCACTGACAAAGGCTTCAAATTGATACTAGCTCTTGAGTCGCACAATGCTTTCTTGAATTCAAAATTCCCAATGGTGCAGGGATTGGTGAAGCTGCTAGGATCCTGCATCTTCTTTAGTAAGCTCTTTAGGATCACTGCACTGCATGTAGCTGTCAAATTCACCACTCATTTTTCAGAAAAATTTCTCTTCCTGCTCATAATGTCCTTTAAAAACTTAGCATAATTAGGCATCTCAGTCAATGCCTCTTCAAATGGTATGTTGATCTCTATCTTCTTGAAGACATCCAAGAATCTAGAGAACTGCTATTCCATTTTAGCTTTCTGAAGCCTATGAGGGAAGGGAACAGCAGACATGTAGGTTTGTTTCTCCTCTTTATTCTTCACTTCTTCCCTCTCCACCTACTACTCATTCTGCACCTTTTCCTTTTCTCTTCAACCACATTTGAACTGTTTGTCTTGTTTTCCTTTCAAGTTTTTTATTCCTCTACTTTTTCAGTCTTCTTCTTCTCTTTTTCCTTTATGATTTCTAGCTTTGTTCCACTTCTTAGAGTAACCACCTACAATCCTTAGGATTTTTCCTTATGTCACTTGGGAAGGCATCCTTGGACTGACTCTGCATACCTAAGGCCACCGCCTCTACTGTCTCCATTCTTTAGAGAGGCATTTTGTATTGGCCTGAACACACTGTGTTCGTTTGAAATGTCATAGATAAGCAAATTTCTTTTCTCATGAATGTTCAACAACCTCTTATTTTCTCCCATGAAAGCCAACATTTGTTCTTCAAAGAGAAATACCTCATGGTTCCCAAGGCCGGTGTGTAATGAGTCAAAACAGGTCGGGCTTAAAGTTGGAACTCTATTAAGACGAGACGTTTCCTCAACTTTAGTAGGGACCCTCATGGGCTAGTCCTCTTCAGCACTATTCCTCTTCTCATTTTCATCAACTGTTCTAATTTCATTTATCAATGCATTCTTCCTCTCATGGTTCCCATCTCGTCTCATCAATGGGTCTAAATTTTGCTTCTATGGCACATATAATGATTTAGCTCTTAGCATACCACTCCTTTAGTCTACTCGTCGGTCTCGAAGTTTCAGATGGAGCTCTATAATTGCATTTGGCAAGGTCTTCTATCATCCGCCTTGCCTCTTCAACACTTTTTCTCAAAGCCCCACAAGAGGTCAGATCAATTATTCCTTATATAATTCACATAATGATGGAATATATCCATTTGAGGGTCCGGGCCCATTCCATGCATTAGGCATCTTTTTAGCAATCTTTCGTATCTTTCTCATGCATTATAGAGACTTTCATCCTCTCCTTGCTTAAACACAATGATTTCCCCTCTCCTTTTAGAAGTGAGGGCATGAGGGAAGAATCTACTCATGTAAGCCTCCACCAACTCTTCCCAATTACTCACTGACCCAACAGGTAGTGACTTAAACCAAGTTGCTGCCACATCTCTCAGTAAAAATGGAAATTATTGCAGCTTCATCACTTCAGGTCTAATCCCATTCAATTTGACTGTATTAGCCATTCCCATATGCTCGTTGGGGTCTTCACTAGGATGCCTAGTGAATTGGTGTTGCTGCACCATTGTGATTAAACCTGGCATCAATTCAAAATTGTTGGCTTCTATGGTAGGCTGTCTCACAGTAGAGTATTCATCTTGAATAACTAGCCTTCAAAAGTCTTCCATAGCCATTTGCCTCTAAGGTTTCTTACTTTTTGCTTTTTCTGTAATAGGTTGCATTCTTTCTCTATGATTTTCCATAGCTATTGATTCAGCACTATTAACCTTTCTCATATTCCTCAATGTTTTTTCAAGTTCTGTATCCAAAGGTAGCAGTTATGCTTCTGGTTTTCTGTGCATGTAAAATCTTCCTAAAATAGAAACACACTAGATCAAATTAAACCAGTGGAAAACATTTATATCCATTTAAGCTCATAAAAAATAATTTAAGTAGCTTATTCAGCTATTGCAATTAAAAACTATTTTTGTGATTTTTTTTTTAAATTTATGATACAATAAAGAAAAATGTCCAAATTAGCAATTCTCTTTCGTTAGAATATCGAGACGGGGATTCATCTTTTCAACTCCCGGCAACGGGCGCCTTAAAACTTATCGACCACCCTCGTGAGACTCGCTACCAATCAACCAAAATTTGGACACAACTACCAAGGACTTTATTAAGTTCCCGGCAATTGTGCCAAAAACTTGCTGGATCGATTTGATAGACCAAAAATAAAACTAATAGTCAAGAACAAATTAACTAAATATGATGAAGTCAGTAGGTGTCAAACTTCTGGTACCACCACTAAGAACTAATCACTTCTTGTATCAACGGCGCCAAAAACTTGTTACTACTGACCAAAATTATAAAATACGTCATTTGTCTTGGATGAGAAGGCTTCCATTGAAAATTATGTTTCGGGTCTAGATCACTGCAAGTGTGCATAGGTCATTCAAGTAATAAAAGTGGATTTAAGTCCAGTTATCGTTCCCACAAACATTGATGAGAAATCTAAACATAAATTACCCCATCTACTCAAGATCCTTTCTATTTAAACTCTAAAGTTAAAAATGGTTTGGTTCTAACTAATAGAAAAGTAAAAACTAAATAAAGTTCCATAACTATGTATAAAAAATTTAAATTGTCGGGATTGAAAGTCTTTTCACTGGTGTTAACACTGGAATTAGGATCGCGTACAATTATCAATTTCTACATCATTGTTTATAACATAGCTCAACCATTAGTTTGAAATATGAACTTGTCAAATATGCAATATAGTATAAGTTAGATTTCTCCACACACCATCCATTTCACTAATTAGAGATTCATGTTCCTTTCGGATACATGTGTCTCATGTGTCTAACCATTTACTTTTAAAATAGAATCCTCTTTCTAATATCTGATTATATTTCCTTTTAAGTACTTCATTAACCATTTTCTTAGAATTGAGTACCTTGCCCCTATAGACAGGAATATGCAAGCCTTCTCCAATCTAATTGGTATCTCATCCTTCAAATCTAATAAAATTTTCTATCTCATTGATTAGATCTCTGCTAACACAGGATCAAGATCCTTTAATCATATTAAGGAGGAACCTCTGATCAACTAAATTGATACATCATCCAACCATTCTCACAAAATAAGTAAGTTAGTGATCTATCGAAGTGATCTTTTAGAGTTCATTAGTTCCATAATATTACTCTAACATACCCCCAAGTAACTGCTCCATACTCTCAGGAATCTCCATCTCTGTGTCACTCAAAGGACTTCCTGGAAATCAGAGTAAGATAAAGTCCTTTTTCTGGGTACAAGCTACTAATATTCTAAAAAAGTAGTTTCAAGAACAATACCAATCAAATAAATTCACGATTTCAAACTATGACATTCTTTCAAATTGAGTTGAAATCAATAATGAACATCGATCTAATCCTAGATGGAGCTCAGTCTTCCAAAACTGGTTTACAAATAAAAATGACTAACTGATCAAGAAAATTCACTGAAATTGCAAGCGAACTGAAATAAATGAACTCCAAAAAATTTCCAAATTCCCATTCAATTTAAGTATGAAAATGAATTTTACAATGAACCAACTCTAAACTTCCCACTAATCATTGTTCAATCCATAAAAGAAATAATTGAAATGCTAATCTAAAACGACCTGAAAGAAAAGAAAAATAAAAGAAAAATAATAATATACAAAGGGGTTCCAACTACCCAGAAGTTCCTGGTTTTGCGGAAGCTAAACACAGTGCCCTAGTTGTGGTTATTTATAGATTTTCGCATGATGGTCAGATCTCAGCTGAAATTTCAGGATCCTCATAAATTTCGGGGCCCAATCGCTACTTGCCGCGACATAGAAAGTTTTGTTGCGACATAGTTCCCATCGTTGTCGCCCAGCTCTTATCGTGACCTAAAGTTTCTGTCACGACATAATTTTGTGCCTTTCCTTTGAATTATGTCGCGACAGAGTTGTGCTGAAGTAATCTTTTTCTTGTCATAAAAGGGATGTCTTGTGTCATGACAATTCTTGGGTGCCTTGTAGCTTGAGTACTTGAATAGTATGTTACGACATCAAACATCTTTTTCATGACTAAGTTTCCTTCTACTATGCTGCTTTGTGTCACGACATAAAATTTTTGTGCCGCGATAGAGTTTCTTAGTCTTCTACTTGTTTTATGCCGCGACAAAATTTTGGAATGTCATGACATAATTTAATTCTTTCTTGTTCTAACTATGTCACGACACTCTTTTGTCATTTCCAAGTGTTTCTCTTCAATTTATGTCGCAACCTAGCTTCAAGTTGTTGTGACAAAGAATTCTGCCTTAAGTTCTTCTATTCATCGCGATGATAAGAAGGAATGTCAAGGAATATCTTCTTATGGTTCTTTTCAATCCTTTCTCATACTCCAGTGTTAAATCAGCAGCTATGATCACAGGTTGTGATCTCTCGTTTCCCAAAAAGACATATTTCAAGTTCTTAGGTAGCTCCTTAAGCACTAGCCCATCTGAACTCTTCTTCTCCATATTTGTTTCCATCTCTTATTTGTTATGTTTTTCTTCATCATCATCCACTTCTATCATGAATTTTAGCAACTCTTCCTTAGTTCCATGTTGCTCATTTTCCTCTTCATTTTCAGTCATTGCTTCAGCTTCACTCTCTTAGCTTTTCTCAGAAAATTTTTCTGCAACTCTCATGCAGTGAACCTCTTCATTGTCACGTTGCTTCAGAGTTTGGTTTAAGTTGAATTTCACTTCCTCCTCCCTAACTCCCAAAGTCAGTTCTCCCTTTTTACATCAATAAGAGCTGCACCAATGGCCAAAAAGGTCATTCCAAGAAGTAGAGGAACATGCTTATCTTCTTCCATATTGATGACCACGAAATCAACTAGGAAAATAAATTCCCCCACCTTAACTAGCACATCTTCTATAATGCCCTCAAGTTTAACAACAGATCTATCTACCATTTGGAATGTTAGATTGGTGGGAGTTAACTCCCCCAAACTTAATCTTCATGCCACTTATGAAGGGATAAGGTTGATGCTTGCCCTTAAAAAGAGCCCTTCCAAATTAATGGTTCCCTATGGCACAAGGGGTGGTGAAACTTACAGTAGTCTACATCTGAGGCATTCTCCTCCGAATTACAAAGACTACACTCACGACATTGCAGTTCACTGTTCCATAATCATCTAGCTTCATCTTCTTGTTCATAATGTCTTTCATGAATTTTGCATAATTTGGCATTTGAGCCAAAAATTCAGTAAAAGGAATGTTGATTTCCATCTTCTTAAACATATTTACAAATCTGCTAAATTGTTCATAAATTTTGGCTTGCTTCAGCCTTTGGGGAAATGGTAGGGCAGGTCTATACACTCTCACCTCCTCTTTCTTTTGAGGCTTTGCCTTTTCTATACTTACTTAATTCTTTTCTTCATTCTTTTCTTCCTTTGATAGGCGTCTCTTGGATGATTCAACTGCATCCTTCTCAGCTTCTAGTTTCTAAATTCTCTATTCCTTTACAGCTTTTTCATTCCCTACTTCCTTCTCATTTTCTTGCTCTCTTATAGTTCCTCTAATTTTTCAGGTTATCAAGTAAACAATCTCGGCTTCCGAGGTCACTTTGGAAAAGTGTCTTTGGATTGTTTTTGTAAGGAAAGGGCTAGTTGCCCTACTTGTGTATCCAAGTTTTTGAGTGAGGCATTAGTGTTAACTTGAAAGATATCCATGTCACCAAATCTTTGCTCATGGTTGCTGAGAATTTTCTTAGTATCAACCATATACCCAAGCATCTGCTCCTCAAAAGTCTGAGTTCTCTTTTGCTCTTAGTGATCAAGTCTTGCATCGTCTCGATTCTTTCGATAACCCACTAAAAGTAGCTTTGATGGTGTTATTTGTTGTACTGTTGTGTAGGCCTTGGTCCTTGGCCTTGATAAGCTGATGCTAGTGCATATTGTTGATTGTTGTGCTAGTTAGGCCTTGGTCCTTAGCCTTGATGAGTTGGTGCTAGTGCATACAATTGATTGTTGTGCTGGTTAGGCCTTGGTCCTTGGCCTTAATGGGGACCTCTTCCATATGAGAGGTTCCCTTGGCGATATCTCACTAATAGGTGTGCATGGGTTGGTAGATCGGGGCCTCGCTCTGGAAGTGGTAACCCTCACCTCATCTGTAATTGCACTCCTCAAGCTAATAAGCTCCTTCCCGAGCTACTTCCTGATCTGCCTTTCTCCTTGCATCAATCCCACTTCATTTACATTATGGCTCCTCCTCTCTTGGTGGTTTAGCCTATTCATAATAGCATCAAGCTTAGCTTCGATGGTCGCCATTTTGTTCAATTATGGCATACCTCCAACTCTATATCTTTCATTACTCCCTGAAGCTTCAAAAGGAGTTCTATAATTACACATTGACCATTCCAAGGTCCGGTTAGCCTTCATCACTTTTCCTTGAATACACCACAACAAGTTGCATCAATGACACCCCGAAGAGTAATTCATGCATATAGTGGTGGAAGATGTCCATCCAGTAATCTTATCAATGCCAGTATCGATACCTCTTAGTAGTTTTTTATACCTCTCCCAAAGCATTGTAGAGGCTTTCATCTTCTCCTTGTTTAAAGGCAATTGTCCTAGCTTCTTCTTTCGTAGGTAAGGACTCCAAGAGAAAAATTCTTCATATGCTTCAACAAGTTCTCCCAAGCATTGATTGAACCATAAGGTAAGGATTCAAACCAAGTTACTATTGTATCCCTTAGAGAAATGGGAATAACTGCAACTTAATTACATATGATCTTACTTCATTCATCTAGACTATACTGGCCATCCTTAGAAACCTCCCCATGTGAACATTAGGATCCTCATAAACGTAACCTTTGAAACTGATTTTGTTGCACCATGGTGATTAAGGTTGGCTTTAGCTCAAAATTGTTAGCTTCCATAATAGGAGCTCCCACAACAGAGTAGTCTTCTCTGATCATTGGCCTCCATATGTCTTCCATAGTCCTATGCCTTCCATTGGTTCTATTTGGAGTTGCCTCTTAAGTGTTATCTCCCATGTCTTCCTGTTCAACCATCCTTTCTTGTTCAGTAATTTTAAACTTCTCAACCTTTTTAATGTTCTCTCAATTTGAAGATCTAGTGACAACAACTTAGCTCTTTTCTATTCACAAACAATACCTAAAATGCAAGAAACTCATGCCACAAGAGATCCTGAACAAAATCACCACATGATTTAATATACCAATGAAATCAAATTGACACCAACTAAAAGAAAATACTAAAATATAATAATATAAGCTACAGTAAATTGAATTACAATCGACAAAAAAGGAAACCTAACTATCATAACAATCTTAACTAAAAAAAAATCAAACTGAAACAAATATATACTACTAAAATATATTATAAAATTAGCACAAATTTCTCTAAAACAACAAATTCTACATCTAAATAGTGTAAACTGGAATAACTAAAATTTAAAAATTGCATCCAATTAGCAACTTTTTTTTATCTTAAATATATCCTCAAGTAACAAAGCCAAAACCCGTTTTAATGTAATTTCGACATGGCTACCAAAGACTAGTCAGTCCCCGACAATGGCGCTAAAACTTGATTGAAACCTAGTCTGTTTGTGAACTTTTCTCGACATATACCACTCTTCACGAGGCAAATTAATATTAAGAGCTAGTGGTATTCAACATAAGGCTTTCTAGTGCCTCTCAAATTATATTTTTCTTTGTAAATTGAACTAGGGCTCGATTGTCTGCAAGTGCACAAGTCGTATAAGTAATAAAGTGGACTCTTAGAGTCAAGATATCGTTCCCACAAGGATCTACTTCTAATGCATCTGACTGAAAATTTCGACACTAAGTTCAGCCTCACTATTTGAGCTACAACTGAGGTAAATGATACCAAATCAATAATCGAAAATAAAATTTTTGGTTCTTTGTTCTTATGTAATGTTTTTTGGTCTTCAAAATACTGATAGAATGCCCAGAATGGTTAATTTGTAAACAAAAACACAAAGAAGTTCCAAAAGAGGATGATCAGATCTGATTAATTGGTCTTTACTCAAGGGGTACTTGGTTAAGATCCTGGCTAACTTCCACAAATATAACTTTTCACAACCTGAAACACAAGTTCTCAACTAAGAACAAGTGCTCAGTGCCATTACTTTTATGAAATGGGTCCTTTAAGGAAGAAACGGTTCTCAAACCAAGGTTTCCATCAATTCCATGAGTTGAATGAGACTTGATCCTCAAACCAAGTCAACAACCATCCACATAGCACTCCCGAGCCCGCCCGACCTGACATGAGTCCAAACCGGAACCCCGACTTCTAAGATTTCTTTTATTTTCCGTGCTATTAAATTTGTTTTCAAAGTGTCGCGATCCGAATCCCCGACCCGACCAATGGCTGATCCGAATCGAGCCCTACATTCGACGTTTTCATTTATCTAACAAAACATTTGATATAGTCAGCTTCATAAGTAAGCTGTTTCAGCTTTCAGTAAGCCAATAATCATTACAATTTCAATGAAATCTCTAAGAGGGTCATAAACATTTAACAAAATACATTTACAGCAGCGTATCTGCTGCCTTTTTCAAAATGATATACAAAATCAAGGTTCGTGAGTTTAACCCTTTTGTTTTACAAAATACCACTTGCTCAAAATAGATGATATGCAAATTACTGAGCATATACTTATACTGTACTCTCTCTATGACTCTGCCGATTCGTCTTCTTTTTCTTTGCTTACTCTCGATACTTGGCATAGATAAAATTCACACGCTAAGCATTTTCATGCTTAGTGGTTCGATACGTTTATTCCAATATTCAATTTAACTCGCATGCATTCAACATTAAACCATGCCTAATATATCAACATATACTCATGCTATTCATTTCCGCATGCTTTCAATATACAAATCATTTACCATATCATAACATGCATTTTCAATGCAACAATTCATTTCACAATTCAATTTAGAGAATTTAAGCATATACATAAGAATCCCATTTACACTCGTCAATGTCGGTTCTTTCACCTTGACTATTCAATTTACATTTTCGACGAATTCCGCTTCGATGAATCCTACTCTTTATTATCATTTGCAATGTGGGTTTACACATTTAACAATCTCGGTCTCCATCATGACTTAATGTCGCTGGAGGCACCTTGACACGCGCAGATCACTTATTCGTCTCCCATCACGAGACGGATGCCGCTTAGTGCACCCCGACATGTGGTATTAATTAAATGCCATACACCATAATGACGGATGCCGATCGGGTGCATCCCGCTGGGCGGAACATTTTCTTCAATGCAATACGCCATCACATGGATGCCGATCGTGCATCCCGCCAAGTGGGACATTGAACAATTGCATGCGACGATCATTTGTGCATCCCACAAAAATCATCCGATATATCAATCAATTCACATTTATGATTTAATTCATGAATAATGAATCCCCGCTTTATCATTATTCACATTCATTCAATTTTTCAAATATCACATTTCAATTCCTATATTCACTTTCGTATTATCTTTTCAAAGATATACTCAATCTATGTACTTATTTCATATACCATTTACGCATTTCATTTCATACACTCATTCATGTACTCATTTCATAGTTACTTGGTAAACTAATAGAATATTTTGAAATAAGAATAGAGCGAGAACAAACCGTCGCCGATCTAGCTTCCTCTTCCTTTGATCTCTGGCCCTAGGTTAAAGATCACCCATTCCTATTCAATAAGATTCATGCCACTCTTAGTGGATAAAACAATTGTTAAACAATTTTAGTGAATTACAAATTTATTTTTTGTTAATGTAAATTCTGGGTTAAGACATCTGTGTCCGCTCAAGACGACCAATGAGGTGACGAGGTACGCATTTTTCACTTAGCTCTAACCTTATTCAACCCCCATTAATCATTTCTTATGGTCCCTAAACAATCTATAAGGAATACGGACTGTAACTGCAAAATAAGCAAAATCCGCTACTAGAATCCAATTACTAGTACAACTCTTGACTTGTACCGGTATAGTTACCCATCGCACAAACCCGTGACGCATACACCTTTGACTCGCACTGCCACGTGCCACCCATCACATCTCCGCACTCCGCATGTACCTTAACCTCAGACCGTACACCCTACGGGTTTTTGCCTCGAAATTTTCGTTTTTGGCATTTCTCTCATTTTTCTTCCACAAATCTTTCCAATTCGTCCCATATCAAAATCCACCATGGAATCCTTCCAAAACAACTCCAAAGTGGTTTAGAATCATAATGAAAACTCGTTTCTCTCAAGCTGTGGCTTTTCCTCAAAAAATCCAAATCAAAATATGAGGTTGTGGTTTTGATTTTTCTTACCTTGAACCTCTTCAAATCTCTTTTGTATGTTGTTTGTCACTTCTGATAAGAAATGGGAAGCAGTTTAATCAAAGCTCACTCCTCCTTGCAAACCCTAGATTTCTTCTCCATTTTCTCCTCTCTCCTTCTCCAAAACGTGATTTGCTCTTCAAATAAGCCCTAAGGACACATTTTTGGTCTTTATAAATCAACTTAAGTGTAAGGCCATGTTTGGCCTACACCCCTTTTCTCATTTCCCATTTTTGTCTTAAGTCACTTAATTCTCATAACGCCTTGTTTGGCCACCCAATAACTAATTTCTTCATTTTGCATTCTAACTCTTTATTTCACTTTCCTTATCATTTATCATTTATTTCCCATTAGTATTTAAGCTATCATTTGACCCTAGGTCCTTGGCTCTTACATTTCCACATTTGCCATTTTTCTACTTGGGTTGGCTTCTGGTTTGGATCAATTTTTCTCATTTTAGCATATAATATTAAATCATATGCTCGCTCTTCAATTTATATTTCATAATTTATCAATTTATCAAATTTTCTTAAAAACCCAAGTTTGTCTCAATTCATGTCTTTAATATATAATGAAATTATTATAAAAATTTAGGTATTTTTGGGGCATTACAACTTCCTCACTTAAGAAAATTTCGGGTCTCGAAATTTACCTTAATTAAACAAGGCGATACTATTGCCGCATCGTTTCTTCCTATTTTCCTAAGCGGTTGGCTCAGGAGCCCGGGCAACACTGATCAGCGTAATCTTCTTTTGTTCCGTAGTTCTTTCACTTCTCGAGCCAAGATCTCTACTCGGCTCTTCTTCATATGTCAAACTGGCTCTGCTTCAATCTGTTCTTGCAGACTTATTTGACGAACCGATCAGTACTCCAGAGATGGACACATGGAAAACATTATGAATCTTTTCCAAGTCCGGAGGTAATGCTAATGTGTATGCTACTCGACCCACTTTTCGACAATTTCATATGGGCCAATAATAAATCTAGGGCTCAACTTGCCCTTTTTCCCGAATCTCATCACCTTCTTCCAAGGCGATACTTTTAAAAACACTTTTTCACCGATTTCATATCGAATATCTTTTCTCTTCATGTTGGCATATGACTTATGTCTGTCAGTGGCCACTTTTAATCTCTCTAATCATTTTAATTCTTCACTTTTTATCAAATCTAGGCCAACTACTTTTCTTTCACTTAATTTTGGTCCAACACAACGGTGTTTTACATTTTCTTCCATATAGAGTCTGAAGGCGCCATTCCAATACTTGATCGGGAACCGTTGCTGTACACAAATTCAGCTAAAGAGATGTGTCGATCCCAACTACCTTCATAGTCCATCGCACAACTCCTTAACATATCCTCTAGAATTTGGATCACTCTCTCTGATTGTCCATCCGTCTGCGGGTGGAACACTGTACTGAAATTTAGTCGAGTACCCAAGGCCTCTTGCAATTCTTCTCTCAAATTCAAAGTAAACCCTGATCTCGTCTGAAATAATGGATACATGACCGCGTAACTCAACTATTTTTGATAAATAGCTCATTATTGTCGTTTAATATTCTGCCTCGTGACCGTAGGGAAGTGAGTCGACTTTTGGTCAATCGGTCCACCATCGATTAGTGTCCAAGTACAATTTAACTGCATAGATAGGTTTTGAGTACTTTTGTGCATTAATCATGTCATATAAACTAATTGAAGTGTTCATGTCATCTTAGTAACATTTATGCCATTTGGAGCATGTTTTTGGTTGTTTTGTAGGTATTTATGCACTCTAGGCTTCAACCATTAATGTAAAATGATCAATCATGAGGTTGGAAGTTTAGTCTCAGCCATCAACAAGCCCAAAATCAATGGAAAAAACAAAGGAAAAGTGGAGGAAATGATGCGCTTGAAGACAGGACGAGGCATGCAAGAATGAAGAACAGAATTTTCGCAATTGTCAAGAACCACTCGTAATCCTATGAATTTCGCAAATCGGTTCGCAACAAGCCATAATTCAAGACAAATTGCGTAAATTGCTAGCCAACTTGGTATCGCGGCATTTGCGAAATTCGCTTCACCGACACCTCGCTTAGGCTTAGCGAAATTCCGCTTAGCCAGCTAAATCTAACCTTGCCAAATTCGGGCTAAACACTTGCCAAATTCGCTAGACCTCGCCACTTCGCTAAACACTTGCCAAATTCGCTAATTAGCCGTAAATTCTCCTCAGAGCGAAATTGCATGCCTCGTCATGTCAGGTAATTCACGCCGAACCGCCTTCAAACTTGGTTTATTACCCAATTGTCCTATAACTTAGCCTAGTTATTAGGGTTTTTGGTAGTTTCATACCTTGAGGAGGCCTATAAATACCCCTCATGTTTTGTAATAAAAGAAGGAGGATAGAGAGAGGATAGAAGGGAATACAAGTTTTTTTGGTGATTTGTAAGTTATTTTCTTTTATCGTTTGTAAATAAATTGTTTTATTTTTAAGCTTTGCTTTTTATTTTTCTCTTCTCTCTCTCTTTCTCTTTCTTTCACTTCTGTCACAAACACACCTCTTGGAGGATGACAACTCAAGAGATGTTGCTGCTTCTCCTCCTTCGTTATAAGGAAGCTAGTCATGGTGGGGTTAAGCATGTTGTCCTCTTGTACTAAAAGCCACTGTGTAGTGTATTTATGGTCTTATTTTCAAAAATTCAGCATAACATGGGATGTTATTGTCTTGGCCAAATACTCTCCATGCTTTAGGACTGTTGTTCTTAGATGGTCTTTACGAGCCTCCGAGATAATATTTACATGTTAGGTTCTTCAAATTAAAGGTTAAATAACATTGACTTTATTGTTTCAAGCATTACTCTCCATACTTTAGGGTTCAAAGGCTCGGTGAGAGATGCACCGTGGATTCTTTAGATGGTCTTTACTAGCCTTTAGAAAATGATAAAGGAATGTTAGGTTTTAAACAAAAGTGGGCCATAATCGCATCCCGTGTCGACTCACATAGGAGGATAAAACCCGAGGACACGTGGTTTGCCCTAGCTTGTCAAGTTGGTGACCTAAATCTTCAAAGTTTAATTTCTTCACTTTAAATTTCACTTTTACCATTTCCGCTTTTGTACTTCATTAAACCATTTACAAATTTTTGGCACAAATCCAAAAAGTCCAAATAGAAAGCCTTACTCTTCATGCTCCTAATGCAAACCATTTTTGGGGAAGAAAACTCCATCCCCGTGTTCGACCACCACTATATCAAGCAGTGAGCTTGACTACGGCAAAGAGGAGGAACTACTGGATATAAATATTGTTGATTCCGGCTCACCCTACCGTGGGCACGAATCAAAATGGCGCCGCTTGCCGATGCAGCCCGACTTACTAATGGTAGTCAAGAGTACTGATCCACATCACAAGTGAAGGTAACCTTTTAATTTCTTTTGCAACTCACTTGCGTGAACCGCCGCTTGTTTACTTTGCAAAGAATCGCACTGCTTAGCCGCTTTTCATTCAAATGCAAGCCATTGTTGTTAGTTAATTTTAATCTTTTGCAGTGTTGTTTGTCGCTTCGGTTGCTCTCTTTAATTGTAACAACCGTGTATGCAACAAGGGATAGACACGAGATCAGATAGGATAAGTACAATAACTTGACCTAGCTAGTGAAGCCAAGTAGCAACCGATACCATGGATCCCATACTCGAGGAACAACAAAGTCAACCAGAACCCCTATGAATCCAAATGCATATAGAACCATGAGGATCACATCCACCTCCTAGGAGTTGCCCCATCCCGTATCATTCCTCCCCGCTCGAAGATGGTGCTGAGGCCTTATTTGCATCTCTACTCCCACATATCATGGTATGGAAATGAAAACTATACACTCATATAAGGGATTTTGAGGAGGTTTGCAATTACCTTCAAGGAAGGTATGATGACATGGATTTGTCGGGCCAAAGGCATTTCCATCGACTCTGAAAGGATACACAAGATATGGCTCAACTCATTGAGGCCTTAGAACCATAAGAAATTGGCCGAGCCGCAGTCGAATTCTGAAAAAGTTCTTCGCTCATAAGACCACAATAATTTGAAAAGACAAATCTATACTTTGCAAATTTCAGATGGTGAGAGATTTTACTGGTTGGGATTTATGGAAACCATCGCGCATGTCCATTACTCAAGGGTTTGACACATGGATGTTGGTGAACCACTTCTATGGTGGTATGTCTCCCGCCATGAGACAACTCTAGAAACCATGTGGGGAGACTTTTACAAACATCCCGATGAAGCCATGGATTTCTTTAAATTACGCTGGGGCCGAAAACTTCTAAGGGTCGGGATGAGCTTAACCTCAGAGAAACCGACAGATGAGACCAATGCGCCAACCAAACTGCAGGGATGTATGCACTCGCCTCGAAGAAATAGAGATGAGGGCTAGGATTTCCCCAACCCTAGTTAAGAAAGTGGATGAGCTTGAAGGCAACAATGCAAGAGGTGCATGCAAGTGACCGACAACACCGCACAACCTAATCCCCTCGCACAAATTTCCAATCCCTGAAGACACTCAATAGAATGTTGTTCCATGACCCCTCGCAGTTGAAGGATTTGATGTCAATGTGCACACCGTAGGACAATTCAAGCCCTAATAACCAAATGCTCCTTATGGGAATACTTATAATCCCAATTGGAGGAAATCAATTCCTTAACCTTGCATGGAGACCAAACCCCCCGCTTACGTATTCTCAAAAAGCAACCTCATTGCTTTTCCTCACAAATACAACAACCAACATCCTCTTCTCCAAAGAGAATAAGCCATATTGAATTTGAGTAAGGTGGTAGGCAACTTTGTTGAGGAACAAAAGGAATTACCGCGCACCGCACAAATGATTGATACCGTGAAAGTACATTGAATAAGAGAATGGGGACGTGGCTCGAGGAGCAATCTCAACCAGAAAATTGACAACCTACAAAGATTCAATCACCAAGATCACCAAGTTCCTAGAAGTACAAGAGAATGGAAGGTTTCATCACAAATGGGCCCAAATCCTAAAGGAATTCATGAGGTGGGTCATCCAACACCAGAATGGATGAGGTTAAGGCCATAATCACCCCGAGAAGGAAAAGAGGTTGATCACCCTATGCCAAAACCTCAATAAGAACCTAGGCAAGGAGAAGAATTGAAACTCCAGCATATCCTCCTAGAGGAAGATTCAATGAAATACCGCATACCACCTCCCACCACCATTTCCACAAGCACTTAGAGGTAAGAAGAAGGTATCTCAACAAGGCATTCTTGAAGTCTTAAGGCGCTTTAAGGTTAACATACCTTTACTGACCTAATCAAACAAGTTCCCCGCTTATGCAAAATTTTTTGAAAGATCTTGTACAATTAAGCATGGGATTAGGCATTGAGAAGAAAGCATTTCTCACTCGAATATGTCAAGGTTATAATCCAAAGTAAATACCCCGTCAAATACAAAGATCCCGGATCTCCCAGCCAATTTCGCCAATATCAGGGAATCGTATAAATAAGGCATTGCTAGATTTAGGAGCCAAGTAGAATCTTATGCCATTTTCAGGTATACATGCGCTAGGCTTTAGGTGAGCTTAAACCTACCTCAATCACACCTCATTACGATAGATCGTTGAAAATCCCTAAGGGATAGCGTTGAGGATGTCTTAGTGAAGATAGACAAATCTCTACTACCCAAGATTTTGTGGTACTTGACACCGAACCACCATAGTGAACCCAATCATGTGCCAATCATCTTAGGGAAGACCATTTCCGGCCACCGCCAATGCACAATAAATTGCCGAATGGAGTCATGCAATTAACTTTTGGTAAATTAATGGAGTTGAATATCTTTCATTCAACAACAAACATGAGTCAAGAAATTGAAAATCAAAATTTGATGAAATTGTTTCAAATGATCAATGTGCAAAAACACAAAGGTTCAGAAATGCAAGGATTAATCAACCTTGGATAAAAGAAGAACTTACCTGCTAACAACACTGTTTAGCAAGCCAATTGCTCAATTCAACAAATGCATCACCGAGGAACTCGATCAACAATCGTGGCACCCAAACAGGTCATGGAGCCAGCCCAGGCCACTGCACGGGTTGAGGAGATCATTCTCCTTGATCCCCCTTGAGTATTTCTGAACTCGAACTGGTTCGGTGTTTTCAAAAACCGGATTGCAGTTCACAAATTTTAATTTTTGTCTTATATTAGTTAATTTTCGGGGTTTGTAATAATTTTTCAAAAATTTTTAACTAGCAATTTTTCCTTTCTCATTATAAATTTAGTTTTGTATATGAAAAGCCAGTATGTTTTAAAATACTAATCATAGTAGTATAGTAAATTTCCATAACAATAATTTTTAGTTATATTATTATTTAATAATAGCAATTAATTTTGAAGTTTTGAACGCAGAAGACTTATCCAGCCCAAATTGGCAGTGCAGCGAAAAGGCACAATAATGGACTATTCATCAGTTTCAAATGGCCTATTTGCTATGAGGGATTACTAAATCACAACCCACATTCAAATTTCCCTCGTGTCCCATTCCAGAGTCGCCGGTCCCCCGCATCCTAGCACCGCGCCGCCGGCCATCGAGTTGCTCCATCCATCGCGTCAGCCCGCATCCCACGCATCAGAGTTCAGCTCCGAGCCGTGCCTCGCCTCCCCCGAGCCCTCACCACACGTACGGGCCCCATCTGGCCACTCCGCTAGGACTCCGAGTCACACTTCCAGGCCCCTGCTCAGCTTTGTGAGGAGCTCCGCATCGTTGTCTCGATCATATTTCGAGCCTTCTACATCGCCTCCAGGTCCAGCCTCACCCCAGCTAGCGAGCTCCCGGTTTGATAGTTTGGTTCAGGATCTGGCCAGGCTCGGGTGGAGCTTCGGGCCGTACATACAGCCCTACCATATTCAAAGTGAGTCCACCCCTTTCCAAAGCAGCTTTATTTTAGGATATCATATGGTCCGTACGAGGTGGGTCCCAGATTCGTCCTGGGTGAGATTTAGCACAATCCGAAAGAAGAGGTCATGAAGACTCAAGTGATCTCAAAGACTAGTTACATCACTCCGTCTCCCAGGTCATTCCACGAGCCTCCGGGATTCAGACGCTACTGTGACACGATAGACCCCTCGGCCCCATCCCCGTGACTCGTAGAGGAGAGCCAGGAGGGCCCGCTTCTTCCGCCGGCCCCCGCACTCTCGGCCCAAGCAGCGAAGTCATCATCTTCTGCATCGCCACCATCACTACCGCACAAAAGAGGTCGTGAGACGACACCTTCACCTCAGCTATCACCGGCCTCGCGGATCAGGAGGCCTATGTTCGTAGGACACCCCATTCCGGGGAATGCAGATATACGTAGCCGACCATTTCAGCAGGAGTCGTTCTACGAATGCCTCGATTGATGGTCGACCCCAGATACCAGAGCTCATGCGATTGATCGAGAGGTATTCGCTTCCTCCCATTTATGACTCCAATGACAGCCTACTTACCCGAGTGGTCCATAGCCTCTACCACTCCATGACCTCTCGGGATGCAGATGGTCCACTGGAGATCCATTTCAGGATAGATGACCGCCGAGGTGTACTCAGTCCAGCGGTTATTTCAGCAGCCTTGAGATTGCGCATACCGCCGCGCAATGCTGAGGGTTACAGAGATTGGGCCCACCCTCCGCCCAGAGCGATGGTTCGAGCACTGGCCAGGGATGCTACAAATTCCCGGGTCCAATTCTTTATCTGAGGCGCCTTCCGCCTCATATGTCGATCATCGACCACCGGGCCAAGAGCACTGCCATTCCCTCCGGCAAAGATTATGTGCACTCGAGGGGATCCCATCCTGAGGTATCAGACGGATCTGTGCAATTTCCCGGTTTAGCCCATCCGAGCCGGTGATGACTTCTCTCTGCCTCCATGGGCTTGAGGAGAAGGTCCATAGGAGAGACCTCGCACGCCACAGAGCATACCACTTCTTATAATTTCAGGCTTTTCCTATATTCTTGAGCAGATGGGATTTCCAGAGGAGCCTGGGATCGAGATGCGAGACAGATGCCTACATGTAGTAAAGAAAGGACCTGCCATGACTATGCCCGTCCATTTCCATACGCCAGCCGAGACCAGAGGGAGGCACCTTGATCAGAGGCTGATGACCACCATGCGCATGATATGCCTCAAGCCCCGAGCCCGAGGTACGTAGGCCTCCTGAATTTATTTCAGACGTTCCCTCCATCTCCACCCACTACTTCAAGGCCGCAGCTCCCCATGCATACTCCTGGCTCCTCTCATTCAGCACACCAGCCACCGGAGTATACACATGTTAGTTCGAGGGAGATGGCTGGAGTGATGGATGCGATCCGCATTGACTAGCGTACCACTCAGTACCCCAAAGATGCAGCTTTGCCATGACGCAGATCGCTCGAGCCGAGGCCACTTCGGGGACAAAGGCCATTCCATGCTCATCGTATCATGACCCATCCGGGGTCTTCCCTCATGATCCCCGCTCAGAGAGGAGCTCGCCACCGATGCACCCATTGATATGCCGGCAAAGGAAACAGAAGAGTTTCACCAAACACCACCACAAAGCAGCGAGGTGTGTCAGGTCTCTTGATTTATGTATAGCTTCACTTTATCAACCGCCTCTACTAATTTTGATTATGATTTTTCAGACAGCTTACAGTAGGCAAGGATATGTTTTTGTGTAGCCTGTTATGCATGTATTAAGCCATTTTGGCTATATTAAAAGCTACTCGGGATTATATATATATATATTCAAATTTCAGATATTGTGTTTATCAGGTCCCTAGTGTATAAGTATGTGTTTTCTTTCAAACTACATAATTAAATTGCTTCAAATTGAACAATTGAATTGCTTCAATTGAACACAATTGAATTGTTTTAAATTGATAATTGAATCATCATATTTGTCACCTATATGCTAAAACAAATCTCCATGCTTGAAAACAATTTGTGTTCTCAATGTCGTCTAAGAAGATGTTCAACTTGAAATTTCCCTTTATGCTATGTCACACACGCACTTCGGATTGTTTCAATAGGTTGTAAATTTGCATGCCTCCTTCACTTGCAAACCGCCTCAGTATGTTGACAACTCCAGATAGTTGGAAAGTTACCCACATTTGAAGATCAATGTTGTCTTCCAAAAAGGAAAAGAAAAGAAAAGAAAGAAAAGCAAAAGAAAAAGAAAAAGAGTTAAGAAAAAGAAAAATAAAATCGTGGAAGTTTTGCTTTTGAAACCCGAGCACCTGGCCCCAGGGTGTATGGCGAAAAGCTCAAACCCGATGCCCTAAGCCTCATTGCTGGGAGTCATCGATTTTGTGTTCGCTACATGGGTGGATAGGTAGAATTTAAACACCAGGTGTGCTTGATTTCAAGGTCGCTTGAAGTCCCAAGTAGTTTCCTTTAGAGTTAGTGGTCTTTGATCCTTTCGCTTGATGCCCTAAACCTTAATTGCTGGGAGTCGCCGGTGGACCCTCGCTACATGGACTTTGGTGAAGTCGGATTTTTAAGCATTGCATCCTACAATATAATTCGAAAGGCAAGAGAAGTGTAACCAAATTTCTATCTTAATTGTTCAACAGCTTTAAGGCCATGTCACAATGCTAGGGTCGGGGGAAACAAATTGCATTTTATTGACTCAATCTAGATACAAAATGAACCATTAGGATTCTAGTGGAAATCCAAGTTGAAAATCATGGAACTAGTGTTGTTCTAAAATTGTTCTCTTATGGATTTTATTCTTGTATATAGGTTTTCAAATGTTGATTTCAATTGTTCACTTTAAAGTAATGTTAGTTTGTATATAAGTACAATAACCTTTTTGAATCATAATCTTGTTATAAATCACCACATGCATCTCCTTTTTCTTTTGCATTGCTAAGGGACTAGCAACGCTTCGGTTGGGGGTGTGATTTTTGAAAATCCAAAAAGTACAATTTTGAACCCTATATTAGATAGGTTTTGAGTACTTTTTGTGCATTAATCATGTCATATAAACCAATTGAAGTGTTCATGTCATCTTAGTAACACTTATGCCATTTGGAGCATGTTTTTGGTTGTTTTGTAGGTATTTATGAACTCCCTAGGCTTCAACCACAATGCAAAATGATCAATCATGAGGTCGGGAAGTTTAGTCTCAGCCATCAACAAGCCCAAAATCAATGGAAAAACAAAGGAAAAGTGGGAGGAAATGAGATGCGCTTGAAGACAGGACGAGGCATGCAGAACAAGAAATGTGAATTTTCGCAACCTTCGCTTCGCCGCAACCACCCGCACCCTAGCGACTTCGCAACCGGTTAGCAAACAGCCGCAATCTCAGCACAAATTGGCGTAAATTGGCTAGCCAATCTCAGACCGTGCATTTGGCGTACCCGCTTCTCACCGATAATTTCATTTAGCTTAGCGAAATTCGCGCTTAGCTAGCGAAATTCCAACCTTGCCAAATTCAAGTAAACACTTGCCAAATTCGCTAGATTCCTGCCAATTTCGCTAAACACTTGCCACCCGCTTAATTAGCGAAATTCTCCCCAGAGGCGAAATTGCATGCCTCACATGTCGTGTAATTAATGCCGAACTCGCCTTCAAACTTGGTTTATTACCCAATTGTCCTATAACTTAGCCTAGTTATTAGGTTTTTTGGTAATTTGCTACCTGAGGAGGCCTATAAATAATTTCATGTTTTGTAAAATAAAAGAAGTGGGAGGATATGGAATACAAGTTTCGTGATTTGTGTTATTTTCTTATCGCTTTTGTAAATAAAATTGTTTTATTTTTTAAGCTTTGCTTTTATTTTCTTTCTCTCTCTTCTTCTCTCTTCTTTCTTTCACTTTCCCATTGCCAAACACACCTCTTTGAGGATGACAACTCAAGAGATGTTGCTAAGCCTCCTTCCTTTGAAGAGAAGGAAGCTAGTCATGTGGGGTTAAGATGCTATGTCCTCTTGTACTAAAAAGTCACGTAGTGTATTTATGGCCTCTTATTTTCAAAATTGGGCTGCATTAACATGGGATGCTATTGTCTCGCCAATACTTCCATGCTTTAGGACTGTTGTTCTTTAGATGGTCTTTACGAGCCTCTGAGATAATATTTACATGTTAGGGTTCTTCAAATTAGGGTTAAATAACATTGACTTTTATTGTTTCGGCCAATACTCTCCATACTTTAGGGTTCAGTGCTCTGGGTGAGAGATGCGTCGTGATCTTAGATGGTCTCTTACTTAGCCTTAGAAAATGATAAAGGAATGTTAGGGTTTTAAACAAAAGGGGCCATAATCGCATCCAAGCCGACTCACATAGAGGATAAAACCTGAGGACATGTGTTTGCCCTAGCTTGTCAAGGTTGGTGACCTAAATCTTCAAAGTTTAATTTCTTCACTTTAAATTTCGCTTTTACCATTTCCGCTTGCAATTCGGGCTTAAACCATTTACGCCTGACACAAATCCAAAAAGTCCAAATAGAAAGCCTTACTCTTCATGCCTTCTAATGCAAAACCATTTAGGAAGAAAACTATCCTCGTGTTCGAATTCCTAGACTCACTATAACAAGCAAAGAGTTTGACTACGGCAGTAGGAGGAACTACGGATACAAATATTGTTGATTCCGCTCAGCCTACTGTGGCACGAATCAACTACAACCCAAACTGAGTCCTGCTTCTTCCCTATCAATGGTAACCCAACCACAAAGTCCATGGTAATTCGGTCCCATTTCCATTCCGGTATTCTGATAGGCTGCATTAATCCCGAAGGAACTTGATGCTCTGCCTTTACTCTTTGACACACAAAACACTTGGTTACAAATTATGATACATCTCTTTCATCTCTAATTACTCGTAATGACATTTTCAAATCTTGATACATCTTTGTGCTACCGGGATGGATAGCAAAAGATCCACTATGTGCCTCTTCAAGTATGGATTTTCTCAAATCATTATCATTGGGTACACAAACCCGATCCTTATAATACAATACTCCATTTTCATTCACTGTGAACTCAGTTTCTTTACCATAATCTGATTCATTATGGCAGAAATTTTCTCATCTTTCTTTTGTGCCTCTAGCACTCGATTCAACAAATTCGGTCTCGCTATCAATTCTGCCACTATTGTACCATCGTCTGATAATGACAATGGCATTTAACGCTCGAAGTGTTTGCACTGTCTTCCTACTCAAAGCATCGGCCACTACATTGGCCTTTCCCGGGTGATAATCAATCACGCAGTCATAATCTTTTATCAATTCCATCCATCTACGTTGTCTCAAGTTAAGCTCTCGTGGTGAGGGCAAATACTTAAGACTCTTATGATCGGTGTAAATGAAACACTTTTCTCCATACAAATAATGTCTCCAATTTTCAACGCAATACAATTGCGGCTAAGACTCCAAATCATGCGTGGGGTAGTTCTTTTCATGGCTTCAATTGTCTGAAGCATAGTCTACCACTTTACCCTCTTGCATTAGGACACATCCAAGTCCATTTAATGAAGCATCACTAAAGATCACATATTCTTTACCGTAGGTCGGCTGAGTAAGCACCGGAGCCTCGGTTAAGAATGCTTTTAACTTTTCAAAACTTCTTTGACATTTTTCACTCCATTCATATTTCACATTTTTCTGTAGCAATCTCGTCATCGGGGCTGCAATCATAGAAAACCCCTTAACGAATCTTCTGTAGTAACTCCCGCTTGCACTTAAAACTACGCACTTCCTCGTAACATTCCTTGGTGGCTTCCATTCGGCAACCACTTCTATTTTCTTCGATCCACTTGATTCCTTCTTTCATACAATGTGCCCAAGAAAGGACACTTCATTTAACTAAAAACTCACACTTGCTCGCCTTGCATAAATCAAGCTTTTTTGGCAAAGTCTCAATATCACCCAAGGTATGTGTCATGACTTTCTCGATCTTTCGAATACACAAGAATGTCGTCTATGAACACTATGACAAACTGATCCACATACGGTAGGAAAACACGATTCATTAGGTCCATGAAAGCCGCTGGAGCATTTGTCAAACCAAACGGCATTACAAGAAACTCATAATGTCCATATCGCGTTCTAAACGCCTCGCTCATGCATTATCTAAGATCTTTAATTTTCAACTGATGATACCCAGATCTCAAGTCAATCTTTGAAAAGATACTTGCACCTTTCAATTGGTCGAACAAATCATCAATTCTGGGTAACGGATACTTATTCTTTACGGTCAACTTGTTTAGTTGTCTATAATCAATACATAGCCAAAGTGTACTATCTTTCTTTTTAACAAAAAGCATGGGAGCTCCCCATGGTGATACACTTGGTCGAATAAATCCCTTTTCTAGCAGTTCTTGCACCTGCAATTTCAATACCTTTAGCTCCAGTGGAGCCATTCTATACGGTGTAATGGATGCTAGTGTGGCACCTGGTACAATGTCGATAGCAAACTCAATCTCCCTCTATGGAGGCAATCCTGGCAACTCTTTCGGAAACACATCTGGAAAGTCACTAACGGTAGGGATATCAGATACACTAGGCCTTGCCTTTACTGTATCAATCACATAAGCCAAGTAGGCTTCACATCCTTTCCGCACCATTTTTCGCAATGGTCGCTGATATCACATTAGAGAGGTGGCTCTGACCTCTCATCGATGAAAAATAACTCATCATCATCTCTGTCCTTAAGGTCACTCTTTCCTTCTTACAATCGACTATCACTCTAAGTAGTTCTGACAACCAAATTCCATCCCCAATATCACATCAAATTCTCTGAAGGATAACTCTATCAAGTCTCCCATAATTTCAAATTCTCTTCTTCGCTCACTAGCATTTCGGGAGCATACTTGCTCAACCGTGTAAATTCTCTCAAATATTCGGTTACACTTGATTGCCTTTGTTTCAAATTATGAAACTCTCGCCGCATATTGTTTAAATAGAAGGCGGCCCACATAATGCTTCTTGAACTCATCCAAGAAGAACCTCCATGTAACTCTAAAGGCGCGGGTTCCAGTCACTAAACCCACCACTGATAAGCCTCATCCTCTAGTCATGAGGTCACACACTAGCAGAACTATCAGGATGATTTCCCGGGTCATCCTCGACCCTATGGGTACCTGAACCATCCATGCTTACCTATTTAGATCGACAAGATCCGTGTCAAAGTCATATCATCCCTTTATATGCAAATGCAATGTATGTCAAATACCATTTTCAAAATCGTTTAGGGCCCCTTTTTCGAGAAACGCCTAAACCTAGGCTCTAATACCACTAAAGTGTAGCTAATTCCCGACCTACCTAACCTTCCGGGACATAGTCCGAACAGAAACCCCGGATGCTCTCAGCTTATTTCTTTTTTATTTTCTTCAGGTTATTAAATTCCACATAAAAGTGTCTTGACCTAAATCCTCGCCCGACTAATGGCGATTCAACCGAGCCCGGTTTACTCCGCGACGCTTTCATTTATCTTAACAAAACTTTTATTATGTCATTTCATCATGGTTGCCGCTTTCAGCAAGCCCATAATCATTTACAATTTCAATGAAATTGCAGTAAGCCATAAACATTTAACAAAATATATTTAAAAGAAGGCATTCATGCCTTTCAAATGATATACAAAAATCAAGGTCTGTGAGTTTAAACCTTGTTTACAAATACCACTTGTTCAAAAGAGATGATATGCAAATTACAGAGCATATACTTATACGCCGTACTTCTCTCTATGACTCACGCGCGATTCATTTCTTCTTTTTCTTTCGCACTCGATACCTGCGCATAGATAAACTACACGCCTAAGCATTTTCATGCTTAGTAGTTCTATACGCCTCTATTCCAATATTCAATTTAACTCTAATGCATTTAACATTAAACCATGCCTAATATATTTCAACATATACTATGCTATCTTATTTCCGTATGCTTTCATTATACAAATCATTACTATATCATAACATGCATTTTCACGCACAATTCATTTCACAATTCAATTTATGAGATTTAAGCATATACATAAGAATCCCATTTACACTCGTCAATGTTGGTTCTTTCACCTTGACTATTCAATTTACATTTTCGATGGATGCCGTTTGATGAATCCTGCCCTTATTATCATTTGGAAATGTGTTTACACATTTAACAATTCGGTCTCCCATCATAACGGATGCTGTTTTGTGCACCCCGACATGTGGTATCACTTATTCGGTCTCCCATCATGACGGATGCCGTTTGGTGTACCCCGACATGTGGTATCAATTAAATGCCATAAGCCATCATGACGGACGCCGATCGCGCATCCCGCCAAGTGACATTGACAATTTTGGGTGCCTTTGTGACGGATGCCGACGAGTATCCCACGCGGTTCATTCGACATATCAATCAATTCATTTATGACTCGATTCCGCTTAATGAATCCCGCCTTTATCATCATTCACATTCATTGGTTTTCAAATATCACATTTCAATTCCATATTCACTTTCTCGTGATATCTTTCAAAGATATACTCAATCTTATGTACTTATTTTTTATATACTCATTTACGTATTCCGTTTCATACACTCATTCATGTACTATTTCATAGTTACTTCTGTAAACTACCGTAATATTTGAAATAAGAATAGAGTCAGAGAACAAATCGAAGTTGTCGGATCTAGCTTCCTTCTCTTCGATCTCGGTCCTAGGTTAGGCGATCATCACCCGTCCCTAGTCAATAACATTCATGCCACTCTTAGTGGATAAACAATTGTTAAACAATTTTAGTGAATTACAAATTTATTTTTGTTAACAGTCTTGGGTTAAGACACTATGTCTGCCCGAAGAAGAATTCGCCGAGGCGGTGAGGTATGGTACATTTTTCACTTAGCTCTAACCTTATTTGAACCCCCATTAATCATTTCTTAGGGTCCCTAAACAATTGATGTATAAATACTGACTTTAACAAAATAAGCAAAAGGGGCCAGAACCATGTACCAACTTCGACCGTGCCTAAGATAGGTTACCCACTGCACAACCTGTACCGGTACACCTTTGACTTGTACCAGTACAGGTTACCCACTACACCACAGACTGCATACAAATTTCACCAGACTCTGTGATAATTCTACGTGGTTTTCGCTTGTGAAATTCGATTTTGGCATTTTTCTATCATTTTTGTTCCACAAATCTTCTCCAATTCATCCCATATCAAAAATCCACCATGGAATCCCTTCAAAACAACTCCAAAAGTGGTTTAGAATCAATGAAAACTATTTTCTCTCAAGTTAGGGCTTTTCCTCAAAATCCAAATCAAAATATGAGGTTAGGGTTTTGATTTTTCTTAACTTGAACCTCTTCAAATCTCTTCTTGTATGTTGTTTGGTCACTTAGGAGCAAGAAATGGGAAGCAAAGCCAACCAAAGCCACTCCTCCTTGCAAACCTTAGATTTCTTCTCCCTTTTCTCCTCTCTCCTTCTCCAAAACGTGATTTTCTCTTCAATGAGCCCTCAAGACCACATTTGGTCTTTTATAAATCAACTTAAGTGTAAGGCCATGTTTGGCCTACACCCTTTTCTCATTTCCCATTTTTGTCTTAAGTCACTTAATTCTCATAAGGCCTTGTTTGAACACCCAATAAATCCAATTTTCCATTTTTGGCATTCTAACTCTTTATTCTCACTTTCTCCTTAATAGCTTATCATTTATTTCCCCATTAGTATTTAAGCTTATCATTTGACCTAGGTCCTTATTTTACAATTTTACATTTGCCATTATTCACTGGGTTATTTATGGTCTCGATCAATTTTTCTCATTTTAGCATATACAGCAAATCATATGCCTCGCCTTCAATTTATATTCTATAATTTATCAATTTATCAATTTTTTCCCGGAAAAACCCAAGTTTGTCTCAATTCATACCCGGAATATATAATAAAATTATTATAAAAATTCTAGGGTATTTTTGGGGCGTTACACAATACATCTTAAATCACTACCCTCTGATTAGTTCACATCTCAACTCCATGGACACTGGTTCAAAACCCTTTGAACTAAAAAGAAGAAGAACAATTCAATATTTAGCTCAAGAACATAATAATCTAGGATCCAACTCTCTAAATCACACCTCAACTGTCACTTTGAGAGGATCTATGAGAAGAGATCCGCGTAAAATTCATGATCTCTACGTAACACGAAGCTTATGAAAACAAATCTCGATGAATATAAAAACTCAATCAATCTATCAAACCAAAGAATTAATCTACAATCGAATTGAACTTAATTAATTCATTGAACAGTTAGTCTTTCAATTCCCAAAATCTCAAACATCAATCCTGCCGACCGCGGAAGTTCACAAGGTTTGAATCGGGAACATAAAGTAAAATGAGAAAGAATTCTAATGATCTTCTTTACCATCAAGTGCTTATTCAACTAAGTTAGCTGAGCTTTGAAGTTCCCTTCCGTAGTGCTTTCTTTTCCAAGAAATTCTAAAGTTAGTCCCCAAAAATCTGTGCACTCTATCTTAGGATCTTCAATTTATAGGTCCTAATGATTGGGCCCTAAAAACGAGGCTGATAATGCGACTTGAAAGCCAGCTGGATATGCCCTAGTCACTCTTGATGTCGTGACTAATGTCGCGGCATTTATGCTATGATGTCTAGGCTATAATTTTGGTGTTGCGACTCTGCATTTTGCTTATCTATAAAATGTCGCGACTCTGCATTTTTCCTTTATGTATAATGTCACAACTCTAAATTCCGATGTCGTAAGTTATGTCGCTATTGGATTCGCGACTCTGCATTTTGATTGCACCATGTCGCAACTCTAAGTGTCGACGTCACAACTTTGCTATGATGTCGTTGTCAGAGTCGTTACTTTGGATTTGGTGTCTTCAATGTTGCCGCCTTGTTCTGATGTCACAACATTTTTTTGAAATGATGTCGTGACTCTAAATGTGTCGTGACTCTGAATGTGTCGCGTGGACTCTAAAGTTGCGTTGCAACTCAATGTCGCCAATTTCTAAAGTATGTGTGGCGATTTTGAATGTTGTGACTAAATTCTAATGTCGTGACTCTCTGATGTCACAACTTTGATCCTTATGTTCTACATCCTTCAGCCGATGTTGCAACTCTAAATGCTATTGCTGATGTCGAGACTCTTTTCACCCGATGTCGCGACTTTGATATGATGTCGAGACATTCCTCAACTAGTGTTGTGACTTTGGAATTTTGACAATTTTTTTCTTATTTTGTTGTTCTTTATTTGTTTTTCATGATATTCCTGCAAAAACACTAAATCTGGTGAAGTATCCCTAATTTGCATTTAAAATGAGTACTCAACATAAAAAATCATGCGAAAATGGATAAAAATGGTCACAAAATTCATGCTGATCAAGAAGCAAAAACATTCTACCAAACTGAGATGAAACCACTAAATATTAAACTTATAAATGACCAGGTGATCCTTATGCCTTGGGAATACACTTCTGCTATCACTTCGAAGAGAACCTTAAAGTTAGAGGTTAGAACATCACCCGTGATTCGTCACAGTGATAATTAGAGTTTATTAGTTATAAGAGCATCAATTTAGCATACCCCAAGTTGCTTCTTTTTCTCGGGACATCCTTCACACTGCAGGTATCATCTTGGAAATCAAAGCACAACATAACTCTTTTAGGTATATTCCATTGATACTTAGAACAGTTCTTTATAAGAACAATACCAATTAGATCAATCCATCTTTATAAGAACATTTAAGAGAGTGAAACGTTCAAGGCATGAAATATGTCACGACATTTCAAAACTATGTTGCAACATACAGTTCAGAGGCTAACACTACAAGGCATGGAAATTATGTTGCGACGAAAGCAAATTGTGTAATGACAATCACAACATGAAGTTCGTTGAACTTTTGATAATAGAATTGTAAGGCAATAAAATTTTGTCTTGACATGGAAAACTTTGCCGCGACAAGGACTCAAGAGGAATACAAGGCAGGAATGTTGCGACAAGCTCACAACAAGGATGAAGACATAAGAAATTGCATTTATGTCACGACATTCATAAATTGTCACGAAAAACTTGACAAAAGGCAAACATTGAAGACATGGTAGAAATGTTGCGACAAAGACACAACAAAGCCTGAAGACACAAGTGAAGTTGCAATGTCGCGACATAGACAAACAATGTCAATGTCGAGAGACTCAATGGGTCTGCATGGTAATCCATAAATTCAACCTAGAATTCAGGCCCAACATTCAATAACCTTATAAATAGAAAAACCCTAAATATTATGGGGAAGGACTGAAGTCTCATTGTATATATTTTATCTTTCTTTTATTTTTATTTTTATTTCTTTTCTTTTAGAATCAGAGTAATTGATCTGATGCGAATCATAGAGCTCAGATTAATGTTTATCTAGTTTTCACTTATGTCTGAATTTTAATGGAATTTGGAAATTATCTAGAATCCATTTGATTTGAGTTTTGATTGAAATTTCAATGAATTTGTTTGATCAACTAGTCATTTTGATTTGTAATCTAGATTTGAAAGGCTAAGCTTTCTCTAGGAAGGAATTTGTGTTTTAAGTATCATTTGTGTTATTCACTGAAGTTGTTGGTATGAACACTAGATTGATCTAATTGGTATTGCTCTTGTATTGAGCTATTCTGAATATCATTGGTTGATACCTAGAAAGAGTTATCCTTGCTCTGTGATGGGCTTGAGGTAAGTGTATAAGATTGGTGTACAAATGTAGGCCCGTACATGCAAGTATACGCGTCGAGGTTACGTAGTATAGTGGCTCGTTAAGTGTCGTTCCCATAAGGAAAAGTGTGTTGAATACTGAAATTAGATTTAAAATATTATTTGGACGTTAAATTATAGTGAATTTTGACTAACTTAAAGAAAAACTAATCCTAGGTTATTTTCTAAATGAATTTATCAATGCTAAGGTTTTGCCTTCCCTTACCACACTTAATAGATTATAACCTAGATAAATAATTCATTCATCATATTAATAGATTCACACTGGCGGGTTGATTGTGCCTATGAGATATCCTCTCTCGAGGTATATTCGCCTATATCGCCAATAAAGTGTATTGTATCTCTGCCTCAACACCGGACTCCGAAACGCTTAAATGTTTAAACCCTAAACACCATACTTGGAACTGTGATATCTCTACTTACCAAGTGTCACTCTACTCATATCCCTTGGAGTCTTTATCTATCAATCTCAGATTCCTAGGAAGAACATACCAATGTTGGCCAAACACCAACATGTACATAAATCACAAAAATAGAGCAAGTCGATATGAAATCCATTAATCTACTAAATAGAAATGAAATTAATAATTAATCCATACAGATGTAGTAGGGTTACGACAAAACCCTAGAAATAGATATAGAAATATAATGATATTCATTACAACCTTAGATTTTAATCATTAAAATGTTTGAGAAAAAAATACAACATAGAGTGCATATAAGTTGTCTCAATTCACGCAGGTCCGTGCGCCCCGCCTCCTCTCGAAAACTAGGTCATCATGCATTTATATCTCATAATTTCACTGATTAAGTCTAGGAAATGTCGCAACGTCACAACATCGAGACATTGGAATTTTGCGACGTCCCAACGTCGCGATGTTGGGTTGATGAAGATTGGCACGTTACTTAGCCTCAACGTCACAACTTTGGAGTTGGGTTTTCAATTCTCCTTCTTCAAGTTTCCACAAAGCCTCCAAATTCCGCCTTATTCACCTATAGTGCACAAGAAACCAAATATCAGATATAGAGCGATAACCACACTTATTACCATATGAAATGGAACAAAAATGTAGTAAAATGCGAGTATGTGATGAGTGTTTTGGACACTCATCACACCCCTAAACTTAGCTTCTTTCTTGTCCCCAAGTAAGAACATACTCAAAACAAAACACACGTGAAAATAACACACCAAAACGCATACGACATGAGTGTGATACACATGATGCCAAAAAGAAGGATCAAAATGAACCAAACTTGTAAATCTAGCTTTTTCCTCTAAAATTGGAAGATCCTTAAGGTTGTTAAACTTTCTAAGGAACTTAGCTAAGAAAGGACTGGTTGACCAAGCAACTCAGCCCTCTAAGTTCTTAATGATCTTTCCTATGAAATCTATGTACATTTGATTCATGATCTCCAACATATAACAAGGTTCCAACACCCCTAAACTTAAGTTCAACTCACCTATATGGAAGAGTCTAACTAAGAAAGGATAAGAACACAACATTTTTATTCACATTAAACTACCTAATCATGAAAGAAAACTAGTGCCTATAAGTTTTAGCTGAGTGTCTCTGTAGCAGGGATTCATTGATGACTCTCCACTAGTTGGTTAAGGGCATCGGGCATTTAGTTCCCCTCGAACTTCACCTCGAACACTCAACCAAACCTAAAGGCCCTAGACTATGGGAGGAATCTAACTTATGTCCTATGTATGGCAAAGTGAAGTCAATTTCTCGCCAATCGCTTAGTGGCATTGTGCTTTGAAAGGCCTCTGGCTATGTTCCGGGATTTCATCGATGATCTCACTTATTCTATTCACAACTTCTTTTTTACCTTTTTCTTTTGGTTTTTAATTTTTTTTTTCTTTTTCACTTTTTCTCTTGTTTTTTGCATCTTTATTTGGGGCTCAATGGAAATCCTCTTTTGCAAAGGTGTCCCATTAATTAGGTGGTTAGAATCCCCCAAGGCTAGTAGAAATGAAGTAAATGGGATTCGGGGCCTAGGAATACACTGGAGATCACATGTGCGTGTGTGTTAGATCACTTGAGAAATGGCTTATTGAAATACAAAGGGGGTGACTAAACTAAGTAATTCCTACCTTTCAAGCATACAATTCCAGATCATTGAACCTAAAGATCCACTTTCTTTTTCTAATTGGTCATTTTGAAAAATTGCAATCAAAATGGCCTTCATTTAGCTGCCATGGCATTACACTCGCACATGACCCCTTAAACATACATAAAAATAAACACATAATAATGCTAAAATGACCTAAAACACGAAAACAAAAAATCTAACTGCTTTACCTAAACAACACTCCAAAGCCTCGTGCTAGGCCAATTGAGTAATTTAAGCACATATCTACCCAAATGAACCAACAATATACCCCCAAACCATCATGCATGAATACTGGAGTAGAATGATCCCCAAAAGCACAAGATATGAATCACGACACCAAACCTATCACCTACACCTCCCAAAACAAAAAAATGTATAATGTTCCTCTAATGGCATGAAATATAAAAAGAGGGTGAAGAAAACTCCCTTAGTGATCACAAGGATCACTGTGGTGGTAGTGTTGGCATATGCGAGAATCTGGGCGAGCTGCTACTTGATTATTTTTTGGTTGCGCAGCATGATGTCCATCTTGGCCTTTAGCTCTTCCATTTCTTGGCTCATCGAGACCTGATGTTCTTATGTTTCATTCTAATAGGCATTGAACCTCGAGGTGAGATTGTGGACTTGGTTCTTTAAGGTTTAAGAAGGACTGGAACCATCCTTCTCATGAGGTGTAGGAGGTGGAGGTGGGGGTTGGGTAGATGATTGTCCCACATCTGTTTGGTCATCCTCTCGTATCCCAAACCTAGATTGGTAGGCCCTAAACATTTCTTCGTCCGAGGGTTCATTCCTGGAATCATATACCTCTTCTAACCTTGGTACACTTGGCTTGTTTTTCTTTATGAAAATTGATTTAATTAGGTGTATCCAACCCTCATTACTTTCCAATTGAACCTCGGCTTTCTGACATAAATCATAAATAAGGAATGGGTGCCTTAGGTTCATTTTTGCATCCATGTTATAAAGGATAACATCCTCTATAACTTGGCCTACATCAAATGGAATGTCCTGAATTATCGCATAATTGAGCAAGGCCTCCTTGGCCGTTCCTTCATACACACATCGTCGCTGATGAGACAGATTTGATGAAGTGATGCCATACTCCGGGATGTAAAGCAAATAATTGGGCCTTTAAAGTGTACTGCATGCCCTTTATTGTTTATTTTCCATTCCCCTTGGCCGTTTGTGAGTAACCTAAGGACGTCTAGGTAGTTGGGATTTTCCTATAGCCTATCATAGGCTTCACCACTTATCGGCTCTAGGTTGTAGAACTCATTGATACACCCCTTGTACCCTCAACTTTTTTTTAATACCTAAGCGACTAGATTAGCGTAGATTTCACGAACCAGATTGTGGCAGCCGACCTTCGAGGTTAGCAAAGCGCCTTCCACCCTTTATTCACTATATTTTGTGAAAGAAGTTGTCGGGGTGGTGAAATACTTTTTCTTTGATGAAGGATAGATTCTTTGAAATAAGGCCGAATTTCTTAGCGGGGGCCACATTGATAAACTTATTCCAATCAAAGTTCTCTTTTTGCTCATCCATTCTACAACTCTTCTTTGAGGTTAGTTTTTTCCTTTTCGAAGACATGTTGGAGTTAGGAGTTCAAGCTTGAGGTTATGGGTTCTAGGCTTTTTCAATCAGTACAAAACAAGCACTTAAACTCCCAATGTGCTCAAATCATCCTTTGGTAGTTAAATAATTTGAAATTTTCACCTAGGCAATTTATTGAACACTTGGTGGCCACTTTTTGAAACACTTTTCTTGGCTCGAGACTTAGGGTTCTACAACCTCAAATCACCCACAAATCTTCTTCTTTTTGAAAACAAATCCAAAGAAACTCAGATTAACCAATTGTTCACCTCAAATCACCCGAAATCTATAAATCTCCTTTTTCCCATAACTATGTTGAACAATGGAAGAGCTCTAGGGTTTTCAGATCAAGAGGTGTTCTTAGGTCTCTGGGGAACTTGAAATCCACCCTGGAAGTCTTTGAAAGGATGATTGAAGAACTAATCTGCAAAAACAGTTAAGAGGATTTAGGGTTCACTAACATTGAGTTCCGAAAAGATGACCATTCTTGGTCTTAAAATAGGTAACGTTGTGACGTTCGGGTCAACGTCGCGACGTTTCCAAGAGTTGCACAAAATGATTTAACCAACATCGCGACATTGGGGTACAACGTCGCGATGTTATAGAGGGTTGTTTTGCCAACGTCGCGACATTTAGATCCAACGTCACGACGTTATAGATAGTTTTTTTTTTTTTCGTTTTTTCTCAACGTCGCAATGTGACAGAGAGGTTTAATTTAGTTTTGATAAAAAGTTTCTAAGTTGTAGAAAACTCCCTTGACAAGGTTTCAGCCCTTTTCTAAACCTATAATAGCCTCTAAATCCATATCTCTATTGTCTTTTCGATCTCGGAGCCTCAAAATGCAACAAACAAACAATGGAATTAGGTTATAGTTTACGCACTCCGAAAAAAAACTAAAATTTCTAAAAAATTTAAAACAAAAACAATAATTAAAAACACTCAAGATCAGAGTAGGAAGAAAAATTCAAAAGGCTTAGTTACTCCCAAGTAGCGCTTGTTTAATGTCGTTAGCCTGACTTCCCGAGTCTCAATGTCCTCGAGATCGCTGTCCGCTCAAATTCCTTATCGCACCAAGCTTCCGTGTGCTCAAATTGATGGCCTTTGTGCTTACATGAAAGTCCCCTTCAAAGTATGGCTTCAATTGTTGCACGTTGACTTTAAAACTTCCCTTCTCTACATGCATGATTTCCACTCCTCCATAAGGAAAACATTGAGTCACTGTAAAAGGTCCCGACCACCCTGACTTTAATTCCCCCCGGAAGAGCTTCAGTTTAGAGTTAAATAAGAGGACTCACTAACCCGACTCAAACTCTGTGCTTACAATATGTTTGTCATGCCGGGCTTTTATCTTTTCTTTATAGATCCTAGCATTTCGTAAGCCTCATTATGGAATTCTTCTAATTCACTGAACTGCAGTATGCATTTCTCACCAGCCACCTTACTGTCTATATTCAATTGCCTAGTTGCCCAATATGCTCTATGCTCCAATTCCACGAGCAAGTGGCATGCTTTTTCATACACGAGCCTGAATGGTGACATCCCCAAGGGTGTCTTAAATGTTGTTCTATAGGCCCAGAGCGAATCATCTATTTTTTTCGCCCAATCTTTCTTCGAGCTATTGACTGTTTTCTCTAAGATAGTCTTTATTTCTCGGTTTTACACCTTTGCTTGGCCATTAGTCTATGTGTGGTATGCAAGTGATGTGTGATGTCGAACACCATATTTTCCTAGTATGCTGTCAACAACCTTATTGCAGAAGTGAGTACCTCCATATGTAATCAATGCGCGTGGAGTGCCGAACCGAGTGAATATGTGGCTACGAAGGAACTTTGCTACCACTCTAGCATCATTAGTACGTGTAGGTATAACCTCTACCCATTTGGAGACATAGTCCACTGCCAAAAGAATGTATAGGTTACTAAATGAAGAGAGAAATGAACCCATAAAACCCATCCCCCATATATCAAACAAATTTACCTCTAGGATGGTCATCCCGTTTTGAGATGCTCCCCATTCTTTGGCATTTATCACATGTAGACACAAACTGGTGAGCATCCTTAAACAAGCTAGGCTAGTAGAATCCCGATTGAAGTACCTTTGCAACTTTCCTTTGACCCCCAAATAGCCACCCACATGCTAGAGTGTGGCAATGATTTAAAATACTCTCCATTTCTTCTTATGGTACGCATATTCTCATTACATGATCAACACAATGCTTATACATAATAGGCTCCTCCCAGTAGTAGCGCTTCAATTGTGCAAAGAATCTGTTTTCCTGTTGATAGCTAAACTCTGGTTGGATCACTTTAGGCACCAAGTAATTCACATAATCTGCAAACCTTGGCACTGGCCTTGTATCTTCAATTGTCAAGAGTTGTTCATTAGGAATATTATCATTGATCTGAACTTCTTTACTAGGCCCTTCCAATCATGAGAGATGGTCTGCCACTAAGTTTTCTGTCCATTTCTTATCTTTTATTTCAAGATCAAACTCTTGAAAAGTAATACCCACTATATCAGTCTCGGTTTTGCGTCCTTCTTAGTCATCAGATACTTTTTGGCAGAATGGTCGGTGTGCACTATTATCTTGTTACCAATCAAATACGGTTAGAACTTGTCAAAAGAAAACACAATTGCCAAAAGTTCTTTTTTTGTTGTCGAATAGTTCAATTGTGCATCATTCAAAGTCCGCCTTGCATAGTAGATAACTTGAAATACCCTTTCTCTCTTCTGACCCAATAATGCCTTTATTGTGTAGTCGTTCGCATCACACATTAGTTCGAAAAGGAGTTCCCAGTCTGTTGCTATTACAATTATGTTTACACCAATTTCTCTTTTAGAATTGAGAACACTTGCATACATTGATCATCAAATTCAAAAGGGGTTCCTTGAACTAGTAGATTTGACAAAGGCTTGGCTATTTTGGAGAAATCCTTTATGAATCTCCTATAGAATCCCATATGTCCCTGAAAGCTCCATATTCCTTTCACTGAAGATGGGGGAGGTAGATTCTCTATTGTTTCAATCTTGGCTTTATTTACCTTAATTCCTCTTGTTGAAATCCAATGCCCAAGTACAATACCTTCCTTCACCGTGAAGTGGCACTTCTCCCAATTCAACATAAGGTTAGTTTCTTCACATCTTATTATTGCATGCCTCAGGTTTTCAAGACAATTGTCAAAAGACTTCACCAACACTGAGAAATCATCCATGAACACGTCAATTGTCTTCTTGACCATGTCTAAGAATATAGCCATCAAGTATCGCTGAAATGTGCTTGGTGCATTACATAACTCAAATGTCATCCTCTTGAATGCGAATGTACTATAAGGGCATGTGAATGTCGTTTTCTCCAGGTCCTCTAAGGATATAGTTATCTGATTATAGCCCGAATACCCGTCTAAGAAACAGTAATACTCGTGCCCTGCTAGCCTATCCAACATCTTATCCATAAACGAACGTGGGAAATGATCATTTCTAGATGCCTTATTCAAGAGGGAAGTAATGCGTTGTTCTTTGTCTTTATCACTATGGTCCCTCATTTTTTAGGAACTACTTGTATTGGACTTACCCATGAACTATCACAAGTAGGGTGGATTACCCCTGCATCTAACCATTTCAATACTTCATTCCTTACCACTTCATGGTCGAATTGAGTCTTCTCTGAGCTTCCATTGAAGGTTTGTGAGCATTTTCTAACAAGATCTGGTGCATACACATAGAGGGGGGGATCCCCTTCAAATGTTCTAGAGACCATCAAATAGCATCTTTGTAATCTCAAAGCTTCTTCTATCATGTCAAAGATGTCAGATATGATAACTGTAAGGTTGAGGATTAGATTCTCGTGATAAGCATAAATTTCAAAATGGCTAGGTATCGCTTTTGCTCCACATTTGGTGGTTATTCAACTGAAATAATCGTCCGTGATATTCTCTCCCAAGGGCTCATGAGTCCAAAACTCATTAATAGATTTTTAATCCATTTTCCGAGTATATTACGAGTTAAATGTTGATTTATTTAAGAAATTTGGATCTTTACTTTAAATCTCATTTTGTAGGAAAATACAATAAAGAAAAATTTCAATAGAAACCGTGAAGAGACCAAATTATGTTGCACTGAAGTCGTAACCGAAAAACCGGGTCGCGACAGAAGCCTAGTTGTCAGTCTCTAAGTCACGACATCACCAATTTCATGCTTTGAGGAAGAAATAGAAGTCCTAAACAAGTGAAGCCGTGACTTGAAGAAAGAAGTTGAGACAAAGGAAATGTGGTCGGGACTAAAGGAAATATCCAAAAGAATGTCCATGTCGCGACACCACTCATGTCGCAGAACACCAAAAATATTAACCGAGGTCGCAACATTACTTCCGATGTCGCGACGGATCCGCCAACAATGAAAGCCACAAGAGAGGTCTTCGCAAGTAAAAGAAGTTGCAACTAGTTTTTAATGAAAGGTTCCAATTGAGGTCGCGACATGAAAACAGGAACTGAAGTCTTGACAAGTAAACTAAAGTTGCGACCATTTAATGATCACAGACCGCAAACGATGTCGTGACCACTGATTTAGGTCGCTGCCCTGAGAAGAGAGCTAAGCAGATAAAGAAAAGAGGTCAGCGGGACATCACCTGAGGCGACCCAACTCAAGGTGGGAAGGAGGAAATATGGTTGCAACAAAGAACTGAGGTTGTGACCAGAAGAAAAGAAATGGGCAACAAAAGAGGTCGTGACATCACCTTGAGGTCGCGACCTAGAATCGAAACCTATGAAGGCAGAAGACCACCAACACAATCGCGACCAAGAAATCAAAGTCACAACATGAAATCATCATACAAACGTAGCCGTGGTCGCAACCTAAACCGGTTGTTGCAACCAAGCAGTCGTGGAAGAGAAAGACAAAGAGGTCGCGACATCACCATGAGGTCGCGATATCAACACTGAAGAAACACTGAACAAATGAGGTCGCAACTGCAAACGATGTCGCGACCATTGATCAAAGCAGTTACAAGACAACTGGTTGCAACATAAACAAAGAGGTCACGATTGATCACGAGCAATCAAGAGAAATCCATGTCGCGACATCAACTCAAGGTCGCGACATAAGACTATGAGCTGGGCTTTTTCTTTGGGAAATCCACCTAGATCTTTTTTTTGGGGATTCGACCCAGTTTATTTTTACAGTATAAATAGACAAATTTAGAATGGTAAAGTAGTTTTCCGTCACTACCTTAAAAGGGAAAGGAGAGGAACTCAAAGGTATAGTTTAGAATAAATTTTTATTTTTTTATTTTTAGTTTATTTCTTTTCTGGATTTGAATCTGCGAGCTATGCAGAGACGAGTAGAGCCGGATTTTATTTAAGTTATTTTCTTAGAATTACTGCTTGAAAATTTATGAAATCTAGACAAATTTCTAGAATTCATTTCTTCTTAGTTTTATTGCAATTACCGTGGTTGTACGTGATCGGTGCTCCATTTCTTAATTCGCACGTAAAGAATCAGAGCGCACGCTGATTTGATTTGCATTTTAGTTGCGTTTCTTCTCGTGACAAATATGGAGAACTACTTTGGGTTCGGTTTTACTTAATTAGTGTCGTTAATTGGATAAGTCTCTACTAGTAGTACCAATACTAGTCGAGAGAATGTATCTTGCTCGATATCCGTGATGCCCTTCGAAAGTGACACAGAGACGAGATTCCTTAGAGCCGTATATTCTTTTCTGGGTATGCTAGACTACCATTGACGAACTGCTGAGCTTTGAGAGTTCATTTTGATAAATCTCCCATTCGCTCATAATTGAAGTTGGAGGGGTGTATTTAACAATATAAATAATCAGAGAGTTCACCTTAATCTAAAGGTAAGTTCCTAACCCCGTGTTAGCTTAGATCTAATCAAGGGAAAGGGACGAACCCATAGATCTGGAGGTTGAGCCACCAATTAAGTGGTAGAAGCTTTGCGAAAATCCTGAGAAGGAAAAGCAAAAGGTCTCTGCTTGTCAATGTGGAAATGGCAGAAGTATCGAGAGAAAATACCTGCATCTTGAAAGATAATTTGAATACGTAGCCGTTGGATCTTGTCTTCGGGAGAAGTAAGGATATCTACCAGTGAATATGGAGAAATCCAATTCCAACAATTAGGAAATCTTAGACAAAACCAGATCCATACATAGAACAGAGCAATGTACTTTCGTGCTGGAATTGACTGTTTCATTGTATTTCATTTATAGTTATCAAGCTTTCTCATGTGAAATCGATTCAATCCATCTTTATAGATATAATTTATTTTTTATTCATTTACTTTTTGTTTAGCTTAGTTGATAATATTAAATAGTATAGAATCTTTTAATTCCTTGCTGTTTAGATAAAACTTTCACTATGAGTTCTTAGTCCAAATAGTATGGAATTTTAGTAGTCAGAAGCCGATCTTTAATTTGTTACCAACTGGTGGGAATGATACCTGGACTTACATTCAGATTTTACTACTTGTATGACTTGTGCACTTGCAGTGTCATAGACTTGACCCTTATCTTTAAATCATGAACATTAAGAGAAAATTATTTTATCAAGCAAACTTATCCAAAATGACATGGATGCAAGAGAAGTGTAAGGCTCTTGTAACTATGTTAATTTGAGGGGTTTTAGTCTATATAGAAAAAGGCAAACAAGTTTTTATGGCGCCATTACAGGGGATTGAAAGAATTAAATAGATCAATATTCTTACATAAGAGGGAAATACTAATTTGGACATTATATAAAAGAAAAAGAACAAAAATAGCTTTTCAAGTAGTGGCTACATCAACCACTAATTTTTAACAAGCCATGCTGAAAATAATTTTATTTAGTTTGACTAATCCTATTAATCTGAGTATGTTTATATTTCAGGAGACCCTTTAATGCATAGGAAACAGGATTCTGACCTGATTCCAGTAGACACTGAATTGGAAAGAACACTCAGAAGCTTAAGAAAGACAAAAAGAAGAGAAACGCAACTACGGGCAGATGAGACATGACCGGCATTGCAGGAGCAGAGATTGTAAAGAAATGAAGGCCTCCCACGACACAATGGACGCATTTCTAGAGGCCTATTATTCAGAAGAGTATTCTCGTAATTAGACAACCTACCGTGGATGCAAATAACTTTGAACTAAAGCCGCCTTTGATTACAATGGCGCAAGAACATCGCTTCATTAGTCACTCACCGGCAGATTCAAACGAGCACCTAGGAAGATTTCTCAGGATGGCAAATATAGTGAAGTTGAATGGTGTGAGACTAGAGGTGATAAAGTTGCATCTCTTCCCATTTTCTTTGAGAGATATAGCAGCCACATGGTATGAATCATTACCATATGGTTCAGTGGATACTGGGAAGCAGTCGGGTAGAGGCATTACTGGGCGCTTTTTTCCCCATCTCTCACCTCAGAGAGAAGAAGAGAGATAATAGTGTTCCAACAAGGGGAAGATGAGAGCCTATATGTAGCCTGGGAAAGATTCAAGAGGTTGTTGAAGAGGTGCCCTATGCATGGAATTGATTTAAAAACCCAGATGGATATAGTGTATCATGCCTTAAATTATACATCTAAGGGTATTATTGATGCTTCATGCTGTGGAGCATTCAAACGAAAATGTGTTGAAGAGGCTAGAGATCTGATAGAAGACCTGGCCAAAAGCTCCATCTGAGTTTTCAAGGGGTAACAACAGAGGAAAAAGGGTCATGGAGCTCAGCAAGATGACAACCATGGAGGCAAAGTTAGCTTCATAATGGCTGTGGATGGACAAACAAAGAGAACGCCGCACAATCGCTTCATGAAATAGAGTGCGGGAAAGAGAACTTATGTGAGAAGAAGTGTCGATGTACCAACGTAAGAAGATTCTATGGTGCCGAGGAGGTTATACGTGAATGAGCCAAGAAATTACCATTTCAAGCCAAATCCTAACTCCGCCTCTACACATTATACCCAAAGATCGAGGAACCATGAGAATTTCTCATATGGTGGAGGGGCACTCATAGCGCCCAAGGCATGGATCAGACCTCAACAAGGATATCGCCAGCCCACCAAGGTTCCAATGTCAAAGAACATCCAGGGGTGAAGGCGTAAATGATTACCAAGGTCAAAGGAGGGACTCAACCATTCAAGAACAAATGTTGCAGTCTGGCGGACAACAAGAGACTATTACACTTCCATGATCGTAAACCGGTCTGACTTGAAGCTTTCAAGTCCGATACTCAAGTGTTTCCCAGAAGAATACAAGGCCCGCTGAAAAACTCGAGACATATGTGGCAACTGCCCTAAATATGCCAAATCAGAGTAAGGGTATATTCCCTAGTGACACTCAAAAGAATCCAAAAGACTGCATGGCAATTCAGTTAAGAAGTGGGAAGGATTTGAGCAACAACAAGAAAAAGAAAGGAAAGAAGAGACTAAGGCAGAACAAGAAGAGACTGGAAAGGAAGGAGAGAAGAGCACACAGATTGAACAACCGAAAGGAAGTAATGAGCAGAAACAGAAGGAAGGCGTACCAACTTATACACCTTCAGTGCCATTTCCACAGAGACTTCAGAAGGCAAAAAGAGAAGAACAGTTTTCTAAGTTCTTGGACATTTTCAAGAAAATAGAAATCAATATCCCATTTGCAGAGGTGATCAACCAAATGCCTATTTATGCAAAGTTTCCCGAAGGATAATCGAAAGAAAAAGAAGATAGAAGCTAAGGAGGGAATAAAGTGGAACTTGATCGCACCGCAGTGCGCTTATCCAAGAAAGCTCCCAGCAAAAAATGAAGGACCTTGCGCTCACCATTCCCCGCCTCCATAGGGAAATATGAATTCAAGAAAGCTTTATGTGATTATGGCGCTTAGTATAAATTTGATGCCTCTATCGCCAGCAGACTTAATTGGGAACTTACTCCCAACAGCAATTACATTGCAAATGGCATGATAGATCAATGGCACAACCAGAATGTATTCTTGAAGATGTACTTGTCAAGGTTGGGAAATTCATCTTCCTAGTAGATTTTAGTTATCATGCATGGAGTGATGATACATGAAGTTCCTTGCTGCTGGAAATATCTTCTTAGCAACCTGAGCCGCTTGGAGCAGATGCATTTAAAGGTGAACTGGACATCGAGGGTGGAAATGAAGCAGTTGCACTCAATATTAATAGGAGTTTGGAAACATCCTCGATGTAGAGGCAGAAGTTGTATGACTCGTAGGGAAACAATAGCCTTCTCAATGTTGGAATTGAATTCGATTGTATCCTTCAACATTCTATCAATGAAATTGGGATGAATTTTCAGTATCTTGAGAACCTTGATTATGAAGTACTGCCTTCAAAATTGTTTAACAAAGAAACAGTCTCAAGCATAAATGAAAACAGTCAAGATGAAGTATGCAGTCAGAAACAACAAACTCATGAGCAGGAAACTAGTGCAGAAGGGTTAACATTGAAAGAATTGCCCAGTCATTTGAAATATGAGTTTTTAGAACTGCAAGAGAAAACTGGGCTTATTATATCACCGTGATCGACCTAAGTCAATAAATGCGGGTTGGCCGGAAATCCTGAGAAAATACAAGGAAGCAATTGCTTGGTCAATTGAAGATCTGAAAGGTATCAGCCCCTCTATTTACATGCACAAAATATTGCTAATTGATAATGCAAAAACTTCTATTGAGCATCAGCGAGGCCGAACTCCAAAGTGATGAAGCGAAGTCATTAAAAGAAGTTATAAAATGGTTAAATGCAGGTTTTATATATGGTATATCAGATAGTTCTTGGGTAAGCCCAATGCATGTGGTTCCCAAGAAAGGTGGATTCACTGTAATCAAAAATGAAAAGAATGAATTGATTCCTACAAGAACTGTGATAGGATGGAGGGTGTGTATTGACTACAGAAAATTGAATACTACAACCAGAAAGGATCATTTTCCCCTGCCTTTCATTGATCGTGGATGTCGGATAGGTTGCAAAAATATCCTCACTTTTGTTTTCGATGGATACCGGATATAACCAAATAGCTATTGCACCCAAGATCGTGATAAAACCACTTTTACATGCCCATTTGGTACTTTTGCTTTTAAAAGAGAATGCCATTTGCTCAGGTAATGCCCCGTAGCCTTCCAAAGATGGCTGATGTCTATATTTTCTAATTTAGCAAAAAGAAGGTGGAGATCTTCATGAATGATTTTACAAAGTTGTATGGATTCGCTTTGAATACAAGGCTCGCATAACTTGGGATGATTTCAAAAAGGTGCAAGGACAAGAATCTAGCTCTGAATTGGGAAAATTGCAATTTTATGGTTATAGAAGGAATTGTCTTAGGGCACATGATTTCTGCAGTAGGGCTTGAGGTAGATCAAGCAAAGGTTTCAATTATAAGAAATTTGATGCCACCCACTACAGTCAAGGGAATTAGAAGTTTCTTAGGACATGCTGGATTTTACAGAAGATTTATAAGAGATTTCTCAAAATGCTGCACCACTCATGCAAGATTACCGGGAAAAGGATTACTAAGTTCTATTTCGATGAATCCCGCCAAAATTTCTTCTAAAGAAATCAAATCCGCATTAGTTGAAGCCCCATCATGGCAAAACCAGATTGGAACAAGAGAATTTGAAATCATGTGTGATGCCGTGATTTTGCAAACGGAGTCAGACGACGTAAGTTGAAAAAGTGTTCAAGGCCATATACTATGCCAACAAAACCTTTAATGAAGCTCAGGAAAATTACTCTACAACTGAAAAGGAGATGCTGGCAATAGTATTTGCATGTGAAAAATTTAGGCCATACATTTTGGGGTCCCATGTTATTATGTACACACCGATCAAGGCAAAGAATTAAGTATCTAATGGCAAAGAAAGAAGCAAAGCCAAGATTGATCAGGTGGGTACTGTTATTGCAAGAATTTGATTTAGAAATAAAAGACAAGAAGGGTTGTGACAATGTGATAGCTGATCACTTGTCAAGAGTGGAAAAACCTACTGTACAAGAAGAAGAAAGAGAAATAGCAGAAAATTTTCCGTGATGAACAGCTTATTCCGCTTATCACCCAAACACCTGTCATGCTAATACGTGAACTTCTTAGCTTGTGGAATTATGCCAATTTAATTCAAATACCAATGTAGAAAAAGCTAAGGACGGATAAATGTGAACCGTATCCGAGATGACCCATTATTGTTTAAAAGAGGAGCTGATATGATTATAAGGAGATGTGTACCAGAAGGTGAGCAAAGCAAGATTTTACAAGAATGCCATGCATCACCATATGGAGGACATTTTGCAGGAGATAAAACAGCCCACAAAATTCTCCAGTCAAGATTTTATTGGCCTACTATTTTTAAGGACTGTTTTGAATGGGTGAAGTTATGTGATCAATGCCAAAGAATGGGCAATATCAGCAAAAGGCATGAGATGCCCCTGCAAGGTATCTTGGTGGTGCAATTGTTTGATGTCTGGGAATGGATTTTATGGGGCCTTTTCCAGCTTCATTTGGAAATATATACATACTCCTAGCTGTGGATTATGTATCAAAATGGGTTGAGGCAGCAGCTTTTCCAAAGAATGATGCCAATACAGTTGTGGGATTTTTACAAAGAAATATTCGCCAGATTGGGGACACTTTAACTATAATCACGATGAGGAGCTATTTTAAAATAAAGTGTTTGACAAACTCATGAGCAGATATGGTATCAAACACATTATGAGCCTGGCTTATCACCCTCAAACAAATGGGCAAGCTGAAATCTCCAACAGGGAGATAAAGAAAATTCTGGAAAAGACTGTAAGTTCCAGCATAAGAGATTGGTCTTTAAAGCTTGATGATGCACTCTGGGCATACATGACAACTTTTAAAACTCCCATTGGAATGTCCCAAATACAGACTTTTCTTTGGAAAACCTTGTCATCTACCTCTTGAGCTAGAATATAAAGCTATGTGGGCCATCAAGAAGCTTAATTTTGATTTCAAAGTTGCTAAAGAAGAGAGGCTACTCTAGTTAATTGAATCGAAGAGCGAGAATGAAGTTTTCCTATGATAATGCCAATCTACAAGGATAAACAAAAAATGGTATGATCAAAGAATCTTGAGGAGGGAGTTCAAGGCGTGAGATCGTGTCCTATTATTCAACCTGCATTCGTTCCTCTTCCAGAAAGCTTAAATCCAAATGGAGTAGACTATATACATAAAGTGGGTATCAAGCACACAATTGGGGCGTGATACTTAGAACCAAAGAATCATGAGGAGTTCAAAGTTAATGGTCGTGAGATTAAAGCGCTACCTTGGGAGAAAGCAATTGGAAGAGTAACCCTAGTTCCTCGAATATGAAATTGAAGAAACTCGAACAATGGCAGCAGAAGGTCCAATAAAGACTAAAATCGAGTAGCTTGCGGAAGACAATTCACACTGCCTTGTTTTAAAAATTTCTCATGTAGCTTACATAATTTTTGTGTTTACATTTCTGATAGCTTTATGAAATTTGATTCATAGTTGATTGAAGAGTAGGTAAATATTTTTGTTAGTTTTGCAGGACAATGAAAGAAGAGCAAAAGGGAAAGTATCTATAATCAAACTTCAATCGGCATAAGAGACAAAAAGGGGTAGTATACTCTTCTTGATTTTATTTAAATTTTGTCTCTGATATGGCATGATTGAAAGTTTGGGGGAATTTTATTTTGTTATGGTGCTTCAATTTTGAATGTGATGCATAGTGGATGGTTTTGTTGAATATTTGTGAAGGATGAAGATGAATTGAAAGGCAAACTTGTCTTCGATTGAATTTGAATAAAGTGAAATTGCTGTGAATTTGATTGTTTAGGAAAACCTGAAAATGTTCTGGTCGCAACACTAATCCGAAAAGTTGCAACAAAAAAAATACTGGAAGTAGAGACAATAAAACAGAAAAGAAAGTTGAAACAGTGAAACTGGGGTCACGACTTAAATAAAGAAAAGAAAGAAAAGAGAAAGTTATGACATAAAAATTCCCTGTCGTGACCACATTTCAGTCACAACAAAATCCCGGGTTATGCACTTAAAGTCCAAAAATTCAATACTAAAAAGAGGAAGTTTAACTTTCATTTTGGGCGTCCCAACATTAAAAATAAAACTCATTTAAAATCGTCAATTGAAAAGCATAAAAATTTGATGACGTGAAATAAATTGAGCCAACGATCTACTCCAATTTCGTCAGCCCAAATTAATTCTTAAACCTTCACCCCTGCAGATCACTCATTCACAAGTTTGAAATAAATAGTTATTAATGCGTAAACAAAATAAATGTCTTGATTAAACGAATGGGTTTGGTCCGCCCGCTTCAAAGAGAATAATCAGAGGGAATTTAATAACTCCAATGAAAACGATCAATATTCTCCACCAAATTCCCAAAACCTCTGTTGAAATAGCCAAGAAGCATGAATTCAAGAAACCTCATTCAATCCTCAGATCGAAATTTAAAGAAGAATAAATGGTCTTGTAGTTCCCAAGAGACGAAATCACTATGGGTGCGATGGGAGAACAACAAGAAAAATAAGCAAAAATAATGAAGAGAAGGGAGAATGAGAGAAAAAGAAGATTTCCTAGGCTGCAAACACAGAGCTTATGGAATGAATGGAGTCGGAAAACAAACAAATTCCATTCATTACTCCATAAAACGCTGTGTAATCAAGAGAGTGGTTGACGGAAGGAATTAAAATAAAAAGGGTTAATTAGAACCCATCAACCCGAGAAGCTCCAAAGAAAGGAGTGAAGGGCACCAATTTGTCGACAACCTATTAACAAATTCGAATCACTCTTGAGCAAGCTCTGTCCGTGAACTAAATGGAGTTATGGTTACAACCTTCGAGGGAAGATATGGAGTTTGGGGAGCAAAGAAATAGAAAGTTTTTTCTCCTGGGATGAAGTTATGTTTAGTTTGTAGGGAAATCGATTGTACACATCGAAATGTGTTGATATTTGAATAAAAATTTGCTGACTCATAAATTAATTGTTTTTGAGTTCACAAATCGATATATTAAATTTTATGTTTGTGTCATTTTCTGTTTAGCATGAAAGGAATAAATGCCTTTTTCTGTGCATGAATCAAATAAACAATTTTGTTCTTTCCCAAGAACAAAATTTCAGGAAGAATAAGGGCATGGATTATTAAACTGGAAATTAGGAGTGTTGTCTGCATTGTTTAAATTCAATATAGACTGCAAAAAAAATTGGAAAATGGTAATTGCTGATGGAACAAAGTACATGGTTGAAATAATGTAAGTAGACAGTAAATAAGTACAAGTATTGAAGAAATAATACACTTGGGTCAACAAAACTTATGAAACTTTGAGAAGAATTAGGAACATCTTCTAGGAAATTCAGGATTGAGAGTCCATAGTCCTAGAACTTGTTGGATTATTGATTGAGGCGAAATCTTGGGTGAAAATAGCCAACAAGAAGTGATAGAGGCCATCCTTGGCAGTTTGAGCTTTTCTAAGCCTACCCTCAATATATGCTAAAGAATATTCTCTAGTTCCTTAATTTGAGCCAAATAAGCCTTATTTCTTCAATAAATAGCAACTGAAAACCTAAAACCCTTCCTTGCAATAATCCTGCAGCAAAGAGCCCAATCTATCCAGTTTCTAGTAAAAAAAAAATAAAAAATCTACTATAAAGAAAGAAACAAGTTTGGGGGAGAAATAATTCCAAATGTTACAACGGGCGAGGGCGAAGAAGCAAAGATGCGTAAATTTTTTGAAAAGGGAATAAGTTTTCTTGTGGCCTATTTCCTTGAACAATTAAGCTCAGAGGGGGGTGTTTTAACACCTAGTACCCTAATACCAACTGGTATGGGAGTTGCTAGCCCAAAGTTCTCTAAGAGTAATAGAAAGCCTAAGAAGACAAAACATTGCACTATTCCAAACCGTAGAAAAACAAAAGTAAAAGAGTTCAAGAACAAAGGAACTGGCCTAAATAAAGAGCATATGAAAATTGAAATTCTATAAAAACAATTCAAAAAGAAGAATCAGGCCAAGATTGAGGAGAATCAACAAGTACAAAGAATAAAAATGTAAAAGTCAAGGCAACAAGTACAGAGAAAAAGTGGAAACTGGGTGATTTGCAACTTAAATTTTTCCCATTATCTACCCTATTGCCTAATCCCAACATTACAAGCCTGAAAGACCTCATTGATCTTGAAGGTTGAATTTACCTACATTAGTGGAGATCAATATGTAAAACAAGCCTATGGGACTTTGACAAATAATCCAATTAAACTCCCAGAAGATCAACTAAATTCAACATGAAGATGAAAAGGATTGAAGACCTGCACACACACAATACGTAATAAGACTTGTTGAATAAACTATTTAAATACATTAGTTCATCAAGAAATTTGTGGATAGAAGCATATCATTTCTTATTCTTGAATCGAAATGAAATTTAAAATGATCATGGTATTTTATTTTATTAGAAGGTGGAATAAGAAAGAATGTGAATGGACTTAAAATGTCCTTAAAATTTTAAGCTTATTTGTTTGAGGACAAAATAATTCTTTCTTTTCTTGCTTGGGGACAAGCAAATGTTAAGTTTGGGGAATTTGACAGTCCAAAAACTCATTAGATTTTTAATCCATTTTTCTGAGTATATTACGAGTTAAATGTTGATTTATTTGCAGAAATTTGGATCTTTTACTCAAATCTCATTTTGCAAGAAAATACAGCAAAAGCTAAAATTTCAGCATAAACCAGAAGAGACCAGCTTACAAGTAGAATTGAAGTCGCAATTGAAAACCGGGGTCGCGACAGGAAGCCTAGTTGTCATTCAGTTCCAAGTCACGACATCACCAATTTCATGCTTTGAGGAAGAAATAGAAGTCCTAAACAAGTGAAGTCGTGACTTGAAGAAAGAAGTTGAGACAAAGGAAATGTGGTCGGGACTAAAGGAAATATCCAAAAGAAGAAATCCATGTCGCGACACCACTCTGATGTCGCGACACCAACAGAATACAACTGAGGTCGCGACATCACTTCGATGTCGCGACGTGGATCCGACAATGAAAGCCACAAGAGAGGTCTTCGCAAGTAAAAGAAGTTGCAACTAGTTTTTAATGAAAGGTTCCAATTGAGGTCGCGACATGTTGTTTAGGTCGCGACATGAAAACAGGAACTGAAGTCTTGACAAGTAAACTAAAGTTGCGACCATTTAATGATCACAGATCAAGAACCGATGTCGCGATTTCATCGATGAGTCGCGACTGAGAAGAGCCAAGCAGTAGAAAAAAGAGAAACGCGACATCACCTTGAGGTCGACCTAGAATCAAGGTGGGGAAGGGATGAAATTTGGCTTTGCAAATAAATAATCGAGGTTGTGACCGTAAGAAAAGAAATGGTCAGCAAAAGATATTTAACATCACCTCGAGGTCACACCTAGAATCAAAACCCATGAAGGCGTAAGACTACCAACATAATCGCTAATTCAAGAAATCAAAGTCACAACATGAAATCATCATACAAACAGTAAAGATGGTCGCGAACCCAAAATCACGCCAGAACTCGGCGGAAGAAGAGAAAGACAAAGAGGTCGCGACATCAACACTGAAAAAATGAGGTCGCGACTACAAATGATGTCGCAACCATTGATCAAAGCAGTTATAAGACAACTGGTTGCAACAGAAACAAAGAGGTCGCGACTGATCACGAGCAATCAAGAGAAATTTATGTCGTGACATCAACTCGAGGTCGCGACATATGACTGTGAGCTTGGATTTTTCTTTGGGAAATCCACCTGGATCTTTTTTTTTTTGGGGATTTGGTCCAATTTATTTTTACAGTATAAATAGACAACTTTAGAATGGTAAATTAGTTTTCCGTCTTCACTACCCAAAAAAGGGGAAAGGAGAGGAACTCAGTGTATAGTTTAGAATAGATTTTAATTTTTTTATTTTTAGTTTATTTCTTTTCTGGATTTGAATCTGCGAACTGTGCAGAGACGAGTAGAGCTGGATTTTATTTATGTTATTTTCTTAGAATTACTGCCTGAAAATTTATGAAATCTGTGAATAAATTTCCGAATTCATTTCTTCTCGCTTTATTGCAATTACAAAGTGTTGGTTGTATGTGACGGCGGCTCATTTTTTAATTCGCAATGCAAGAATCGTGAGTGCAAACTGATTTGATTTACATTTAGTTACATTCTCTTCGCACAAATATGCAGAACTACTGGGTCTTGCCATTTTAATTAGTGTCGCTTTTGAATTGATAAGTTCCCCAATAGTAGTACCGAATACTAGCTGAGAGAATGTATCTTGCTCGATATTCAGGATGCCCTCGAGTGACATTTAGACGAGATTCCCGAGAGTCAGAAGATTCTTTAGATGCCAGACTACCATTGACGAATCACGAAATTGAGTTCATTTTGATAAATCCCCCATTCGCTCTAAAGGTAAGTTCCTAACCCCGTGTTAGCTTAGATCTAATCAAGGGAAAGGGACGAACCCATAGATCTGGAGGTTGAGCCACCAATTATGCAGTGAAGCTTCATAAAACTCAGAAGGAAAGCAAAAGGTCTCACGTCAATAGAAATGGGTGAAGTATCGAGAGAGAAAATACCCAGATCTTAAAAGAGAATTTGCAACACAGTAGCCGGGTCGATCTCGTCTTCGAAAGGAAGCAAGGATATCTACCCAGTGAATATGGAGAAATCCAATTCCAACAATTAGGAAATCTTGGACAAAACCAGATCCATACATAGAACAGAGCAATGTACTTTCGTGCTTGAATTGACGATTTCATTATATTTCATTGATAGTTAGCGTTTCTCACATGAAACTGATTTAATCCATCTTTATAGATACAATTTATTTTTATTCATTTACTTTTGTTTAGCTTAGTTTGATAATATTAAATAGTATAGAATCTTTAATTTTTGTTGTTTAGATAAAACTTTCACTATGAGTTCTTAGTCCAAATAGTATGGAATTTTAGTAGTTTGCAGTTGATCTTTAATTCGTTACTAAATCTCTACGGAATGATACCCGACTTACATTCACTCTTACACTAGGATGACCGTGCATTCTGCGCAGTCACAGACTGACCCTTATTTTTAAATCATGAACATTAAGAGAGAACTATTTTATCAAGCAAACTTATCCAAAATGACATGGATGCAAGAGAAGTGTAAGGCTCTTGTAACTATGTTAATTTAAGGGGTTTTAGTCTATATAGAAAAAGGCAAACAGGCTCATAATAATTTCTTCTGTTCGTTGAAAGGAGTCCATCCATTTAACATGCTTTTCAGCCTCTTCACCTAGTTCTTCCTGCTCACTCTACACTAGGCTAGTCCCCAAAGGGGCAGTCGAACCACTTTGGCTAGACACCGTAGCCTCTACTTCCTTTATCACAAAACAAGCATCACTCTCTACCGGATGTTGTACAACATTAAATACATTGAACCTGACCTCATCGTCTTGCACTCTTAATTTTAGTTCTCCCCTCTACACATCAATCATAGTTGTGCCAATTGCTAAAAATGGTCTACCCAATTTAATTGGTATCTCACTGTCTTCCTCCTTGTCCTACACTATGAAATCAGTTGGGAAGATAAACTTGCCTACCTTTACTATCACATCTTCTATCACCCCTCATGGATGCTTCAATGGTCTATCCTCCAGTTGAAGAGTGGCAGTTGTAGGTCTAGCTTCACCTAATCCCAACCGTCTAAAAATAGATAAAGGCATGAGGTTAATATTGGCTCCGAAGTTTCATAGGGCTCTCTCAAAGATCGAGTTCCCTATCTTGCAGGGAATTTTAAAACTGCCTGGATCATTAAGCTTCTATGGTAGTTTCCTTTAAAGAATGGCACTGCACTCCTTGGTTAGGTTCACTGTCTCAAAATCTATTAATCTTATCTTCCTTGATGATATGTCTTTCCATCATTGTGGCCCAGGCATATGTTCCAATGCATCTACAAACGGAGTGTTGATATGCAGTTTCTTAAACACTTCCATAAATTTCGTAAACTGCTTGTCCAACTTATTCTTCTTCAAACATTGAGGATACAAAACTAGTGTAGTGGGTTCATTTGTACTTGTATGTTTCTCAGTCTCTTTCCTTTCATCTAATTCCTCTACTGACTTCTTCTCTTGGGGCTGTTCCCCTTGCATCTGGTCTTTCGGGTTGGCTTGGTCTACCTCCTCAGTTTCCACTAGTGGTTGTCCTTGTAACGCCCTAAAAATACCCTAACAATTTTAGAACATGTTTAGGGTATAAAATAAAGTAAATGAGATTTTTCCGAAATTTAAATCCTAAGAATGCAAAAAAAATATACAACCCATAAATTTTATAGGTGCCAAATAAATTTGGTAAAAATGTCAAATGAGGACCCAAGGGTCCTAAATGAGGAGTGTAGTGTTAAAAGTATAAATGAAATGAAATGAAATGAAAATTAATGTGAAATAGACTAAATAAAGAATAATAGAAATAGAATTAGTGTGTAGGCAAACAAAGGCCTTGTGGAATTTGACTTAAGACCAAATTTGGTATTGTAAAGGAAAAAATGACTCTCATTTGTCCATTTTGGGTTTTGGAGAGAAAAGAGAACCGCAGTTGAGAAGAAGGAGAAGTCATTGTTGGTGACTTCTTCTCCATGTAAACAAGAGATGAAGTGATCAAGAAGGAGGAAGAAGAAAGAAAAGAGAAGAAGAGTTTAAAGGGAAGAAAAACTAAACCCTAACCTCTTTTTCTTGTGCTTCGATTTAGGGAAAAAACCCTAACCTTATGTAAAGGTGATTTTGATTGGTTGTATCAGTTTTGGGATTGTGTTAGGTTGAGTTTTGAAGTGTATTGTTGATTGGTATTGGTTTGGATTGGTTTTGAGGAATGTTTTTAAAAATGGAAATGTTGGGTTTTCAAAGGAGTTGCTGTCAAAAATTTGTCAATACCCCTGTTCTTGTTTTTGGTATAGGTTAAGTTATAATCATCCAAATGAAGTGATTCTAATTGGTAAAGAACCATAAGTGTTAGAGCTATAAATTTATAGAAAGGAACAGAACATTTTGTATATAAGGCTCCAGATATGAGCTTAAAGTGAGTTTGGAGTAGCACATGGAGTATGCCTGTTTTTGGAGTGTAGTTGTGGTGTTTGGCCATAAGTGAGTTTCACTCATCTGATTGGTGATTCAAATTAGAGAACAAAAATACTATAGGGTTATAATGCTTGAAGGAAGTGTAATTAAATTGTAACGATTTTTCGAAGAAATACGTCAAGAAGTAGACTATGTGCGAGGATTACGTTTTACTGAAGTAAGAGTAGTCTAGATGTAAAATGCAATAACTTGAGTTTGGGTGATCCAAATTGGATGATTCCAATAGGAGAAGAAACCTTAGAACCATATATTCAAATTAGTGAAGAAACCATTATCAATATAGGTCAGATAAGATTAGAAAAAAAAGCGTTAGGTGATCTAGTGAAATTTTGGGCATTTCGACTAGTTTGGCATTAAAATGCCGTAACTTGAGTTTGGGTGATCCAAATTGGATGATTCCAATTGGAGAAGAAATATTAGAACCATAGATTCAAATGAGTGAAATAATCATTACCAATTTATGGAGTTAAGACCCCAGAAATTGAAAAAAACAGTGGGTGATCTAGTGAGCTAGGCATATCGACTAGTTTGGCATTGAAATGCCGTAACTTGAGATTGGGTTATCAATCAGGGATTTCAATTCTACTGAAAATAGAACTCTAGAATAACCGACTAATATGTGATTTCTGTTGCATTTGAATGAGTTAATGAGGAGGAAAGCCGCATTGAAGTCGAGATTTCGAAGATTGGAGTCAAAGCGATGATTTTTGGTTTGTTCTCAAAATCTCTCTCTATTTCTAAAATATTTGAATAATTACGAAATGATTTGAATTTTGGAAATGATTGACAATAAAGTGCATATTGATTTGTGTTTGAAATGATTTTTAAGTGATTCGAGACAATTGCTTGTGAAACGAATTTGCATGAATGTGAAAATGTTCTATTTGCATACAAATGTATGTCTACTATTGTAAATTGTATTGAATGATTTTAATGCCCTTAAAAATTTTAACCATTGGGAATTTGAGTTAAGGATAAGTGGTATACCAATAAGAAGTCTATTTCATGATAATATTATATGCTCGATTCGTAGCCTAGTGAGACGATGTCGATAGTATACCATAAAGTGCAATTACATATTTATATATATATATATATATATATATATATCGGCCTACAACCAATGAATTGTCTTGCGTGGTCATTATCCTACATAGAAAGCATAGGTTAAGTCGATGAAGCAAAATGATAATGAGATTGAAAAGAGGTGCACGATTTGTGCTTTGAATGACTTTTCTTTCTTTTCTTTACGCCTATGAAAATGCATAGCTTAAGATGACGATTGAATTGTAGTGATTTACAGATAAATATATGAATCGTATTATGCTGCGTTGGTCATTGAAAATTGTACAAAAGCATTGATTTTATAAATATTGAGCGATTGATTTAAAATGAAATGAAGAGATAATTAGAAGCTGTATGGAACCCGCTAAGCATGAAAATGCTTAACGTGTTGTTTTATCCTTGTCACCCAGTGAATAGGTAAAAGTGAGAGACATACAAACCTGACAACATCAAAGCCATTAGAGAAAGTAAAACTCAGGTACCTTGCATGTAAATTGAATTGACTCTTTTTTGTATAAAAGTATCTTATGAGAAAGTTAAGCTCTAATTCTATTTGTAAATGTTTTTATATTAAAACTACGATAAATTTTTAAATGATGGTACAAATGTGAAGAATTCCTCAGGCTCTGTGTCTGTTATAGGCCTCCAAAATGATGGGCCTTCTACAAAATGTTTAGTTTCCACAAAATGTTTAATGTATATATTTTTATGTATATCGATAGTATTTGAAATGTGTTTGGTATTAATAGATTCACATTTGTATCGATTTATTTATTTATTTTTATTTTGTATTTGGATTGGAATGAGTAGGGACCACGTTCACTTAGATGCGGTTCGAGATGCGCCCAGCCAGGGTCGGGTACATGGCGGCGATCGGGATCTTATAGCCCCGATGCTGCTAATTCTCTAACACTTTGTAAGGTGATAGTCTTAACATGTTCTTTGCTTTCTCTTTCGGGTTTACCTTCGAATTTCTTGGCATTGAACCTTATTGCCTCTCAGTAAAAAAAAGTTTGCATTTAGCCCATTTGCACCTCCAAGTTTCTCTACTACAGTTATTCAATTGGAGTTAATTTTAAATCTTGCATATTTGCCTCTGTTTCTTTCATAAAGGCGAATGGAAGATTTACTGTTTGGTAGTGCCTTACAAGTCACTTTTTTCTCTCATGGCGGTTTGCTCACTTGGGGTGGTGGCATGCTATTCTTATTATCCACCCTCCATAGTTATGATAATTCTAATTATTACGCCAACCTTAGCTCTTGTTCTGGTTATGATTTTTGTATGTGTTATCTCCATATTGACCTTGTTCTTATGGTTAATTAAATCTAGTCACATATTATGCCTACTCTATTGTCATCTATCCCGACTGGCATTTCTTAATACTGTTCTATCCTCCACAGAATTCGCATATCTCCCAAGGTTTGGTCTGAATAGAATTTACTATACCTTGTTATCTCTTTAGCTATTTAGTGAGCTGTGCGACATGGTTGTTTTAATTGCTAAGGACTACATGTCTCTTTGCCCGTACTTATTAAATGTTGAATTCTATTCCCAAGTGTAGGAATTGGAGTTGTCTAGCATTGTAATCTTGTGGAATCCACGGGTCATCTCCACGGGGAGTGAGTCTACAAAAATGTTGATCCGTGGGAGCTATTCTCCACAAAAGTGTAATTTAAAGGGAATTATGAGGGTTGTGTTTGATTGAATGATTGGTGCTTTGAATATTTTAAAATAGAAAGATGATTCTTCAAGGATTTTTAGGGTTCCACTCATAGATCCACATGCTCCCACCTCTTATTTTACAAACTCATCTAGGGCCATTGATAAATGGTCTTTGATGAAAGATTTATCCTTAAATGCTCTTTTGAAAATAAAGATGATTGAATGATGTTAGTCACTTATTCGATTAATTCAGTCTCTTAGCTTGCATTTGTGTCAAGCACAGCGTTATGCCGAATGTCTGTCGTTCATACGTTTTCAAGAGGATGCCCAACTAAGGTTTTTAATAGTGTTTGCACAAGCAATTAACATGCACAAATCCATTGAGGTTGAAGAAAGAGATTGAGGAATTACCGTGATCATGTTGAGTTTCAGTGGAATCCCAACAAAGAAGTTTAGAACTCCATGGAACGTATAAGGACAATCATAATTGAAGAGAATTTATTCATAAAAACAGCACTTTGAGAAAATCAGAATTCAGTTGCAAAACCTAGGAATGAAAAATATGAAATCTTTGGGACAAGCGAAATGTATGTTTCTATTGAAAAGATTCTGGTGCTTGAATCCAAAATCTCCAAGAATAAGTCTTCAATGGATCTATAAACTTCAACTCAAAACTATGGAAGAACACTTCTCCTATGAAAACCTAATCCTCCCAAATCAAAAGTTGCCTTCTCCTTGTATCCTATAGCTTTTATACCCCTCTCCGATGTGATCTCGCATTAAAGGTTGATTGACAAGTGTGCCCTTGCGTTAGGATCGAATTCCCAACCAATTCACGTAGTTTTTTCACACCGTGTACGGTACATGTTAGTGATTGTACGGTACACTTCACAGCCTCTTGTCACTTTTTGCCGCAGGTGTACGGTACATGTTGAAGGTGTACGGGTACACTTTGCTCTGCCACTTTTACGCTCGGTGTGCGGGGTACACGTTGAGGGTGTCTTGGGGTACACTCTACGCCCCCTCGGTGCTTTTCCAGCGTTGTTGCGAGTTCTGAAACTTCACCGTGATTTGCCAGCCTCCTCAATGGTCCATATTTGCTTCCCGGACATAAATCCTTGTACGATTGTATTAAACCTGAAAGACTGAACAGAGTCTGAGAAAAACAAAAGCAATTAAAAGTACCTATCCTCATGCAAAATGTGGGCAAAGCGTGACTGGAATGTGCTAAATTCTTCTATAATTACTGCTCAATTATGTATTCATCACACCCCCCAACCTGCATCTTGCTAGTCCCTAGCAAGATTTAGATAGAGATACCCATTTAGTTATGAATTCCAACCAGTCATTTCGGTACAGTTAAGCTTTGCAAGATCCTCAAAATAGCAAATATGAAACATAATACTTCACCTACGTTAGTATGCACCAACATGACTCATTTAGAACTAACCACAGTCTTAAGCAATGAACATAACAACAAGCTAACACAAAATCTACTATTCAAATAGGGGACCGTGGAATTGAAGAAAAGTAAGGTGGTCATCGAACGATGAACTGAGAAAGGAATGATCGATGTATAAAGCAACCATTTAACATAAACACATAACTACTATGCACAAAATCAAAAGAAACATGGAATAAAGGTCTTAGAGGGGTTTGCTTAATGACCATAGGCTGAGCAGGGAAAATGAACAAAATGGGTGTTATAACATGGGCGAGGTCTTTACCTAATTCTTAAACCCTTTAATCTAGCCTAAAAAAAAAAGCAACCACCGGCGTCCTCCTCTCATCATGCACGAGAAGAAAATGCATCCTCATCGACGCAATCATCCAACTCCTCTGACTCTCCCTCCAGGTCAGGGGAAGTGGCATCTGCCAATGCAGGCTCTCCTCGGAAAATATGACTCTCGAGCCTAGAGAGCCTGCGGTCAAGCTGCTTCTGTTTCCCTAAAATGCACTTGAACCACACTTTTATTCGACTCTCCATTCTCTTCAATGGGGATGTCTTTCGTGAGTCTTGGTGTTTGTAGATGAAGGGACCAGGGAATAGTCCTTGGGCGTGAGGCTGAGTCTTTTTAGATGCGACTCGGCTCACAACCTCAGTTTTGTTTGTAATAGGCCCCTGCCTAGGTAACACCCTCTTTTCCTTAGGCGCTCCCCTCATTCCTGCGGCTTCCACAAGACTCGTCACAAGTGATGGGAATGGAATATGTCTACTTTCATGTGAGAACTGCAAAAAAATCCCTCATCACGCACCATATGACTAAAGCTTAATCAATAAGTTTCCCGGTCATAACCTCATATAAGAATTGAATTTGTTCTCTGCTGGGGGATTTCTCATTGCCCTTAGGTCCGATTCTATCATGAATAATCTTATTCATCAATGCATATTCCGGCTTGAGCTTCCCTAGTAAAAATTCTTTTTTCATGAAGCCATTCATGGTCACCGGGTGAGTGCACATAGCCTCAGTGAACAATTGAGCATCAAAATCAGTGATAGCCCTAAGTGGGTAAGGTTGGTCCGAGGTAGGAGGCGGACATGCGTAGGGAATGACTCGTGATGGGGTGATAGTGGCACCTTTACCCGTCACCGTGGTCTGTAAGTTCTCATTGCGATTTTCTTTCATATTGGTATAAAACTCAGAACCACGGTGAGAAATATGCTGAGACCTCATTTGCACATGGCTGCATATTACATTTCTTGAATAATTCCCCTAATGGGATGAGAGTACAAGAATGTCTCCAACTTCACGCCTCTCTCGCAATGAAATCCCCTGTTCGCAATTTACTGGGCCCATTTTTCCTGCTTTGACTCAAAACCATCAGCAAACATAGCCTCTATTTCCTCATCATCATCTTTCTCGACCGTCCTCACTTTAAGAGGGTGTTTCTGTTGCTTTCCCTTGCCCTTTTAATTGGGCATTGGGAGTCGATTTCCTTTTCTTCTGGCTGCTCTGAAGTAAGCTAAGCTTTTCCCTCCCAATATTCTTAGATCGCGCCATAGATACAGCAAGGTGAAATGATGTATGGCCCCACACATATAGAATATAGTCCCGGGAAGCCCGTTTCGGAGGAAGTGCCGAATTTGGCCTCATGCGGTCGGATAAAAATTTCCTCCCGGCCCATCGGTAAGAGCCCTAAACCACCAAGTATAGAAGACCACTAGCAAAACCACCCAAACAGTCCGTGTATAATAGTGGATAACACGAAAATGCTCTCGAGGAGTTTGAGAGGCTTACCACGTCCGTCTGAAGAATGCGGGAGAATCGGGCTGACGAAGGAAACCGGCTCTAAGCAGACAGGGATGCTTGTGTGAGAGGGCAAGGCTAGGGTTTGGCTCTGTAGGAGTGGAGGGTTTGGAATATCCAAAGGCACAAAATTTTGGGTTAAAACCACATGCCTTGGCGGCCGCGTGTCTGGGTAGCGTTAGTGGTGTCAGGTACACTTTGGCCCTTGCCTCTTTTTATGCGGGGTGTACGGTACACTTGGAGGTGTGCGTTACGCTATCTTGTCACTTTTTCGTTGAGTGTCTGGTACACTTTGGAGGTGTCTGCAGGTACCCTGTTCACCACTTTATTTTAAATTATATATAATTTTTCAAATTGGGAACGGTGGTGTCGATGTGAAACTTGTCTTTGTCACACACCTTCCATCCGGGCTCCTTTGTACTCACCTTTCTTTTGCTCATATTCTACCGTGACTTTTTCCATGAGTTCAATACATGCCTCTTCTTTAAACACTTTCAATCTTTCCCTGGGCCACTGTATTGCTGATGATCGGGGTTCCTAGAGTTTGGGCCAACTCAACAAGGCTCAAAATAGGTGAGTTGGACAACGGCTCACAAAGTGTAACTTCCCGAGAAAATATGGCCTCATCATTTTCCGATTATACGAAGATGTTCCTGAATTTATGATGCATAAAGTTAACATGACATGCCAAATTAATGCCTGAGAACCTGGCTTGAGGCAAAACGAGTGTGATCGATAGGTATGTGGTTTGTGTAAGTAATAAGGAGCCTGATAAGGTATAAAGCTAGATGAATATAAAGATTTTGTGCATGCTAGTTACCAAAATGTACATCGTGAGATGATGTGGAGTGTGAATGAGATCATCGTCTATATACATTGCAGGTGAAGTATTATACCTAAAGAGCCACAATTCGAAAATTTCATACCTTTGAACATGTAACAAAGCGCATAGTTAGGGTCGATCGATTATGCATACCCCATGATAAACAAACGTCCTCGATGCATGAACGCAGTACCCCCGCGCAGTGGAAGGCAACATAGAAACTAGGGCCCCTATTTTTATTTATTTATTTATTTTTATTTTTTATTTTTGAAAAGCAAAAGAAGTAAAGACAAGAGAAAGAAAATGCAAGAACGAAAATAAAACAAAATCAAAACTATATACAACAAGTTGAGAACGAATTTACTCTGAAGGGGGATCCTGGTAGAGCGGATCGACCAAGTCCTCACTAGTCTCTTGAAGGTTGAAATGCTCGAGGAATGGCTTGAGGCGTTGACCATTGACTTTGAAGGACTTTCCAGTATCCGGATTTTCAATCTCCACGACTCCGTATGGATAAACTACCTTAACGATAAATGGGCCAGTCCAACTAGAGCGAAGTTTTCCTGGAAATATGTGTAACCGGGAGCTATACAGCAGGACCTTTTGGTTTGGTTCGAACGTTTTCCGAGCAATAGTCTTGTCATGGAACAACTTGAGCAGCTCTTTGTAAATTCGGGAGCTTTCATATGACTCTCGCCGCAATTCATCCAACTCATTTAGCTGTAACAAGCTTTGCTTACCTGCTTGCGTTAAATTAGAATTAAAAGTTCTAATAGCCCAGTAAGCCCGATGTTCCATTTCTGCGCGAGATGACAAACTTTCCATAAACAAACATAGGAACATACCAAGAACAGTTTTAAAGGCAGTACAGTAGGCCCCGAAAGAGCATCGATAAGTCGGGTATTAATCTTTACGATTTGGGGCAACCGTTTTCCAAAATATGTTTTATCTCTATTAGCTAGTTCCAGCTTGACCATTGGTGCATGGGTGGTATCTTTGTTGAAACTTTATGGGTGACTCCATATTTTTTAACAGATTTTCAAAGATCGATTACAAAAGTGGAGTCACCATCACTAATAATTGCGAGTATTCCAAGCGAGAAAAAAAATGTGTTCCTTTATAAATTTCAAAACCACCTTATGGTCATTGGTTCTTGTCGGAATAGCCTCAACCCACTTAGACACATAATCAACAGATAATAGAATGTAAAGATACCCACAAGAAGGGGGAAAAGGTCCCATAAGTCACGACGGTAAAATTTCCAGTTAAGATGAGGTAAGAGCATCATGTTTCGTTTGTGACCCCTCCTAATTGTTGGCATTGAGCCTGGTTGCATAAATTAAAACAATATTTAAATAGGGTAGGCCAGTAAAAACCAGCTTGCAAAATCTTATCTGCTGTTTTTCGGGCAGAGAAATGCCCTCCACAAGCTTCGGAATGGCAAAAGGTTAGGATCCTGGTTTGCTCATCATTGGGCACACATCTTCTCATTAATTGGTCAGGACAGTATTTAAATAGATATAGATCATCAAAGTAATATTTCTTAATATCTGCTAAAAATTTCTTTTTCTGTTGAGAAGTCCATTGTGTTGGAATTTGACCAGTGACTAGGTAATTTACAATGTCGGCATACCATGGCCAATGAACAAGAGCAAAAATTTGCTCATTAGGAAAACTGTCACTTATGGATATGCCATGAGAAATGGATTTTGGAACTAATCGAGATAAATGGTCACCTACCACATTCTCGACCCCCTTTTTATCTTTAATGGTCAGATTAAATTCTTGACATAGTAAAATCCACCTAGTTAACCGAGGCTTAGTGTCACAGCAGAAAAATTTGGTACTTGATCTTGCATGATGCGTGAAATGGTTCTGGGAGAGCCTCTGATGTATGACCTTAACTTTTCTAGGCGAAGGCGGCTGACTAAAACTCTTTTTCTGTGGTTGTGTAGTTTGCTTGAGTGGAGTCTAGTGTCTTGCTGGCATAATAGATGACAAAAGCCTTTTTGTCTTCCATTTGTCCTAAAACAGCCCCTATAGCATAATCACTAGCGTCAAACATGATCTCAAACGGAAGGTTCTAATTAGGAGACAGCATGATAGGGGGCGACACTAACATAGTTTTGAGCTCAACAAAAGCGTCTTCTAAGCTACGTGACATGCAAAGGAGACATCTTTGCAAGCAAAGTACATAAGGGACGAGCTATCGCCTTTAAAATCCCTTTATAAATCTCTATAAAATCCGGCATGTCCCAAAATGATCGATGTCTAACACATAGGAGTAGGTAAATTGGAGATCGGCTCAACTTTGGCCTTATCAACTTCAATTCCCGAGTTTTGACCTTGCAGCTGAAAATCCCTTGTGTTACCATGAAATGACACTTTTCCCAATTTAACACAAGGTTTTCTCTTGACATCTCTCAAAAACCTTCGTAGATTCTCGAGACGTCTCATAAGAGTCACCAGCGAAATCATCCCATGAAGATTTCCAGAATGATTTCTATCATGTCACTGAAAATTCCCATCATGCACCGTTGGAAAGTTCCGGGTGCATTACATAATCCAAAGGGCATTTTCCTAAAGGCAAAAGTACCAAAAGGACAAGTGAATGTAGTTTTTTCTTGATCTTCCAAAACTATCTAAATTTGATTGTACCCTGAGTACCCATCAAAGAAAACAATAATAAGAATTCATGCCTGCCACTCTCTAACATTTGATCAACAAACGGAAGAGGAAAGTGGTCTTCCTAGTACCCGCATTAAGCTTCCTACAGATCACATACACCACTCCAACTTTGAAGTGACACGAGTAGGAATGAGCTCATTATTTTCATTGGAACTACGGTGACTCAGGATTCTTAGGAACTACATGTTGGGCTAGCCCACTTCCTTATCTGCAATAGGGTAAATAACCCCTACATCCAAGAGTTTTAAAACTTCCTTCTTCACCACTTCTTTCATTATTGGATTCAATCGTCTCTGTGGTTGCCTAGAGGGTTTAACATCCTCTTCTAAATGAATCCTATGTGTGCATATCAAAGGGCTAATTCCCTTAATATCTGCAATTGTCCATCCTAGAGCAGTTCTGTGGGTTCTCAATATCTCCAAAAGTTGATTTTCTTGATTCATCTCTAAGGAAGAAGATATGATTAGGAAGGTTTCTCAGCCCCAAGAAAGCATATTTGAGGTGTGATGGTAAAGGTTTCAACTCAAGCTTAGGTGGCTTCTCTTCAGAAGGCAATGCCTTGTCCTCATTTGGTGGTAATGGTTCAAATTTAGGGACCCACCCATTCACTTCCAGTACCTCTTTATGTTCAATTATGGAGTGTAGAAACTCCGATTCTAATGTGGTCACTTCCTCATTCCAACTTGGGCTTACCAAACATGACGTAAGAGGATCATCATGTAAGACATTGTCTAAGTATTTCTGTACTACAGAATCAACCATGTTGTCCTCACACACTTCATCTTCATCTCCCATCCCCTTGATAACATTAAAGATATTCAGATTAACAGTCATGTTACCAAATGATAGTGTCATTAGGCCTCCCCTACAATGTATAATGGCATTGGCAGTTGCGAAAGTCTACCAGAATCAACTGGGGCCAGGTTCATGGTTCACCACGAGTTGCGTGTCGAGCACAGCAAATCTGAAGTAGAACTTGTCTGCAGCGCAATACATCCTTCATCCTGCAGGAATTTTTGCACTACGGTCAGCTAGTTGGAAGTGATATTGGTTGGCCTACAATTCTCTAACCCTAGGTGACATAGTGAGTAGGGTAACAAATTAACACTTTGCCTTAAATCCACTGGAGCATGTCCCAACTTGGAATTCCCTACTACTATAGAAATAGTAGGGCTTCCTGGATCTTTGTATTTTGGGGGCAAGTTGTTTCGAATTAGTGAGGTAGATTGCTCAGTCATGAATGCCTCCTTACTAAAACCTAGTTTCCTTTTGACTTTGCACAAATCCTTTAAAAATTTAGCATGCGATGGAATTTGCTTAATGGCATCTAGTAAGGGAATGTTCAATTTCACTTGTTTGAACAACTCATAGATCTCAGAATGGTTATTCACTTTCTTAGGTGCTCTCAGCCTATGAGGGTATGGAGCTGGAGGAATATAGGTAACCTTATCTTCCTCTGGTTCACCATCAATAACGTTTGTCCTAGGGACATAAGGCTTGTCTAATACCTCATCATCTCTGACCGATTCACTTTGAGACTCTTGTGATGGTTCTTTAGCTGGGTTGGTTTTGTCAACTACCTTACCGCTTCAAAGAGTAGTAACAGCCATACAATCTTCAAAAGTACCCTCACTTGGACCTGACACTCCCACACTATTTTGACCTTGCGGGTTTTGGATGGGCTGAGATGGGAGTTTCCCTTTTTCTTGTTGAAAGTTACTTTTAGACTAGGTTAACTTGGTTATTTGGGATCTCCTCATTCGAAGCGGAGTTCGGATTTGTGTTTGTGTGGATTGTTGAGTTTGTCTGAGTTGTGTAACTATATCCTCCGGACTTCTCTTTGTGGAGGTTGATAAGGCTGTGGTGTCGGAGTCCCTTGATTCGATGGGTGGAAACCTTGACTAGGGTTCACAGAAATCATAGGGGCCTTGATTCCTGAAATGGGTGGAGCCGGGGATTTGTAAAAACCATGGTTCTGGTAATGGGGGCCTTGGTTGTTTAGCAGATTATGTGAAACTCCCTCATTTCTCCAACTAAAATTAGGATGCTTACCCCATCCCGGATTATATGTGTTAGCGAATGGAGAATTGAAAGGCTTCCTTTGGTAGTTAAGAGCATTAGCTTGCTCTATCTGAATTGCTCCCTTAACTTGAGGAAGGTTTGGGCAGTTGTTAGTTAGTGTAGGGTCGCCGCATATTATCACTTGGCTCCTCACTCTGGATCCAATAGGTACCGGGGGTACTTGAGGCACACTAGTTACCTCGTTCACCTTTTTCATCTCTATGGCCTCCAACTTTCTTGTTAAATTGGCGATTTTGCTTGCGATTCATCGTTCTCTCTTTTAAGTGATGCTTCCTCCCTATGGGTGCATTATGTACTTTAGCAGTGTCTACGGAAGTGTTAGTCGCCCATGTTCGAGCATTTTCTGCTATGGTTTCAAAAAGTTGAATTGCTTCCCTAGCACTCTTTTCATAGAATTCGCCTGCACGTATCATTTGGATGTATTGTTTATTATTCAAGGATAGTCCTTGATTAAAGTACGCACATATTTGTCCTACATCCAATCCATGGTGAGGGATAGCATGGAGGAGATCCTTGTATCTCTCCCATACCACAGCAAAAGGTTCACCAGACTTTTCAGAAAAGTTCTGAATTGCTCGCATGAGAGCATTGGTATGTGCAGGAGGGAAAAATTTGTTGAGGAACTCATTATGTATATTTTCCCATGTAAAATTTGAATTAGGTCTGAAGAATGAAACCAAATTTGGCTTTCTCCTTTAAAGCAAAGGAAATAAAACCAAGCAGATTATGTGGAGAGGTGACGAGTAGAAATGCTGCTGCAAACATCCTCAAAATCTCTCGCTGAATGAATAAAGATTCTCGATTCAAACCCTTGATATAAGGTAGAAGACGGATCATTTCAGGCTTCATTGAAATTGATTAGCCTCTTGAAGCGAATACACGGGTGGTTGTGGTCCTGCGAGGTTGTAGAATTTCTCGAAGGTTTTTTTCCTGATAGGTAAAGGAAGCGGGGGAACCCTATATTGATTTTGCTGAAATTGCCATTTCCCCCTCACCTTCTTGGTGCTCTTTGGGAGTGTAGCATCACTTCCATGTTATTATGGAGGTTCAGCAGAGTCTTGTGGGTTAACAGGAATTCCTTGGGTATGTTCATTAAATAAATGTTGCTGATTCCCAGGATGATCCATTTGAGGTAAAATGTTATTTTGAAACACTTGACTTATTTTGGATTCCTCAGAATTTCTAGGAGGTATAATTCTTACAAGTCGGCGTTGCTCGTTGCGAGCCCAAACCGACATGCACTACGCTTACTCCGTCCAAGAAACACCCACTGAGATTGCTTACTAAAAACAAATTAAAAAGAAGAGTGGAGAACGTACCGGATTTGCAATGCAATTGCAAATTACCTCTAGCTCTCTTCAGATCAACTGGGTTGGTCGCCACTCCGATGCTTGTGCCAAAAATGCCGTACTTATTCGTATCTTTGAATTCTATTCCCACAGCGTAAGGTGGAGTTGTCTAACATTGTAATACTATGGGAATCCAGGTCATCTCCACGGGGAGTGGTCATCTGTTGATCCGTGGGGCCCTATTCTCCTGAAAAGTGTAATTTAAAGGAATTATGGGTTTGTGTTGTTTGATTGAATGATTGATTGCTTTGAATATTTTAAAATAGAAAGATGATTCTTTGGGATTTTAGGGGTTCCACTCACTTCTGATCACGTAACCCACCTCTTATTTTACAAACTCATCTAGGGGCCATTGATAAATGGTCTTTGATGGAAGATTTATCCTTAAATGCTCTTTTGAAAAGAAAGATGATTGAATGATGTTAGTCACTTATTCCCAATTAATTCAGTCTCTTAGCTTGCATTTGTAATCAAGCACAACGTGTACGTTATGTCTCTCATTCACACGTTGTCAAGAGGATGCCCAACTAAGGTTTTTAATAGTGTTTGCACAAGCAATTAACATCACACAATCCATTGAGGTTGAAGAAAGGAATTGAGGGAATTACCGTGATCATGGTGAGTTTCCACTGTGGAATCCCGACAAAGAAGTTTGTTTAGAACTCTATGGAATGTATAGGGACAATCATAATTGAATAGAATTTATTCATAAAACGACACTTTGAGAAAATAGAATTGATTGCAAAACCTAGGAATGAAAAATATGAAATACTGGGATTGAAAACGAAATGTATGTTCCTACTGAAAGATTACAGGTGCTTGAATCCAAAATCTCCAAAGAATAAAAGTCTTCAATCTGGATCTATAAAACTTCAACTCAAAACTATGGGGAAGAACACTTCTCCTATGAAAACCTAATCCTCCCAAATCAAAAGTTGCCTTTCATGTATCCTATAAGCATATGCCTCTTGATGTGATCTGTATTAAAAAGGTTGATTGACAAGTGTATGCCCGCTGTGTTAGAGTTGAATTCGGCCAATTCCGCGTAGCTCTCACCGCGAGTGTCGCGGTACATGGTAGTGATGTCTTTGGTACTTTGGCTCTTGTCACTTTTTGCAGGTGTACGGTGCGGTCTCAGGGTACACTTCTTTCTTGCCACTTTTCTATTCGGTGTCTGGATTTACCGCGTTGAGGTGTCTTGGTACACTCACGCTCCCCAGTGCTTTCTAACGTTGTTGCGGTTCGAAACTTCGCAATCATTTTGCCAACCTCCTCAATGATCAATATTTGCTTCGGACATAAATCCTTGTACAATTATCATTAAACTGAAAGACCTGAACAAGTCCAAGAAAACAAGCAATTAAAAAATTACCTATCCTCATGCAAAATGTGGGCAAAGTGTATTTGGAATGTGCTAAATTCTCACTATAATTATTCTTCGATTATGTATTCGTCATTACAACGCTTCCATGCTTTCCTCAATACTACTACATCCACTGAGCCTTTGGTTACTATTAGTAGCCATGTCTTCTAGGATTTTGTAGGCTTGGTTTGTAGTCTTCTTCATTGAAGTACCCCCTGTTGAGGCATCTATGATTGTTCTAGTAGAATCACTCAGACCGTTGTAAAATGTGTGGACTTGTATCCCTCTAGTCAACCTATGATGTGGACATCTCCTTAATAGTTCATAAAATCTCTCCTAAGCTTCAACTAGGTTCTCCCCCTCTAATTGTCAAAAAGTGTTAATCTCCTACATTAGCTGTGAGATCTTTGCAGGAGGAAAGAACTTGGTCAGGAACTTCTGCACCAAATCAATCCATGAGGTAATGGAATCTAGTGATTGACTAATCAACCAATGTTTAGCTCTACCAATCACCGATAATGGGAACAATCGTAGTCTGAGAGCTTCATATGTTACTCCATTGTATTTGATCGTGTCTCATACTTCTATGAAGTTTTTTAGATGCATGTTCGGAGTCTCACTTGGAAACTTGTGGAACTGGATGTTCTGAAGCATCTGTAGGGTTATTGTTTTCAACTCGAAGTTGTTCGCTTGTATGGGTAGTCTTCGTATAGCAGACTGAACAACCGTAGGTTGTAGAGCAAACTCCTCAAGCAGCATATAAGGGTCATCTGGCTGTATGAATGGTATGGGGGCATTATTCCTACCATTATTTTCATTTTGCCCTCCTTGCGGCTCATTCCCCTCATGGCTATGGTCTTGCTCTTCCTAGTTCTACATGAATTCTTTATTTCTCGCTTGTGCTTCTCTTTGCTCTCTATGTAATTTGTTTGCGGTTCTCTTTAGCTCAGGATCAAACGAAAGTAGTTCACCTTAACCCTATCTTCACATGCACGCAGATCAACCTTTTTGAAACCACACATAAAAGTAGCAGAGACCAAGTTACAAGCACATGTGTAAACTGAATAAAATTAAAATATAAAAAAAATATTAAAATTGATCCATAGTAATATCCAAGTGCGATGTTGTCAATATTAACAGAAAAACTCTCCCCGAAAAAGATGCTAAAAACTTGAAAGGCTTGAGGTAAGTGTATAAGATTGGTGTAAAAATGTAGGCCTGTATGCGCAAGTATACGCGTCGAGGTTACGTAGTATAGTGGCTCGTTAAGTGTCGTTCTCACAAGGAGAAGTGTGTTGAATACTGAAATTAGCTTTAAAATATTATTTGGACCTCAAATTATAGTAAATTCTTACTAACTTAAAGGAAAACTAATCCTAGGTTATTTTCTAAATGAATTTATCAATGCTTGGGTTTTGCCTTCCCCTGCCACACTTAATGGATTCTAACCTAGAAAAATTATTTACTCAATTTATTAATAGATTCACGCTGGCGGTTTTGTTCATGCCCAGTAGGGTGTATTGCATCTCTGCTTCAACCCTAGACTCCGGAACGCTTAAATGTTCAAACCCTAAACGCCACACTTGGTATTATTTTATATAGATATCCCTGTTCCAAGTGTCACTCAACTCATATCCCTGGGCGTCTTTATCTCTCGATCTTAGATTCCCAGTAAGAACATGCCAATGTTGGCCAAACACCACCATGTACATAAATCATAAAAATAGAGAAAGTAAATATGAAATCCATTAATCTACTGAATAGAAACGAAATTAATAATTAATCCATACAAATGTAGCAGGGTTACGACAAAACCCTAGAAATAGATGTAGAACATAATGATATTAATTACAACCATAGATTTTTGAATCATTAAATGTTCGAGAAAATAAATGCAAATACAAAAGTGCAAACGGTGTGCGATTCGTAACGTGTAATGTCTGCTCGTTTGTCCACGACCCCACGATTACTACCCAAATAGTGTTGTTCGCCTCTTAAAACTCCGGGTTTTGAGCACTTTTTAGTAAACAATCAGCCAAATTAACCCGATTAGCGCGGTAATGGCCTATGATGCTTATGATCAATTTTGTAGCGGTTTTGTGGTTTTCACATGCTACCAATGTGGTAAGGGATGCAACTCGAGCATGAAGAAATCGTTGGGCGATGAGGCTATAGAACCGGAAGAGCGAAGGCATATTGAAGCATGTAGAGAAGAAGCAGCAAACCCTTATAATTTTTGCAAGGGTTCTGAAATTTCGGAGCCTGCGAATTCTCCAACTAGTCTTTTTGACTTTTGTTCATCCTTTTTTAATTTCTTCCCATTTTTTCATTGTAATAGTTTACTGCTTTTGTTTATTTTGGTAATTTGTATTGTTTTGGGTGATATATAAGTCCCAAACAACACTTTGTAAGTATTAAGTTTTTCATTATTGAAATTTGAGGGAAGCTTGTCGAACAAGCTCCCGTTTTCTTTTTCCTTTTTCTTTCATTTTCTCGCTGGCCAAACACCTTTGAGGATGATAACTTAGAGGATGAGCGGCTAAACCCCCTCATTCCTTGAAGTAAAGGCCTTTAGGCAAGGAACACAGTGGCAAAATAAGGGGCCCTCGTACTTTCAACGATATGTATATTCTCTTTTATTAATGTTCTTTCCTCCAACTTTAGGTTTCAATCCCTTCGATTCACCTTGAATGGTTAGTATATGGTAAGCTTTTATGGCTCATTGGATGCTTATTGCTAGATCCTATGATGTTGATTGTTTATCATTTATGAGTCATTGGAAGGTGACTTCGAAACCGAGGTTTCTTGGCCGAGAACATTAATGGAAATTGAATGCCATTTTCAAGAATGGTGTGAAGGTTGATGAGCTTAAAAAGTCATCTATTTTAGTCCATTTTACGATTGATTTTTATATAAAAGGCGATTTATATCAGGAATATGGAATACTTCTGGCTATTTGTGCAATTCAAAAGCGAGAAATTACGGTAAAAGGAAGCGAAAATGGCCCGAAACGATGCGGTCTAATTAGGTGAAAGGAAGTTGCGGCGAAGAGGCACAAGGATTAAAAGATTTGATGTCGTGAAGCTTTTGGCAATCAAAATACATATAATGGTTGCAACTACAAAGCTCGATCGCAAATGAAGCGTAATCAAAGACAAGCGGTACGGGCGTGAGAACTCCAAGTCAAGCAACCAGAATTGATGAAGAGAAGACATGATGTCGCGACATCATTCGAGTGCCAGGCAATTAAACCCGATGCCGGTGGATAATGGTAGCTATGCGAAAGAAATTAAATGACGGAAAGTAATTGGTGAACATTTATGCGACATCGGATGCGATCGCGGCATCGACAGAATCGGAAGCGGTCAGCGTCTGGTTTTCAAAGCTAAGATCGCGACATCATCGATAAAGAAGAAGGTCGGCGACATCATTTTAAATGATCGCGACATCAATTTAACGAAAATAAGGTCGCGACAAGATCGAGCTGTCCTGACGCCGATACGAGAAGGGAGGTCAGCGACATCTATTCGGTTCATTGCGATGAAGAAAGAAGATCGCGACAACACCTGGTTGTCGCGACATCCATTGCAAAGAAGTGAAGTCGCGACATCATTAAGCAGTCGCGACAACAGAAGCAAGGAACAGAGGTCGCGACATCATACAGAGGTCGCGACATCCATTTATAGACGAGAAGGTCACGGCGAATCAGTATCAGCGACGCCGAATGCATGAGATAAAATTCATAGCGTCGATGGCTATGCATATTTGTCGGTTCTAAAAGACATGTCGCGACCAAACAAAGGCTTCTGCGACAAAGACTGAGACAAAAGAAGGTCGCGACAAGATCAAGCTGTCGCGACAGTATCAACATACTAGGCCAGTTAACTGCAGTCCAAAAAAAGAGGTGCATCGAAATTAGGGCCCAACTTCAGAACCCTATAAATACACAGCTGCTACTGAAGGAACGCAGCTCTTGGCGACTTGAAAGAGAGATCTGGGTTGCTGAAGGCTCCTGTATTTTAATTTTCTTTTCTTTTCTTTTAATTTTTTTAGATTAGTTTGTATTTTCGTTTTTAATTTGGATTTGAATGTTAGTTGTAAAGGTTGTAGTTGAATGCAGATTTATATTTCTTCAAATTACTGTCTGGTTGTTTGAATTCCAGACAAATTTTTTGGATTTAACATTCTGTTCAGTTTGGTGGGTTTTCTTGATGGTAACGATGTATGGTGTAATCGGTGATTTAGAAACCGGCTCATTGAAATAGCGCTATTGTCAAAAATTATCTTTCCTGTAGAATTTTATTCATTATTGCTGAACGGTTTACTCATCGACTTGCTTTGGTTTTGCGTGTTTCTGGAAATTGATCGATGTCGATCTCACATACCCGCCGGGGTTGTTCCAAGCTCACGATTTCGGGGAGGCCTAAAGTGACACGAGAGCATTCTTGAAGTGATGAACAATTTTTGGGTATGAGAACCTGATATTGATGATCTAATGTGCTCTGTGTAATTAAATCGATACATCCTCTTCTCACTTGAAACCGAGAATGAGTTGAGTGAGTTATCAATTTAAGCATGCAGAGAGTTCGCCTCAATTCGAATTGTGAATTCAATCCTGTATTAGCTACGATCTAATCAAGGAAAGAATGAGCTGCTCTAATTTTGAGGAAGAGGAACCAATATAGTGTAAACCCATGCAATGACTATACAAAGGAGCTAAGGTTTACAATCCATGTTATGGGTATGAAGTATTGACAAAAAAAAATACCCAGAACAAGGCTACCCAGATTAAAAGTAGTTATCAAGCCTTGGAAGCGGTGAAGGTGAGATGATGAGCGGTGTGGTTTGGAGAGATCCAATTTGCACTATCATATTCCTTGGACTAGTTTTAAATTTGTGGATTCGAGAAAGCAAAAAATTATCATACAGTTTGTGGGAATTGATTCTTCCTGATAGCTTTATTTCAATGTTCTCTTTATAGATATTTGTTCAATCTAAATTTGTGTTTCATTATTTCAATAGTCATTCATTTGTTATTCATTCTTATTATTTTTTGGTTTTCATTATTTCAAAGGCTTTCCACAGTGAGGATTCAAATTGTCTATTATAGTCCAAATAGTATAGAGCTTGAGTAGTTAGGGTAGTTGATTGAAAATTCTTGAGATCTCTGTGGGATTGATATCTGGACTTAAATCCAATTTACTACTTGTTAGTCCTTTGCACTTGCAGCATGATGGATCAAAACAACCAGAACATAATGATTTACTCTTAATAAAAATGCTCTTAATAGACTCTGATAGTTATAGAACACAAAATACAGTTGTTGGCATTCTTTGGGGATTATAATGATCCTTTGGTAATAGTGCAATAAATTTGTATATGTCCTTGGTCCAACCAACAAAGGTCAAGTTTTATAGTTAAACAAAGATTCGATTTGGGAAGTAACTATATGTTACTATCCCCAATGCGAGGAAAAGACCAGAGAACCTCATTTATTAGGAACCCCGAAACTGGTGACCCTAACACTTGATTCGTGCCACGGTAGGGTGATACGGAATCAACAATATTTGTATCCTAAATTTCCTCCTACTGCCGTAGTCAAGCTACTACAGTATAGCGGCTCTAGGGTCGAACATAGGGATGGGTTTTCTTTGCACAAATGATTAATAGTGAGGCAAAAAATGGTGAATTTCACTTTGGATTTAAGGAATTTATAAGCAGTGGGGTTTTGGTAGTGTGCGGGGATGATATTAAAAATGAAGGAAAATAAGAAAAAGAAGAAATAAAGGGCCTCCTTGAGTAATCGGGTACTAGGCTTGGGATCCTGGGAGCAAGGGGTTCTCGAGGTCTTTTCCTCGCATTGGGAGGGTGACATATAGTCATCTCCCAAACCGGTTCTTCATTTAACTGTAAAAACTGACCCTAATAATTTTCCTTTTGATAAATGGTACCTACTGGCCATCAGTGGTCATTGACAGTGAAAAATGAGTCTCTTGGACTCCCCTTTCAATGGATCATAGAGGGTAACTAATGAATCTCAGTGGATCTAGCAATAAGCATCCACTGAACCCTAAAAGCTTACTAAATAATAACCATTTAAGGAGATTGGAAAGGGACCAAAACCTAAAGTTAGAAATGAAACCTGGCGCCGGTGAGTACTGCGTAGAAGAGCAGGGGAACCCTCGATATGGATCCAACACTTGACCTTACTACAGAGGGAAGGGGATTTTAAGCGAGAGCATCCTTGATTTGTCATCATCAAGGGGTGTTTGGCTTACTTGAGAAAAGATGCCAAAAATGAGAGAAAGGGAGCAATGAAGGCGAAACCGGGGCTGGCTTCCCAAATTTATTACAATGGCGATTGATGTTTACAAAGCTTGACTCTAGCATATAGTGTGCAGAGCAAGGGAAAGTACAAAAACAAACCAAAACATAAGTTCTTACAAGGGTAGAAAGGAGAAAAACCAAAACGGAGTAGTTTGAACACAAAAACAGGAAGCAAAAATTTTCGCTATGAACAATGATTTTCGCTATCATAGCGAAAATTCGCTATGATAACGAAATTGTTTCGCTATGCACAGTAATTTTCGCTATGATAGCGAAATTCCCGACATAACGAAATTCCACTTTGATGACTGTTCCCAGCTCTTGTTCCATTTATCTGCTTCATTTTTCTTCTATTTTATGCTCTTCTTTCCTCTTGGTCTCTGATCTATGATGTTGAGTTTGACTCGAATTCTTCATGTTTGGATCGACTCAGCAATGTTGGCATGATGGCTCAGCTGAATTTGCCACAAAATCTGCGGTCGAGTAGAATAGTAGCGACCTTGATGTGTTAATTAGAATGATTAGTATACAAAAGCACTCAAAACCTATAATATAAATAGGGTTAAAGCCAGCACTTTTGGGCACTATCACACCCCCAACCTACACGTGCTAGTCCCTTGGCAATGAAAGAAAGAAAGAAAGAGAACATTGAAAACAATAACAAAATAACGTTCACAAAAATGGTATTTTAAAATGTTGTGAATAAGTATGCTAACCCTAAGTAAGAATCATCAAGCATTGTCCAATAACTATCATGAGGGAGAATGAATGCATACAAAATTGAGTATTAAAAGAGCCTCCCTTCTTGGTGAATCAACCATAAACTGCGAAATCTAAGTGTTTATTTGATCGACTCTCAGCGATAAAGCGTCAAAATTTGCACTCTCTAATCTAGCTACTACCACGACCCTAGCATAGTAACCAACCTAAATAGATCAGGACCCACCTCTTATTCCACAATTCTTTGCGTTGTAGGGTGCAATGCTGAGAATCGACCTCCACCAAAGTCCATGTAACGGGGATCTAGATGACTCCCGACGATTAAGGCTTAGGGCACGAGTCATAGGGATAACAGGCCACAAACTCTTCAGGTTTCACCTCGGATTTCGAATGATTTGAGACTCCAGCACCTACAACTTGCTAAACTCCACCCATCCACCCATGTAACGAACATTAAGTCGGTGACTCCCAACCAGTGAAGGTTCAGGGCACCGGGCTTTAAAGGCTTTCGCCATATACCCCTCGGACCGTGCTCGGGTTTCAAGGCAAAGCGTTGCAATTTTTATTCTTTTTCTTTTCTTTTTCTTTTCTTTTTCTTTTCTTTTTCTTTTCTTTTTTTTTTTGACGCGTTATTCTTTCCACATGGGTCATAACATTAAAGGCGGTCGATGAAACGGAAGTAGGTCTCTGAAGTAAAGGAGGATTTAGTGGTTTTTCAACTATCATTGTGAAACCCTAATGTGCTCGGTGTGTGAATTAGCTAAGGTGGAAGAAAAGGTGAAATTAACAAGAATTCAACTAATCATTCACTCAACCAAGCATGGAACCAATCTAACATCAATAGAATTGGACAAAGTTTCATTTTTCCAACTTGCAGGTTAGGCAAAACCACAAAAAAATTTTGGTTGCAAAATGGGTCCAAATTTTGAAAAAACAAAAAAAAAGTTGTATAGTATAACAACTTTATAGAAAGGGGACCCAGCAAGCCACTGAACATCACAAAATGGGCTTGCTCAAAATAATAAAAAAATATGAATACAAAAGCCACTTCCTTACATGCTCTCCCCTGACCCCAGAAACATCTCGGTGTTGAAATGGGGCTTGGATTGGAAAGATTAGAGAAGGAGTATTTTATCCACTGATGAGATGTGATCATTGCTGGATAGGAACTTCACAAGCTTTCCATCGTTACGTATTAATTTCAGTTTGAGGCACCAAATAACAAGTTAGGAGAAGAAAGAGGAAAAAGTGACAAGTTGGATCATTTTAAAATTACACATTCTACAAAAATTTCAAGAGATGTTCTTTCTGGCCATATTTGGATTCTACACTCTCTAAGATTCAACGGTACCAAGAAACGGCTAACGGAGTTCGGATGAAAGTTATAAGGAAACACAAAGTGGAGGTCAAAAGTGGGGCCCATAAACTTTATTTTATTTTATTTTTATTGAAAAACAAAATAAAATAATTAATACAAAAAATAAAATAAAAACATTATATATATATATATATATATATATATATATATATATAATAAAAATAAAAATAATAATTTTTTTTTAGAAAAAATAATATAAAAAACAAAAAAATCAAAAGTTTTTTTACACTTACTTATTCTTGTGTTTGTTTTGTCTTTTGTGGATGCTACATAATTTTTCGCTAGGTTAGAGAAATTTCGCTATACTAGCGAAAATTCATTTATTATCATTCTTGAAAATTCGCGATGATTGCGAAATTTTTCATCTTCTCTTCAACCATTCTTAAATTCAGAGCCTTCAAAAATTTCATTTGCCTTCCAAAATTTGCACTAAGCGCAAAAAAATAACACAAGAAAAATTAAAGAAAAATCTTGAAAGCAAAAGCAAAAGTAATTTAAAAACATAAATTAACTAAAAATTAGAAAAGAATGTAAAAATCAAAATTAAAGAAATCAAAATAAATACGATAAAATAAAATAAAACAAGAAAAATTAAAACAAAAGTGGGGAAATGTATCCCCCTCGAACCCTTTCTTAGGCCTTTGGAGGTACAGCTGGAGCGGCGGAGCTCGAGAAATGTGGGTTCGAGTGCTCCAGATTCTAACCGACACGATGTTAGCATGTATGAGATGTGACATTTTGCCATTGTTTTTGTTGTAGTGGCAAAGTTTCGTACAAAGGCCACTAATATATTGAAGTTTTGCATGGCCGGCAGTGATGGGTTGGACTTAGCCTTGGGAGCCGGGTACTCGCTGCGGGTGTTGGAGTTTCTTGTTGGCGGGGTATACAACGGGTACAGAGATGGCGGTGGAGGCTATTGGTGGCTTGGGAGTGGGCTTTTGGGGCTCTTCCCACAGCTTCCTTCCATTGCCTCCATGACAAGGGAAGGAATTTGTTCTTCTTTTTTCCATGGCCCATATACTATACCAAATTGTGGGGCATCCTGTAGTTCCTCAGGATGAGCTTCTACTAATTCCACTTTCAATTCCTCTGAGGCTGCATTTGAGCCTGCTCACCCAAAATTGTTTCAGTCAAGCACTCATCCTCTCGATTTTCTTCCCCTTGATGTGAAATGGATTGTTGTAGGATGTGAGGTGAGCCACTTCAAAAGCCCATCTAACTCATTTGTTCGGGGGGTTCTCAACGTATGGATTTTGGCTCAATTGGGCCGTGAATTTCTTTATTCTTCCACAGCATCACCCATCAGTTTGGTAAGGTCTAGAATTGCTTGCTCAACTGGGGAGATTGGCTGTGGTGGTTGAGGTTGAGACAAAGAGGCATACTGTGGAGGCACCATGTAGGAGGGTGCACTCATCCATTGGTCTCTATAGTCCCTCATGGACCTATATCCTCTAGAGTTTCCCTCCATAGGGTACTGACTGTATTGCTCTCCCTCTAAGTGTTCCATTTGGTTCAATTCAAGTTCTTGAGGGAGATTGACTTTAAGTAGCCTGCCTTCTAGGTTTCTAATCCACTGGGAATGGATTCCTGCAGCAAAAACAGGGCAACACAAAAACAACAAAGAAACGATCCTGCAATCTTTGTTTTTTTTTTTTTTTTTAAATGAAACTAAAAGCAAATGACAGTGAAATATAAAAGAAATTCACCAGTACTTGTGATGAGGATCCTAGAGTGTGTTCCACCGGCTTCGTCGGAATGCACTTAGGCACCGTCCAGAGCAGCGGCGCCATTTTGATTCGTGCCGCGGTAGGGTGATCTGGAATCAACAATATTTGTATCTAAATTTTCCTCCCTGCGCCGTGGTCAAGCTGCTGCCGGCATAGCGGCCTCTAGGGTCAGAAACACGGGTATGGGTTTTCTTTTGCACAAATGATTAACAGTGAGCGAAAAATGGTGAATTTCACTTTGGATTTAAGGAATTTATAAAAACACTGGGGTTTTGGTAGTGTGCAGGATGATACTAAAATGAAGGAAAATAAGAAAAAGAAATAAAAGAGGCCTCCTTGAAGTATCAGGGTACTAGGATTAGGATCCTAAGGGCAGTGAGGTTCTCAGGGTCTTTTTCCTCGCATTAGGGAGGGTGACATATAGTCATCTCCTGACCAGGTTCTTCCATTTAAGCGTAAAAGCCGACCACTAATAATTTTCCTTTTGATAAATGGGTACCTGCGGCCCATCGGTGGTCACTGATAGTGAAAAATGAGTCTCATGGACTCCCCTTTCAATGGATCATAGAGGGTAACTAATGAATCTCAATGGATCTAGCAATAAGCATCCATTGAACCCTAAAAGCTTACCAAATAATAGCCATTTAAGGAGATTCAAAGGGATAAAAACCTAAAATTAGAAATGAAACACAAAACTGCCAGTGAGTACCTGCGTGAAGAACAGGAAACCCTCCAGCCTTCAGATCCAACACCCAGAAGCCTTCTGCTTCAAAGAGGAAGGGATTTAGCAGGCATCCCACATGATTTGTCATCATCGAGAGCTGGTGTTTGGCTGACCCGAGGAAAAGTGCGAAAATGAGAGAAAAGGGACGGCGAGAGCAAAAACGGGGCTGAAGCTTCCCCAAAGTATTACGGTGAAGTGATTGATGTTTGCAAAAGCTGACTCTAGCTTATATAGTGTCGCCGAGCAAGGGAAATTACAAAAACAAGCCAAAACATAAGTTATTCTGAGGGTGAAAAGGAGAAAAACAAAGCAGTCGTTTGAACCTGTGAGAAGCAAAAATTTTCACTATGAGCCGGTGATTTTTCGCTATGATAGCAAATTCGCTATGATGTAGTGTTTCGCAATGCACGATAATTTTTCGCTATGATGGCGAAAATTTGACTATCGCGGTCCTTTGTTCCCGTCTTGTTCCCACGGCTCTTGTTCATTTATCTGCTTCATTTTCTTACATTTTATGCTCTTCTTTCTCTTGGTCTCTACGATCTATGATGTTGAGTTTATTTCGAATTCTGAACTGTATTGGTTCAATAATAATGTTAGTATCGTCAACTATGAAAGCACCAGGTGCCATAAAAATGCGATCGAGTAGAATAATGCTTGGCAACTGATGTGTAAATCGGGTTAATTAGAATGATTGGTATCACAAAAAGCTTTTCAAACCTATAATAAATAGGGTTAATGCTTAACTTTTGGGCACTAATCAACACTTCAAGCGAATTCTTTCTATATTTTTACTTCATTTTCGTTATGATTTCAACTACCAAAACCCACTCTTTTTATCCAATCTGATTAGTACCCAAAAAGTGCTATTTTGAGTCCTATTTAAGATAGGTTTTGAGTACTTTTTGCATACTAATCATATTAATTAAGCCGATTGACATGTGGAGGTCCATTAGTATTACTGATTTTGTTTCAAGGTTGTTTTTGGTAGCTTTGCAGGTTTCGTAAACCTCCTCCATCGCAATTATGCTGATTTGTGTTGAGTTCGTATGAATTCTTGATGATTTCATCAAGCCTGGATGAAGATATATCAAGTTGGAAGAGGAGAAGTACAGGCTGGAGGATGCAGGATGGCTGGGCAATTTCACAATGGCATAGTGAAATTTTCGCAATGATAGCGAAAATTTCGCAATCTGCAAATTTTTCGCTGGAGTCATAGAAAATTATTATAGTAAATTTCGCTATGATAGCGAAAGTGCGTATCATAAGCGAAAATTCGCTTTCATAAGTGAAAATTCGCGTGCTGCAATTTGAATATTCTCTATGCTGTATTTTTAAGCTATGATAACAGGCTTAAACTATCATAAAATTAAGCTATCATAAGCAGTGCAATGCATAGCGAAAATCTACTCCCTGTTTTTGTGATCCAAACGATTCCGTTTTGTTTAATTCCTCTTTTGCCCTCAATGTAATCACATTATTTAGGTTAGTTTTGTATTTTCACATGTTTGGGAGGCTATATAAGCCATGTTATGAACATTTGTAACCTAACTTTTCATTTCACGCAGCTTTTCACACAGTCCCTATTTTGGTTCCCATTTTCTCTTTTCTCTCTCCTCTTTCTCTCATTTTCTAGGCTGCCAAACACACCCCTTTGAGGATGAGAACTCAAAGGATGTTTATTTAACCTGTATGAGAGGAGGTTGCTAGGTTGGTTGATGTTGGTTTGCGAGGTGTTCCTCTGTTTTCATGAAGCTAGTCTGCATTTTGTGTTTCAAAACTTTCAAACTAGGTTTAAATGCTATTTAATGTGTATTTTCTTTGGTCGATACTTACTTTGCTAGGGTTCGGTGTATTCTTAACGGTAGATACATTGACATTCATTAGATGTCACATTCTGAGCCCTTGAAAGTAGGTTAAATGCTATATTACTAGCTTCTTGAAAAACATTAAATGCTTTCGATAAATGCTTTGGTTCAAATAGGAAGGTTACTAAAGGTTGGTTTTTAAAGTTAAACAAAGATCCGGTTTTGGAAATGACTATATGTCATTTGCCCTAATGCGAGGAAATAACCCGAGGACACCTCTACAACCCCATCATATCAAACTAGTGACCCAAAACTTCAAGGTGTTTCTTTTCTTACATCTCATTTAAAACTGTTTCACTTAGTTTAGTGACACCACCAATCACACTTTTTAATGCAAATCCGAAAAATCCAAATGAAAGCCTCACCATTTTGAATCGTGATACGAGTCATTGTAAGATGAAAACCATCCACGAGTTCGACCTAGAACCGCTATCTTCAACGATAAGCTTGACTACGGCGGTAGAAATTAGGATACAAAATATTGTTGATTAGGATCACCCTACGTAGCCTGAATCAAATGGCGTCGTTGCCAGGGATGGTGCCAAACTACGGATGATGAGTTGATGTGTACTTGTAATCTTCATTACAAGTGTTGGTGACCTTTAACCACTGAATTTCATTGTTTAGAATATCGAGTTTTTACTCGAGTCAACTGTGGGCGGAGTTTATCATTATAGTCATTTTATCATTTTGGCTAACACTTATCTTTTTGTAAAGTTTTGTAGTTGTTCCTTGCTTGGTCTCTTTTTGTGTCATAGGTGTTTATGCATCACTGGGATAGAGGATATCGGGTGAGTACTTGAGTTAGTCTTGATTGACGAAGTTGTGAAGTCGGTGTGCATGGTGAGCAAATGGATCCTCTGCACGGAGACGACAAAGTCAGCAAGTAGCTCCAATGAATCCAACAACATACAGATCAATGAGGGACCATATATACCCTCCTAGAGTTAGTGCTCCTTCCTGCATCATACCACATGCTGAGGATGTGGCGATGGAATACCTCTGGTGCCGCTTCTCCCGACTTTCATGGTATGGAGAAATGAAAATCCATACACACACATTCGAGGGATTTTGAGGAAGTATGCATAACTTTTAAGGAGGGGTATAACCGATATGGAATTGTTGAAGTTGAAGGCACATTCCCATTAACCCTCAAGGACAAAGGCAAAATGTGGCTCAATTCGTTGGGCGAGAACAGTAGAAATTGGGCGATCTTATTTGAATTTTGAAGAAATTCTTCAATACAACAAAGACCAACGAGTTTGAAGAGCAAAAACTACCGCACTCGGCATCGACAATGAGAAGTTTTATCAATGTTGGGAGAGGTTCATGGGGGCCACATCGATTGCATGTCCACACCATGGTTTTGATACATGGATGCTAGTGAATCATTTCTATGATGGTATGTCTCCGACCCGTGAAGCAAGCTGGCAGGCTCCATGTGTGGAGGTGACTTTACGGCCAAAAAACCAGATGAAACCATAGACTTTTAAATTATGTGGTAGAAACTTCAAGGCGTAGGATGAGCAGAATCCAAGGGAAGGCGAAAGAATGAGGCCTTGACCCACCCGAGGGAGGCATTTATGCACTTTCGAAGACAGGAGTGAAGCTAAAACTGGCCACTTTGACCCGAAGGTTGGAGGAGCTTGAAATGAGAAATCGGCATGAAGTCTGGCGGTGAATGAGAGTTGCACATCTCCTGACCTATTTTATTGTCGGAGTCAAATAGCCACTGCAGGGCCTTGTCCGATGGTTCCTTTAGTAAGGGGAGTTAATGCAGAGCATGCCATGTGCAGGTCAAAATAAGCCACCTACAAATGCTCCTTATGGTAACACCTATAACCCCGGTGGAGGAATCATGCGAACCTATCCTGGAAGCCAAATCCCTGCATATGCCCCGAGAGCCTGACGACCAGTTTAGCTCCCTCAGCCTAACAGCCCGGCCGGCATCCCTCCCACGCTTCTTCTCTGTTGAGCAAGCCATCTTGAATTTGAGCAAGGTGGTGGGAAATTTTGTAGAGGAAGCGGCGTAATGTCCAAACCTATCGAAAATTGAGGCGGTGAAATCTCACTCAAAGAAGTTGAGCGGTATGCATTTTGAGTTGCAAGTTCCAGTACGGGTTGTCTAACCAGCGGGGGTCCTGAAAAGGAAATTCCCTTCCCGGACAGTAAAACCTAGGGGAATACACATGAGATAGGATTTGTCAGTGACCCCCGATACGGAATGGATGAAGTAAAGGCTCTCATCACTTTGAGGTGGAAAAGGGTGAGCAACCAGTGCACATGATTGCTGAAGAAACAAAAAAAGAAAAGGAGGCTGAGCCTTAGAGAATAATAATCAGAGAAGATTCAATGAAGAAACACACATGCCCCTCAATTTCCTCCAAGCACTTAGAGGCAAAGCGAAAATCACAAACCAAGCGAAATTTGGGAGGTGCTAAAATGAGTGAAAGTAAATATCCTTTGCTTGACATGATTAAACGAGGTCCCGACATATGCAAAAAATTTTTAAGGACCTGTGCAGAGATTGAGGGTTGGGCATTGAAAAGAAGCCTTCTACAGCAGGCAAGTCGGTGCCATCATTTAGAGCAAGACCCGGTGAGTACAAGGATCCGGGATCCCCATGATATCAGTTAACATTGGAGGGACTTGCATAAATAACGCGGTGGACTTGAGGCGGTGTAAACCCTCTTGCCATGTCGGTATACAAGTAGTTGGGTTTAGGGAGCTTAAACCTACCAACATCACTACATCCTTACTTGATCGATCGATCAAAAATTCCTAAGGGGATAGTTGAGGATGTTTTGGTAAAGGTGGACTAATTCTACTATCCTGTGGATTTTATAGTGCTCGATACCGAACCGATCGCAGTTGGGCCTAATCATGTGTCAATCATCTTGGGAAGGCCATTTTTGGCCACTTCCAATGCGATAATCAATTGTCGAAATGGAGTCATGCAGCTCTCATTTGGCAACATGACACTAGAGCTCAATATTTTTCACCTGAACAACAAGCACAAGCCATAAAAGGTTGAAGGGTAGGAATTTGATGAAGTTTGCTCATTTTGTCCAAGTGCAGGAAATCCAAGTGCTCACAAACTGCAAGAGGAATTGATGAAGGAAAGCGAAGAAATTGGTGGAGAATGGGTATCGGAGTCCTCTACTTGAGCCAATGATCCTCCCGGCACCAACAAGTGAAAGGCTGGCTTACAAAGGAGCTGAGCATGAAGGCAGCTGCAGCACACAACACTGGAGGCGTAAAGGAGCTCCTTCTCCTTGATCCTCTATGAATGGAACCAGAGCAGATGAGCTGGTTTGGTCTCCACTGAGACCAAACTACAGCTCAAAAATTTTGATTTTAGTTTAATTTGATCAATTTTTAGTTTATTTTATTTTTAGTAATTTTCTTTATTTTAATTTTAATTGAATATAAAAATTTTAATTTTTAGTAATTCTATTTTTATTTTTATTTTAATTTATCTAAATTAAATTTTTATCGTTATTCTGGCGAGGATGAGTTGAATTACGGGCATAAATTTCGCAATAATAGCGAAATTCATTCCTACGGCCCTTCGGCTACCTCTGGGGACCTTTCAGTTTCCTACCCCCCCCCCTCATTTTCATTCCAACTCCTAGGCCGCCCCAGAGCTCCCTATGCCTTGAGTTTGCCCTACGCCACCACACGCACCAGCACCACCTTCCTGGAGCAGCCCGCTGCCTGAGCCGCCCACTACCGGTGCCGCCGCTGCCTAAGCCTGCCGCCGAGCCCCAGCAGACCCGAGCCACTATCTGCACACGACCCGAGCCGCGCGCCTCTCACTCTCGGCGCATTTGCCTGCTGCCACTTACGCCCACGGCGCTCGGTGCGGTCGCAGGCGCACCACGAGGTCGTGCACGGCGATTCCCTCTTTGCGTGATTCGGCTCCCGGCCATGGTTGTGCCGTGGATCCCATCGTTACAGGCCCAGGGTCCGGTTCAGTACTCTTGAGAGAGACGGTGCAGGCACATCCAGAGCTGCAGATGCTCACTCTCACAGACGGGTTCTGAGACACCCACACACGTGGCCCACACTTCTATATCGAGAGGAGCTCGGAGCTGGTGAGCTCCCATCTAGGCAATATGAGACCCGAGTAGGACCTCGGGCCCCTTCTCAGTGTCCGAGACCCGCGGCCGGAGGGCCGCCCTTCCAGGGCCGGTTTATCGAGGCGGGAGTGAGTCATCGCGGTCGAGCCCGACCGTCACCTCCTCTCGGTGATCGGGGATCGCGAGTTATCCCGGCGAGGATCGGGCGACCGATGTTTGAAGCGTGACCGATCCCGGGGCGTGAATCTTCGTGCGGGATTTCCATATAGATCATATTCGAACATCACGGGCGTGACGCCCGAACCAGCGATTAAGGGATTCGATGCGGTTGATCCGACAGTATTCACTGCTCCCATTCATGACATCGAGGCAGTTTTTCTATCCCCGGGTGGTGCTTACGTTTTATCACACTATGACATCCCGAGGAGTGCCTAGTCCACGGAAGTCCGATTCGCATTTACTCCGCCGGGTAATTCGGGAAGCCGCTGATATTACAACCATTGGCCCGCTGTATTCTCCACGCGACCCACCTGACCATCGACGTGGCCCCACCCACCGGCAGAGAGATGGTTCAAGCCTCTCGCTCGAGACACTCACTCGCTGGCCTATACTCTTCCGCTCCAGGTTTCTCCACATGCTATGTTCTAGTGGACCACTTACCTTTAATTATCTTGATGCTCCCACTCAAAGATCATGTACACAGCTTCGTATATGAGGCTCACAGACATCCCGAGGATTCTCGGTTTAGTCCCTCCGGGAGCCTGGGTCATGATCGTGACTACTACACTTCCTGCAGGAAGGTCCATCAGAAAGACCGCTGGGGGCAGCTTCCTCCTCTACATGCCGAGGTTGCCGAGCCAGTCTTAGAGCATCCGGGCCCCCAGTGACCACACATGAGCTGCCAGCGAGTTTGTCCCTGTGTTTTATCCACCGAGCGGAAACCCTATATATTTCTCACTCCACTTATTCCCGCCAAAACAACAGGAGAGGCAAGCAGATGATGTTACAGAGGGACCCGTCGATGAGCAGCCTGCCCAGAGGTGAGGGAGAACCCACTCCAGCCATCCTCCACCCACTCCTGGGTCTCCAACTCCTCCCGGGATCCAGCCCATCTCCACATCACAACAAAGCCACCGAGCACATCCCCCAGTCAGCCAGGAGTTATCCGGGGTCATATGGGGTCATTCAGACACTTGCTACTACTCAGCTGTCGTTGACAGAAATTTGATTTAATCCTGTTTCAGCCCGCCTCCCTCGCATCCACGCCATACTTCTGGACATGAAACACCCTACTCTCCCCGCTACCGCGATGCAGCCCACACATACACACCCCACTACTCGAGATCACCCATCAGATCGTGAGTCGCAAAATTTCTCCTCGGATATGCTTGCGTCACTACGCCAGCCTTCACCGACGCCCGCCACCGCCAGAGCAGGATGACTCCTCTCAGTTTCCATCCCTATCCAAATGAGACATGGTTATACTGTCATGGAAAAGCTGTGAGTAGGGAAGCCGTTTCTATCATTTTTGTTTTGTTTTTGCCTTTATTAATCGCCTACTTATTTTGTATAGATTGTATAGGATGCATGTATTAGCCGATAGTAGGCAGTGATCTTTTTATTGTGTTTAGCTATGTTAAGCTTGTATTAGCCACTTTGGTTATATCAAAAGCTTTACAGCAGCATTTACATTTTTCTAAACTTTTGCAAACCATTTTCTGCGCCTCATATTGTGGTTTCGCTTCTCTTATCTTGAGTTGGTGAAAATCAAGCACCGTATGCTACCATAATACTAGAACAGTTCCATGCATGATTAAGTTTTTGGTCTATTGATGTTCCAAAGTTCAACCTTGTCCATCCGCCTTTAATGCACCCACACGTTGCACATCGCTTTCATCAATAGGTCAGAAGTCAGATACCTCTTTACTTTGGCAAAACCCAGCCTTGGGATTAGTTTGACTAATCTACACAGTTTTGTTACCTGCAAAAGAAGACCAATGAAGTCTTCCAATGAAAAAGAAAACAAAAAAGAAAAAGAAAGAAGAAAAATACAAGAATCTGAAAGCCACACTTCATTGAAAACCCGAACACGTCAGTGGGTATATAAGCTCAAAGCTCCTGCTCCTAAACCTTAATCGGGTTGAGTCAACGACTTTGAAAGTCACACCCTGGGGTGGATAGGTGAGTTTAGGAGTTGTAGGAGCTCAAATTCTCGAAATCATTCCAAGTCCCGGGGTGAAGTCAATAGGGTCGCATGCATCCCTTTGAATTGGATTCCCTAAACCTCGATTGGTCGAGTCATCTGCGGACCGCCAGCACTCGACTTGGTGTAAGCTCTAGTCTTCAGCATTGCACCCTAAGCAACACAATAATAGAAGTAAAGCAGCCAAGAGTGTAAATGAATCTCATTTAGGTTGGTCATCGCTTTGGCTGGTCCTTCGGCAAAGATAGCATGGCTTGTGTGGGGATAGCTTTGCAACTTATCGATTCAAACCGTTACCTAAAAACACTTAGATTTTCGTGAAGTTCCATGGTTTGACTTCTTTGAATTGATGTTGCCGCCCTCGAAACTCGCTCCTATATGGGCAATTGTTCTTCATGATATGTTTTACGAGTCTAATCCTTTTTCATACCCGAAGGTAAAGCCTCACTGTGACACACATTTTTGAATAGAATACTCTTTTCGCAAAGCTAAATTCTTACATACCCTTAGATATTTTTAGCATTCCTCTTAAGGGACTAAAGCAACGTAATAGTCGGGTTGTGATTAGCACCCAAAAAGCATTTGTCCTATTTAAGATAGGTTTCGGTACTGTGATACTAATCATATTAATTAAGTCGATTGACATGTGCAGTCCATTAGTATCACGATTTTTGCCTGAGAGTCGCTTTTCGCAGTTTTGTGTGTTTCAGAACCTCCTCCAGACTCTAAATTATGTTAATTGCGGTTTCAGCCTCGTATGAATTCCTCGAAGGATTTCATCAAGCCCCTTGCATTTAAGATATATCAAGATGGAAAGAGAGAAGCACAGCTGGGGAGGGATTGCAGAGGATGATCGGGCACTCGGCTATGTGAGATGGGCCAAAATTTCGCAATCACAATGAAATCTTCGCAGCTCTCACAGCGAATTTCTATGGCCACCCTTCGCTATGATAGTTTAAAAATTCGCTATCATAGCCGAAAATCGCATCGCAGCGCGAAATGGCATAGAAAAATTTGAATTTTCGATATAAATATTTTCGCCATCATACGAAAATCTACCCCCTGCTTTTGCATCCAAACGACCGCTTTGTTTATTCCGCCTCAATGCAATCACACACGCATTATTTAAAGTTATTTCATTTTCACAGTTTGGGAGGCTATATACATGTTACAACATTTTAACCTAACTTTTCATTTCACGCAGCCTTTCACACACACATACCTTATTTCGTTCCCATTTTCTTTTCTCTCTCCTCTCTTTCTCTCGATTTTCTAGGGTCAGAAAACACACCCTTTGAGGATGACAACTCAAAGGATGTTCGCTAAGCCTCAAAACCTTGAAGAGGAGGGCTGATAGGTTGGTTGGTGGGATTGCGTGCCCTGCTTTACGAAGCAGTAATCGCATTGGGTGTTTCAAACTTTCCAAACTAGGTTTAAATGCTGCATTAATAGCTCTTTCTTTCGTCAATACTGGCATGCTTTAGGGTTCATATTCTTTAATGGTGTAGATACATTGACATTCACTGATGTCATTTACGAGCCACTCCAAAGTAGGTTAATGTCGTAGATTTCAATCATCAAACATTTTCAAATGCTCAGTGTTGTCTGCACGTAGCTGTTACATTAAGGGTTGGTTTTTAAAGTTAATAAAGATCCCAAGTGAATGATCAGGCAAGCCATTTTCCCTAATGCGAGAAATAACCTCTGAGGACACCTCATGCAACCTCCATCATATCAAACCAGCTAACAAAATCGAAGGCTTTCTCTCATCCTAAATCCAAGCTTCACTTAGTTTAGTGACACCACCAACCCTCCTTTTTAATGCAAACTAAAAATCCAACCGAAAGCTCCTACCCATTTTGAATCATGATACTTCTAGCCATTTGTAAGATGAAAACCCATCCATGAGTTCTAACTTAGAACCCGTCACATAACAAAGAGCTTTAATACCACAAGTAAGAGAGGAAATTTAGGATGTATGTAAATATTGTTGATTCCGAATCACCCTACTGTGGCACGAATCACAATCCCAATATCCAAATTAAAATCACCAGTGTAAACCTTAGCATTAGTCATTCCCATAAAGAAAACCCATCCCCAGGACGATTCTGTAGAGTCGCTTATACTATATAGCTACGCTACTGTAGTAAGGAGCGAGGTATTAGGTTTATAAATTTTATGATTTAAGATACCCTACTTGAGTTTCACAATAATCAAAACATAAAACTTGCTAGTGTGGATGGTGGTGCCTTAGTAAATGATGCATCGAACATATGTGATCCTCATCACAAGTTCTAGTGAATTTCTTTTCTCTATTCATTCTTTATAGTAATAGTCATACTCGCTAGGGTTACTTCATTTCATTATATCTTTTTATACTCTTTATTCCTATACATACATAAGCCAATAATATCATATACCAACCCTTTTGGTAGAATTACTTAGTTTCATTTTGGCGTTGTCCTCGTGTTTTTCATGTGAGTTATGTTCCAATGGTTTAGAATCGGGAAAGCACATTAGTAAAAGTATTCCACAAGAATCGATTCGACTAGCCCGACTTTAACCCAATGGAACCTCCACCTGAAGAACAACAGAGTCAACAGGGAGTGGACATGAATCTCAATGCATTTAGGTCCATGAGGGACGACATACACCCTCCACGAATGAGTGCACCCTCCTGCATTATGCCTCTAACTGAGCAAATGGTTGTTAGGCCTTACCTTGTGCCACTTCTTCCCACTTTTCACAACATGGAGAGTGAGAACCCTAACTCGCACATGAGGGAGTTTGAGGAGGTCTGTAACACCTTCAAGGAGGAGACCGGTCACGCAGATCTACCGGAGGCTCAAGCTTTTCCTTCACACAAGGATACAAAAGCCAAATTTGGCTAAACTTCCTGAGGCCAAGGAGCATACGAAAGTAGACAAAGATGCAGGCTGAGTTTAGAAAGAAATTCTTCTCCACTCACAGAACGAATAGTCTGAAGAGGCAGATTTCTACCTTCTCAGTCATTGAAAGTGAAAAATTCTATGCATGCTGGGAGAGGTATATGGAAGCACTGAATGCTTGTCCTCACCATGGATTTGACATATGGTTGCTGGTCAGCTACTTTTATGATGGAATTTATCTTGCTGAAGCTTATTTCTAGAGATCATGGTGGAGGCGATTTTTTAAAACTGGGATGAAGCTGATTTCGAATTTTGTACCGGGCTTCAAAAGGTCGATGACCCAATGGGAACAGAAGTGTTAAATCAGATCCGTTAATCCAACATAAGGGGTGGCATGTACTCTTCTTCTTCTGGAGACATGGACATGAGTTTCAAAATCTTTCCAATCTTGGCCCAAGGCTTGAAGAACTGGAAATGTGAGAAACCTGGCCACGAGGTGCAAGCGCTGATCGAGATTCAGATAAAGTCATAGTCAAAGCCATGCTTCATTTGTTAGTCCACTAAGCATATGGGAGAACAATGTCTAACTATTCCGATATTGAGGGAGATGTTAGTGGTGCAAGCAAATGTTGTTGGTCAATTCAAACCATCACCCAATGCACCATATGACAACACTTACAACCCTAGCTGGAGAAATCACCAAAATCTCTCCTATAAGCCAACACCTCCACAGTATGCACCTCTTGCTCCTGATTAGTGCCCAAAAAGTGCTATTTTGAACCCTATTTATTATAGGTTTTGAGCTTTTGAAAATTAATCATTCACTCCAATTCACTTACACATTAAGGTCCTACTATTTTAATGATCACATTTTGTGGCACCATAGCTGCTACCTAATTATGCGTCGAATTGTCAAACGAGTCGATCCTGCCTAAGAATTTAGTCAAACTCAGCATTTCAAATCAAAGATCATAAGGAAAGAAGAGCAAAATGTGAAGAAAACACCACCGGCAGAAACATTCCTCTGAGCATTGTTCCCGTGCCCCTCCCTCTCGCAACTCGTCTCCGCAGAGTTACTCCCCGTCGACGCGCCACTTGTTACAATTTCGTTTTTCTCTCCTTTCTACCCTTTGTTGTAATCACTTATGTTTGGATTGTATGGTATTTCACTTAGTTTGTGGGCATACATAAGCCATTTTGTATATACACTGTTGAGGGACTATTTTTTTTGCTGAATAAAGTTGTGGTTCCACTTCCTCCTGCTTTTCCATTTTCTCTCATTTTCTCCCTTTCTACAAATTTCAAAATATATTCCTCTGAGGATGACAACTTAGATGATGGTTGGCTAGGCCTCTTCCTCCTTGAAGAGGACGACTACTGGGCAACGGTTTGGAGGTAACGCACTCATCCTTCCATGCTTTTAACGCACACATTTACTATAGTTAAAATCTCAAGCATACTTCTTTAATGTGTATTTGGCAAAGCTTTTTCTGGTTCAATGGATACTTTCACTAGATCCCATTTATGCTCAGTTAGTTGCCCCTCGCTATTTATTGTGGATTAGGGTTTTTGTGTGTTTTCACCGTTAGGAACATTTACCCATTTGTGCTATGTTTCAAAAGGGAAAATCATGTGGTTTAGTTTTTGTGCCAGAAGATCCACCCTGAAATGACTATATGTCATGCCCCCAACGCGAGGAAAAAGACCCGAGGATAAGTCTTGGCTGGGTCCCATAAACCCTAACCCAAAGAGAGCTTCCCAGACTTCAAGGAGTTCTTTCCCTTATTTTTCTCTTCATTTTATTTAAAGGCTTAAACCCCTAAAACTCATCGCTAAGCAAACTAAACCTTAAATCCAAATTAAATTCACCATTTTTTACTTCACTCAAATCATTTGTACGAAGAAAACCCATCCCCGTGTTCGACCTTATACCGCTATATCAAGCAAGAGTTTCACTTTCCATTTTTAATGTAGGAGGAACATAGGAAACAAATATTGTTAATTCCGCCACCCCATCGCGGGCACGAATCAAATGGCGCGCCGCCGTCGGGATGGTGCCTTGGCCGCAAGTGAGGAGTTTCGAACACTTGTGATTCTCAATGTCTCGTGAATTTCCTCCTTAGTCATTTTTATTACAAGTTTGTATTTAGTTTCATTTAACTGTTTAAAAAAAAAAAAGTTGCTGCAGGATTTTTTTTTTGTTTTGTGTCATCTCAGTGCTAATTCATATTTTTTCATAGTGAACCATTTTCAGTGGGTTAAAAATTCTGAAGGCAAGCAAGCCAAGACAGGTTCATGGGAAAATTCTGACCGACTGAAGCCCCACATGAAGAGCAATACAATGAGAGAAACCCTAGACATTCATGTCAATGAGGGATTGCCAGAACCTTCCAATGCAAAGGCAACAACCTCGTAGAGAAATCCAAACCCCTAGGTCCGTGAGGGAATATATAGAGACCAATGGATGAGTGCACCCCTACATGGTGCTCCACAGTATACCTCAAATCCCGCCACCACAACCACCACACCACTTTCCGCTTGAGCAGTCATTCGACCTACTAAACTGTGTGTATGCTGTGGATGAACAAAAGAAATTCAATGCCCAATTAGCGAAAAATCCATACCGAGGAGAATTCCATGGACCAAAGATTAGACGGCTGAATAGATTTTTAGCATGAATGGGACAACCCGTTAAGATTCCATCAAGACCTAATCGATCAAAGCACAAAGAATGTCCACCGCAGGAAGAGTGTCGCGACACCACGGGCGAGAGTCGTGTTTCATGTTAGCCCACCGTAAGGCCTCGGGTAGAAAAATTTCCTTGAATCCCTCAAGCAGGCCGTGTCTCCGCTCGTGGAGAAGAAGGAAGCAAATCCTCCCCATTAAGCCGATCGAGGATAGCATGGAAAGAAAGAAGGGGAGGAACCCCAAGAGCCTAATATCACATTCAAACTAAACCCCATAGATTCGATCCTAATGTCACTGCCCAATCCTAAAATAACCCACTGCCAGTGTACATATTGCTAACACCCATGAATGAAACTCAAAACCCGGCAAAGACCCTCCCAAAACCCCATGCTACCCATCATTGCTTGTACAATATTTCAAGAGATTAGCCACTCGTGAAAGCCCTCCCGCCACTAAGACCAATGCCACAAACAGCCGCCTACATCGCATGGCATACAAAGGTTGGAAAGTTCGCACGCCGGTTTGGAAATTACCTATACTTCTGGGCCCCACTTTTTATAATTCTTTTCTCATCTCATTTTATTTTATCGTAGATTTTATTTTGATTTCTATAACCTTTCTCTCCTTAGATTTTATTCACTTTAGTTAATTTATGTTTTTAATTAATTTTTGCTTTTCTCAATTTTTTCCTAATTTTTCTTGTGTTAATTTTTGCGCTTTTCTGGAATTTTGGTGCTTCTGAACAGAAAATCAAGAAGTTGCAGTTTATAGGTACTACAGAACTATAGGCTTAAAAATTTCCCCAATTCTAACTTAAATGCGGTGGTTTCGCTATAAATAAAGGTTTAGTTAAAATTTTCGCTTAGTTAGGCTATAAATTCTCCCGCTAGCTAGCTTAAATGCTTATTCCTTTCGCTTACATGCCAAAACATTACCAGTTATTTCATTTTTATTTTTTTTATTTCAAGGTTTATATTAAAAAAAACGTTTGTTTTCTTTTTATATATTAATTTTTTTTTTTTAAAAAAAAATTAATAATAATAATATTTATTTTTATTTTTATTATTATAATTTTATATATATATATATATATATATATATATATATATATATATATATATATAATTATTATTTCTTATATATATATATATATATATATATATATATATATATATATATATATAAAATTTAAAAAAATGTTTTTTTATTATTTTTTATTATTTTTAAATTTTTATTATTTTATTACTTTTATTTTTCTTTATTTTTATTTATTAATTATTTTTATTTGATTTTTCAAAAAAAAAAATCATCAAAAAAATAGAAACATTTTTGCTATAATAGTGATTTTCGCTAGCTTAGCGAAAATTTCGCTAGCTAGCGAAAAATTTTCGCTATGGGCCCCACTCGCTCCACCTGCTTCGCTCATAACTTTTTTATCCCAACCTCGTTTTAAATAGTTTTGGTACTCAGCTGCGGAAATGCTTAGAGAGTGAATCTAAATATGGCCAGAAAGAACATTTTTGAGATTATGAAAGTGTAATTTTAAAATGTCTAACCGGGTCTTTTTTTCCTCTCTTTTCTTCCTCCTAACTTGTTTATTTTGAAGCCTCCAAATGGAGGAACAAAATGATGGAAAGCTTGTAAAGTCTCCTATCCATAAATGGATCCTACATCTCATCAAGGAGGTAACACTTCATTCTCTAATTTTCCAATCCGAGCCCCATTTCGGACACCGAGATGCTCTAGTCAGTGGAGAGCTGAAGAAAGGAAGTGGCTCTCAGATTTATGTTTTGTAATATTTCCCCTTGTGCAAGCCCATTTTAGATGTTCATTGGCTTGTCGGGTCCTTTCTATAAAGCTCGTTATACAATACAATTACTTTTTCAAAATCCGGACCCATTTTGCAATCAAAATTTTGTGGTTTCGTTTAACCCGCAAGCTGGAAAATTTAAACTTCTCATTCAAATCCTATCACGCTGTATTGGTTCCAGCTGCCAGCTGGAGGAATGATTAGTTAACTTGTAGGCTTATCTCGTGTGGGTGACATTTTTCTTCTCTACCTTGAAGGCTAACTGAATAACATCGATAAGATACATTAAAGTTTCTCCTTCAATGATATTGAAAAACTCCGCGCAACCTCCTTAATTTCCTCGCATAACCTACCCTAGTTTCATTGACTCTTCTTATTAGTTAAGGACCCATGGAAAGAAGTTGCAACAAGGTCGAAAAAAAAAGAAAAAGAAAAAGAAAAGAAAGAAGAAAAAGAAAAGAAAAAGAAAAGCAAAGAAAAAATACAAAATTAGCAATGTTTGTGTCTTGAAACCCTGAGCACTGGGTCGAGGGGGTAAACGCGAAGCTTCTTAAAGCCCTGTCTCTAAACCTTTACGGTTGGGAGCCACCCAATGAATTTCGCTACATGGGTGGATGGGTGGAGTTTGCTAAATTTGTAGTGCTGGAGTCTCGAAATCATTCGAAGTCCCGGGTGAAATCTGAAGAGTTTGTGGCCTAAAGATCGTTATGACTTAAAGGCTCCTAAGCCTTAATTGGTTGGGAGTCACCTGTGAGATCCCTACATGGACTTTGGTGACGATTCCTCAAAACAAACCTTCCACAACGCAAAAAGAATTGTGTGGAAAAAGAGCGGGTCCCGATCTATTTAGGGTCAGGGTTAGCATGCCGTCGTGGTAGTAGCTAGGGTTGGGAGCGCTAGCGCCTCTAATGGGTTGAGCTAATCAAATAAACACTTAGATTTGGTGGAAGTTTCTGGGTTGATTCTGCACCAAGAAGGGAGGCTCATTTAATAGCCTAATTCCTTTATATTCATTCTCTGCGAGCATATCGGACACCGACTCGATGATTCTTACTTAGGTTAGCAGCATTACCATTCACAACCTTTTGAAATATACTTGGTGAACGTTATTTTGTATCGTTTTGTATGTTCTTTCTTTCTTTCTTTCTTTCTTTCTTTCATTGCTAAGGGACTGCAACAATGTGTTGGGGTGCATTTAGTGCCCAAAAGTATCAACCCTAGCTTCATATTATAGGTTTTGAGTGCTTTTTTGTATACTAATCATTCTAATTAATCACTTACACATTAAGGTCCCTACTATGTAATGATCAAGCATTTTTGTGGCAATTTTGCTTTTGCTACCTAATTATGCCGAAATTAAGAGAGTCGATCCAAGCACGAAGAATTCTAGTCAAACCCAGCATTTCAAATCAAAAGATCATAAGCAGCAAAGAAGCAAATGTGAAGAAACACCACTCCAGAAAACATTCCTTCGAGCAATCCCCTAAATCCTCCTCCCTTCCCGGGCACTGCTCCTCCAAAGATATCCCCGCTTGGACGTCAGCCTTGCTGCAATTTTTAAGTTTTTCCTTCTACCTTGTTAAAAATCACTTATGCGTTTGGATTGTGGTATTTCACTTAGTTTGTAAGGCTATATAAGCCATTTTGTATACATCATTGAAAGGGACGGATTTTTTTTGTTTAAATAAAGTTGTGGTTCCAGCCTCCCGTTTTCCTATTTCATTTTCTCCTTTCTGCCATGCACTCCAAATACTCCTCCGAGGATGACAACTCGTAGGATGGTCGGGCCAGCCCTTCCCTCCCCTCAAGAGGACTAGTCAAATCTGGGCTTGAGGTAACGCACGTCCTCTCTGCTTTTAACACTACGATGCCATGGTTTGGTTACACTTCCTACTTCCTCACTTAGGTTAAAATCTCTTAAGCATACTCTCTTTAATGTGTATTTAAAGTAAGCTTTTCGGGGTTCAATGCATACTTCCTCTACAACAGATCCATTTATGCCCGCTTAGTCACCTCCCCGCTATTTATTGTGGATTTAGTGGAGATGTGTTTTCACCGTTAGGAACATTTATGCCCATTTGTGCTATGTTTCAAAAGGGAAAATCATGGGTTTTTGCAAAGCTAAATGAAGATCCCGGTCCGGGAAATGACTATATGTCATGTTCCCCCAACGCGAGGAAAAGACCTCGAGGGACATGTCAAGGTCTCATGTAACCCAACCCAAAGAGTCTCCGAGATCTCTCATGGAGTTCTTTCAAGTTTTTCTGCATTTTATTCAGTTTTTAAACCAAACCCTCACTGTTTTCAACCAAACCTTAAACTCCACTTCCAGAATCTCACTCATTTTCACTTCACTCCTCAAATCAGACATTCAGACAAGTTAAAACCCATCCCCAAGCCTCAATCTTGTATTTCACTATACCCGTAGTAGCCTGACTACTACAGTGAGGGAGGAACAGCAGAAACAAATGACTGCTGATCTGGCCACCTCTACCATGGCACGAACTCAGCTCCTCCGCCAAGATGTTAACTTCTTAGCCATCACAAATCAGGTCATCTCCAGTTGAACATGCCAATCTAAATTTAAGCAAGGTGGTGGGTAAATTTGTAGAAGAGCATAAAGTTGTGAATGTGCAGTTAAATTAGATGGTTGACACTATGGAAAGCATTGTGAACAAGAGAATAGATGGGTTCTAGAATGAAATTGCCCAAAAATTTCACAACCTGCAGTATTCCATCTCTAGAATGACCAATCAACATCGTGAAAGAAAAGGAAGTTCCCTCGTCAAACTCATCAAACCCTAGTTTTTCATGAAATAGTTGACTCGAGTGAAACTGCTCCTAAAATGGATGCTGCAAAAGGCCATCATCTTGAGAAGCAAAAGTCGAGCAACTAAAGGCCTTAAACCACTGAGTGAAGCTTTAGAGAAGCGGCAAGACGAGGGAGCCTGAATGCATAAAGGATCATTAAAGACAAGATTCTGAAGTGTTTAAAGTAGTGAAGTCAATACTCTCTGACATGATTAAACAAGTTCCAACCTATGCTAAGTTCCTTACACTCAGGTAATCGTAAAATTAGATCTAATGTGGAAAGAAGGCCTTTACGAGGAAAGAAAGTGTAATCACACATCGTGTAAGACTCCAATGAAGTATGAAAGATCCAGTGTGTCCTAAATGATATTAGTGAAATGAAGAACATGTGGGAGAAGGCATTACTAAATTGGGGGAATAGTGTTGACTCACGCTCCCTGCCTCCGCGCCTTATAACGCAGAATTGAAACCCGCCACTATCACCTATTCTTTAGTAGACAAGTCAGTAAAAATTCCCAAGGGCACTGTGGAAGATGTCTCAAAAGGGAAAATCTCTCACCCAATGGACTGGCGAAATTCCCGACATGCAGCGCAGGGGCCAAGGAGCCAATTATGTGCCCATTATACTTGAGAGGCCAGCTCCTCGCTACCTCCAATGCAGTCTCATCAACCCGCGCTCAAATGGGGTTATGCAACTCACTTTTGGCAATATGACACTGAACTCAACATTTTTCACCTCAACAAAAAGCATGTTCACCGAGAAAGAAGTTATTACTCCGAAGAGGTGTGTTTGATCACAATTTCAGTGAAGAATAGCGGAGCTATAGTCATAGGCAGAATTGATAGAGGAATTGGCAAAGCTACCTTAAAATTTGGATGAACCCTCACATTTGTGTGCTTCTTTTTATCCTTGGAAAAAGAAGGAAGAAATCCTCCAACTGTTGATTGAGAAAGACAAAGAAAAGGGAGAGCCCTTAAAGCTCGATCTAAAACCCCTCCCCACATAATTAAAAATATGCATACTTTCTTTGAGGAGGGCACCCACGCCCATGGGTAATTCTTCATCCCTAAACGATCATAGAGGACACCTGCTGAATCCTCAAGAAGTGCAAGCAAGCTGCGTGATTGGAAAATCTTAGATTTAGAATTAGCCCTCGTTTGCACTCACTAAGCATCTACACATGGAGGAGGAAGCTAAACTAGTGCGATAACCATAGAGATGATTGAATCCCCACATGCAAGAGGTGGTACGTGCTGAAGTTCTAAAATTCATCAGAGCGCATTATCTACCCCATAGTCCTCGGTGAGCCCTTACCAAAGAGCACTAAAAGTCAAGGGGTGACCATTGGTGGGCTGCGAACAAGAAAGGAGAAGATATGCCTGTATGCCTCACCACAAGTTAAAGGGTATGTATAGATTATAGGAGGCTGAACGTAGTGACAAAGAAGGACCATTTTCCCTTGCCCTTCATTACTCAACTTCTAGAGAGAGTTTTTGGGCACCCATTTATTGCTTTCTAGATGGCTACTTTGAATATTTTCAAATTGAACGCGTGGAGATCGCAGCTGAAACGCTCTCACCCACCCTTTGGAACTTATGCTCACAGAGGAATGCCTTTCGTGACTTTGCAATGCACCTTCCACTTTCCAAAGGTGTATGCTCGTGATCTTCGCGATACGGGGAACGATCATGGAGGTGTACATGGATGATATCGCCATATACGGGCACTTTTAGGTGATCACTCCGCCATAAACTTTTGATCAACAGTTTCTAAATGATGCATCGAGAAAAACTTTACGCTTAATCGATAAGTGTCATCATGGTAGATCAAGGAATTGTCCTGACATGCTCGGCCCCACGAATTGATAAAGCCAAGGTTGAGCTTTATTTCTAAGCTACCAAATTCCAACAAATGTTAAGTGAAATAAGGCAATTCCTTTGCTATACAGTGTTTCCTACTGTGAGGTTTATTAAGGACTTTCAAAATTGCAAAACCTCTCTCGTGGAGCCGCCAGTCAAGGATACCAATTGCTTGGGACGGAGGTGCTACCGCAGCTTCAAGGAGCTTAAGTCACACCTGACTACTGCACCCATAGTGAGAGCACCCAACTAGCAAAAAGTCCCGAAAGCAATGTGATGGAAGTGATTTTTCCATTAGGTTCCTCATGGGCTGAGAATATGGAAAGCCCTACGTGGTTTACTATGCGAGCAAGACTATGAATGAAGCACAGAGGAATTACACCACCACATAAAAGGAGATGCTAGTAGTAGTCTATGCCTTAGACAAATTCAGAGCATACTTGGTGGGGTCATTCATTGTTATTTTTACAGACCACTCGCTTTGAAGTACCAAGTAATTTTAAACAAGATGAAGGAAAAGACTTATCAGGTGGGTTCTCCTACAGGAATTTAACCTCCAAATCAAAGAAAAGAAGGGGGTGGAGAATGTAGTGGCAGATCATCTCTTCAGATTGACCATAGCTCATGACCCCCATAGTCCTCCCATAAATGATGAGTTCCCTAAGCGGTCTCTGTTGTTTATAGGGAATGCACCTTGCTATGCTCGTATTGCTAATTATTTAGCAACATGGGAGATCCCAATTGATTGGAAAGCACAGGACAAGAAATACTTCTTCGCCTAAATTCATTCCTATTATTGGGAGGAACCATTTGTGTTAATCACGGAGTGCGACCAAATCATCAGAAGGTGTGTGCCTAAAGAGGAACACAGGGGATCCTCAGCCACTGCCATGAAAATGCATGTGAAGGTCATTTTGCTTCACAAAAGACAACCATGAAGATCTTACAATCTGGTTTTTACTAGCCATCCCTCTTCAAAGATGGTCATGCCATGTGTCGTACGTGCGATCGATGCCAAAGACTCAGGAAGCTTACTCGTAGTAACATGATGCCCTTCAACCCAATTTTGGTGGTAGACATCTTCGATGTTTGGAGCATTGACTTCATAGGGCCATTCCCTATGTCATTCGGGTATTCGTACATCTTGGTGGGAGTTGATTATGCGTCCAAATGGGTTGAGGTGATTCCTTGTAAAACCAATGATGACAGGGTTGTGCTTAAATTTCTAAAGGAGAATGTCTTCTCCAGATTTGGAGTGCCCTAAGCCATAATTAGTGATGAGTACCATTTATGACAATTCTTTAAGAAACCTCCTAGCAGCGAATGTAGGGTGAAACAAGTATTACCTTACCGTCCTCGAGCCGGTGGGCAAGTGGAGACTAGCTAATAGGAGATTAAGACCATCTTGATGAAGGTGGGTGAATTCAAACATAAAGATTGGTCGCTCAGGGCTATTGGACTCCTTTGTGGGCATACGAGACAACTTCCAGGGGCCATTCATGGGATGTCTTCGTGATGGATGGTTTATGGAAAAGCATGCCACCTCGCAGAGTGGAAATCGAATACAAAGAAGCATGGTGGGCCATTAAAAGCTCCCAGCATGGATGCGGAAAGAAGCGGAGCCTAAAAGTTTCTTGGAGATCCAATGAGTTGGAGGAAGTAAGAAATGATGCTTACCTGAACTCCAAGATTCTAAAGGATAGGTATAAGAAATGGCATGATCGAGATGGTTGATAGAGTAGAAGGCGTGATGTTTAAAGTAATATGCGCCTATGTGCAGTGATGCCACGTTGTATCAAATGTCTGATGTACCTAATTACGGATGCTCCCGATCCTCGGGGAGATGTGTGCGACCTAAGTAGTCTTGTAATATTATCCCAGACTTAAACTGCGGAATGTTAATATCTAACTTCGCATTGAGTGATTAAAAATAAAACTAAATTTACTTGTAGAATTACTCTGCGTGTAAAGACTAGGGGCTTGTCTCCCCCTGCCACTTATGCCAGATTATTATCTAGAGGAGTCCATAGTCAGTCTATTCAGTATTTCTTGATGACGGGGTGATCAGGCCTACGAGATACCCTTTCTTAAGGTATATCACTTTATCTACCGGCTAGTAGGGTTGGGTGCATCTCTGCAGGCCCGATACTCAGAAAGCGGCAAATGTTCAACCCCTAATCTCAGCGCGCTCGAGAATTCGAGATATTTCTATTTCTTGATTTAACCAGAGTGGCGCCTATTCGGATCCGGGGAGTCTTATCTCGATCTACGATTCTGACGGAGGATCATGCGATGTTAACGGACGTGCATGTATTTGAACCGTAGATATAGGGACGATCGATGCAAACAAATAAACTAAATAATATAAGTTTAGCTTTAATCCATTGAATTGTGACGGGGTTAAACTAAAACCTTATCATAGAAATCTAGAACATCTTTAGGCCCGAATATACCACTGAATGATCTATATGTCCATTAGCGAGTTTATCGGAGATGAAGAAATAAAAGAAATTGTCTTCTCGAAAGATGCAGAGTCTATTTCCTTTGCTTTCAAGCGTTCTAGCATGCACGTCCTTCGATACGAAAATTAGGTTTCCTGCATTTAATGATGTAGGCGAGAAATCGAGGTGACGTCATGACGATTGATCCATATTGAGCTTTCTCTGTTGAAGCAGAAGTGTGGATATTTTGTGAAAAAATGACGATTAACGACGTTGACGCGGCTGTGATATTTTCCCTAGCTTCTTCTGTTCATCTCCAAATTGCCCAAAAAACACCCTTTTATTTGTTAAAACTCACAGAGCCGGATCTTAGGCTATAATCAAACTATTTAATCTTAAAATCAACTAAAACATAAAGCGGACAGGGTATAATATATGAGTGTTTTAGGCACCTAAATCACACCCACAAACATAGCCTCTTGCTTGTCCACAGAGCAAACCCGAGCTCAAACTCGACACCTGAGACCAAACACACTAAACTCGACGCCATGGTTGTGATGCCCCTGCTTCTAGAAGAAGGATCAAAATGGACCGACTTACAAATCTTGCCTTTTTACTTGAATTTTAGAGGACCCATAAGGATGTTCGACTTTCAAAGGAACTCGATACAACATGGTTGGGTGAAAAGTAACTTCGACCTCCTAAACCTTGATGGCCATTCACAGGGGCAGACCTATGTGCGTTTGATATATGATCCCTAGCATACAACTCGGTTCCGATATCCCCAAACTTAAATTCAACCCACCTATTTGGAAGCGTCTAACAACATAAAGATAAGAACGCACTGTTTATATTGACTAAACATAACTACTCCTGAACGAAAAACTATTGCCCGTAAGTTTATGTTGAGTGTTTCTATAGCAGGGATCCGTTGGTGGCTCCCCATTAGTTGGTTGAGGCTTAGCGGGCATTTAGTTACCACAGCAGACTTCACCTAGGAACACTCAAAACTAAACCTAAGGGCCACTAGTGGCTGGCTCCATCCTCTGTCCCATCATGACTGGGTAGTGAGAAGTCGATATTCGGGGCCGGTTAAGGCTTTAGGGCATTAGGCCTTGAAAGGCCCCTCGGATAGTGCCCAGGATTCCGATCGGAAGATTCCACTTATTCTGTTCATAATTATATATATTTTAAATTTTTTTGGGCTCGATGGCAATCCTCTTCTTGATTAGGTGTCCCATCACTTAGGTGGTTAGAACCCCCCAAGGTTAGTTGGACCCTAGTAAGCCGGCTTCGGAGCCTAGGCATACCCTAGCGATCATTTGCGTGTGGTTGCGATAGGCTAGTTAGGAATTGGTTTCTTCAATATTCCAGAGGTGATTAAGTCTATCTCCCTACCTATCCAACATGAAATTCTTGAGCATGCTCATTTCTGGATCCTTTCCACAGATTATCTTTGTTTTTTTTTTTTTGTCAAGGCAAAGAGTCAAAATGGTCAAAAGTGATCCTCGATTAGCATTCTGGCATCGCACACACACAGAGACAATCCTCATGGAACAAGCGAAGCTGGGAACTCCCAGTGAACTAACAGAAAAATACCTCGCACAGGCCACAAGCAAGGCATATAACTAAATATAACCTAGAACTTACTAAGGAAGAAAAGCACAAATATAACTAAAAAAAAAACACATAAACACAAAAACAACCCAACTAAAACCAACCGATCACTTACCCAGCGAGAAGAGCGATGTCCTGTTTGGCGAAAAAACGAGAAGTGAAAAACTTATATTGGTGTCAGTAGGATCACTCCCGAGTATTCCTAATCTTGGCACAATTCTTTCGAGAGTTACTATTGACCATGTGCAAAGTTCGCCAGGGATTTTATGATCAAATTGTTTACATCAGCAATTATAAGTTTATCTCTTTCCATCAATTTAGTAAAACCTTCCTTATTCTTGAAGTTAGCTTATATTTAGTCAAAATCTTACAACTATCAATTTCCATTCATTTCATCCTACCCTAATGCATCTATCAATGGTTTGTTTGGCTTTGAGATTTATTGTTTTTGTTTTTAATCAAGTCGAAAGTTCATTTGATGTTGCGTTTCAGCTCAAGCAATCCGGCACTAAGTAAGCAATTTCATCAATTCATTTCAACGAACATGCAACAATTAGACAATTTGATCCAAGTAGTTGGTTTCTCAATTATTCAATTAAGTAATTATCAATCATGAAACAAAGAAAATTAAACAAAACAACACCAAACAATCAAAAACACAAATGAACACAGAATTTGCAAAGAATTATTTATTTTATTGATTATTTTGATGACTAGACATTGAGTATAGAGAGGATGAGGTGATGAAGAAATAAAAAAACTATTTCTTTGTACAAGCTGCCTATGGGAGGATGGTAGGTTAATTGGATCTAACATATCCGGTACGAAGGTGAGAATTCGAGGATTTGGACTTATAGAGTATTTGAGATTTCTACTTCTCATACATTGATACAAACCACTCCGTGGTTGGGGTAGTTTCTTGATCATATCATTTTGTCTCATGATGAATTCGGGGTTCCTTAAACTCACCCCAGACAAGTACATCGGGGTTCTTGTTGATCATATCTGAGCTTTACGTCTCAAGTAGCTTCTCCTGTAATTCAGGGTGCCCTCCAATTCCTTGTAATTTTTTTCGATCAAAGCTCTGATTTTCTTCTGATGTTCCTTGTGTACTTAAAATACACCTAAGGCATACGCAGCCACGCAACATGTTCTTCTCCATAGCATCCTCCCTTTCCTTCATGATTTTGAATAGCTCACTTTCTCTTTTTAGTTGCTCAAAGATGAAGGCATCTTCTCTTGCCTTTAGTTCTTCACTGAGCTTTTGTTCCCTTTGTTCCCATCTACTTCTCCATTCTTCATCTATCTGTTTTAGAGCCTCTTCTAAGTTATGATCCCCTTTTCTCAACTTAGCCTCTATGTACTCATCTCTGAGTTGCAGTTGGAGTTTCAGCTGGTTGTCCCTCTCTTCCATTCCTTGCCTCATGGCATTAAGAATTTCAAGGACTATGGGGGTTGTTCGGGTTTCATGCCAATACTGTGATGAGCTGAATCTCACCTCGGGGAGAAAGGGTAGTACTAAGCACTTCTTTGCCTTTGTAGGGCTCGAGAGTTTCACTTCCCGAATTTGGAGCTCTGTGATTCTATTAGTTCTTCTTCAGCTAGCAGAAAGCTCCTTGGAAACTTCTCTGCCTCTGTTTTTAGGCCCCTTTGTGATTCCAGTTAATGTCAAGGGTGATATCTTAGGGCAGTTCTTCCTTGTCTCCTTAGACACCACCCAAAATACACACCCTCAATATCAGCCATCGGTGTGGGATTAATCCCTTGTATCCTTGTAGCACCCCTTTCCGGTCGGACCATGATGACTCACGATCATGACTTCACAAAGGCTGGATGTTTTTAGTAAGCAACAAGTTTTTCTACGATTAGTGACCCTATTATAAGCAACTTCATGGGTTTACAATCGCGGTAGTGATGATTTCACGATCATGACCTCGAGGTGCATCACAATTGGTCTTCCTTGCTTCACGGTCGTGACCATGGCTCTCTACGGTCGCGACTTGGGTCTTTTCGGTCGGTAATGAAGTGGCTATTCAAGTCATATTGTGAATCTCTCTTTTAGCTATCTTCTTCATTACTTTTTAATTGGCTTGCTTCAGTCTCGTTTTTCTTTGTTTATCACGAAATGGCTATAGGGGTTAGACATAATGTCAAAATAAGTGCTTAGCTAGCATCAAAATCATGATTTATGCTATGTTTTTACCTAAATAATGCTAACCTAAAGCACACCTAACAATTTTTCCTTGCTCCCCCCGCTCTTTCATGAAAGGTTGTACATTGAGGATATCATAATTTTCCTCCACTTGGGATATGAACTTGCTCGAGTTTAGAGGCAGAGGATTTGGAGGTGTGACAGCTTTAGAACTAGTCTTCCTCTTCTTTGGAGCCATATCTAGTCACTTAGGACTTTTTTCGAACACTTGGCGGGTGTGACCTCAACACTCTTCAAAAAACTAACTGCCGTTTCGAATAGTCTCGATACCACAAGCCCAGGAACACCCAGAGCATCTAACCCCATAAGATGACTAAAATAAAAAAAAAATGTTCTTGGCGGTATACTAGCCATTCTTTAATGGCTTCTAATTGGGAGGATGGGACTGGAGTTATGGAGAAGAGGAATGAAATGAGGGAGGGTTGTGATTGAGATGTAAGGAGGTATGGTGGAAGGTAGGGTTAGGGTTTATGGAAGAAGAAAAAGAAGATAAGTATAGAGGTAGAGAGGAATTGAAGAGTTAGAAAAAATGTGGGAGATGGAGGGTTTTAATTCAAATTATCTAACCCATGTCACGACATGGCCAGGAATCAAAAGACAAGAAGTTGAAAACCGTCACAACATAACAGAGAGATGGAAAAACACAAAGACTCTAACATGTGTCCATGTCGCGACATGATGTTGTGACGTGGGCGAGAATTTTCAAATACAAGATTTTTATTTTAAAGCTCCATGTTGGGACATAAGTGTCCATCTTGTGACATGGCCGAAAGTATATGAAAATAGGAATACATTTTGAGCTCAATGTCGTGACATGACTGAAATTTCACTTAAATTTTCCTGCTTTCCTTTGCATTTGAAACTCCAAATCCTTTTACCTCTTCAATTTCAATCCCATCATTGGAAACCTTCCTGACTCATGTCATTCAATATCTTAGTTCTTGAAACTCTTCAAATTTCTATTTTCCTTATGATTCTTCCTCAATATAAATCATGTATACTCCACTTAATCAATTTCTCTACGAGTGCGCTCCTCTTGTTACACCACAAGACATGAAATCAAAACACATTAAAACAAAAACATAAACATATCTAGGACCCCGAAATAAAAAACTAAAAAAATAATGTAATAAATAAAATAAACTTAAAGAAAGAGAAATGAGATCCTCACAAAGCTTGGGTTGCCTCCCAAAAAACGCAAAGTTTAACGTTGGTAGCTCGACCTCCTTGACATTCGATGTTGTACGCACTCGGCTATGATGAATCAAATACTAAAACTTTGAAAAGATTCCTCATGATGTCTTCAAAATGGTGTTCTCCTTTCTCTTGTCAACATCTACACCAAAATACGACTTCAATCTTTATCCACTGACCTTGAAATTTCACTTCTTTGGATGTGGAAATACCACACTTCCATAGGGGAACACTTGAGTAATAACAAAGGGTCTGGACCATCTTAACTTGAGTTTTCCCAAAAACAATTTCAACCTTGAATTGAAGAGTAGTACTTGTTGCCCCATTTGAAATTCTTTTCTCATGATGTGCCTGTCATGACATGCCTTGGTTTTTCCTTGGGATTTTGGCATTTTGTTGGCTTGTGCAGAATTATCAAGTTCTATTGAGTTGTAGCGACCTCTCTCAGAAGCCATATGGAAGTCCATATTCAATTTCCTTGTTGCCTAATAAGATCTATGCTCAAGCTCTACCGGTAAGTGACATGCTTTCCCAAAGACTAACCTATATGGAGAGGTCCTTATTGGTGTTTTGAAAGTTGTCTAGTGCGCCCAAAAGGCAGCATCCATCTTTGTCGACCAATCTTTCAGGATACATTTAGAGTTTTCTCTAAGATCTTTTTTATTTCCTAGTTGAAAATTTCAACTTGGTCAATACATTAATGGATGACAAGCGAGTTGTGGGGTGTGCATGACCTTGGGCGAAAATGATTGAGTATCTTATGCAGATCATGAGACCACTTTGTCACTCTGTTTACTGGATTCAAAGCAGGGATAAGGTGTGCCTGGAGAAATTGTTTGAGTGGGCATCTACGTTTCAATGGGAATAGCTACACCCACTTGAACCGTAATCCACGTAGTATGTGTTTGTTGCCAAAACAAGGAGGAAATGGGCCTATGAAATCTATACCTCTAACATCAAATAGTTTGACTTCTAAAATTGAATTCAAAGGCATTTCATTCTTGCTTGAAATATTTCCTATTCTTTGGCATCTATCACAAGTTTTCATAAATGAGTGAGCATCCTTAGATAAGGTAGGCCAATAAAATCCTGACTGAAACACCTTTGCAGTTGTTCTTTGTCCACTAAAGTGACTACCACACTCCAAATAATGACAATGAAGAAGGATAGAATGCATTTCACTTTTTAGGATACATCTTCTATTCATTTGGTCAACACCATGCCTATAGAGAATGGGATCCTCCTAGAAACAATGCCTTAATTCAACAAAGAAGCTATTCTTTTATTGAGAAATTAAGTCTGAAGGAATTATGCGACTAGGTAGTTCCGCGATGTCCACTTAAACCATGGAGTTCCATCGGTATGGGACAAGGCTAGTAATTACATCCAAAAGCTATCATTGATGTGCACTAGAATTTTCATTGTCAACTGACTCTAACGCTTAGGAATGTAGATGGGTACCAAGTTTTATGATCCCTTCTTATCTTTTATTTCAACATTAAATTCTTTCAATAGAAGAAATCATCTTTTAAGTTGGCATTCTTCTTTGTCATTAGATATTTTATAGCCGAATGATTCGTGAATACTATAACCTTGTTACCAATAAAGTAAGGCCAAAACTTGTCAAATGCAAAGACTATCACTATAAACTCTTTCTCAATGGTAGCATAATTCAGTTGTGCCTCATTTATAGTCTTGCTATCATAGTAGATGGCATGTAATACTTTAACTTTTGATGGCCTAAAACATCCCCCGTCTCATAATCACTTGCATTGCACATTACCTCAAATTGGAGTTCCCAATCCGGAGCTATAACAATGGGTGTAGAGGTGAGCTTATCCTTAAGTGTAGTAAAGGTGGTCACACATTTCTCATCAAAGCAAAATGGGACTCCATGCATCAATAAGCTGGAAAAGAGGTTTTTTGATATTGTGAAATCTTTGATGAACCTTTGGCAAAAACCCACATGACAAGAAACTCCTGATCATTTTCAGCGAAGTTAGAGGTAGCAGGAATTTCTCATTATCTTAATCTTAGCTTTGTCCGCTCAATCCCCTTTCTAGATACTCAATGTTCACAAACAATGCCTTCCTTCACCATAGTGGCATTTTCTAATTAAACGAGGTTGGTCTCCTTGCATCTCTTTAAGACCAACTCCATATTTGCTCGCAGTCATCAAATGAGGTTCCACACCCAGCGAAAATCCCTCATGAAGACCTAAATTGACCTCTCCACCATGTTCAAGAATATTGTCATCATGTATCACTTAAATGTGCTAGGACCATTGCATAACCTTAATGGCATTCTCCTTAAAGAAAAGTACCATAGGGGCAAATAAATGTTGTCTTCTCTTGGTCTTTAGTAGAAATAGTGATCCTGTTGTAGCTAGAATATCTATCTAGGAAGCAATAAAACTCATGGATCGCCAACCTATCCAACATCTGATCAATGAATGGCAAAGTAAAGTGATCCTTCCTAGTGGCTTTGTTCAGCTTCATATAGTCAATACAAATCCTTCAACCACTAATTGTTCTTGTTAGGATTAATTCATTGTTCTAATTTTTAATCAGCCTCATCCCACCTTTCTTTGGTACTACTTGGACCGGACTCACCCAAGGGTTGTCGAAAATGGGATAAATCACTCCTGCATCAAGCTATTTTAAAACTTCTTTCCTTTCCACTTCCTTCATAGTTAGGTTAAGTCGTCTTTGAGCTTCAATTGTGGGTTTACTATCAACATCTAAGAGTATTCAGTGCATGCACATTGACATTCTAATCCCCTTTATATGAACCAAAGACCACCCAATTGCCACTTTGTCCTCCCTAAGCACTCTCAACAACTTCTGCTCTTTGACTTGAGAGAGATAAGACAAGATAATGACTGGTAAAGTGGAAGAAGTACCAAGTTAGACATATCTAAGGTGAGCTAGAGGCAGTTTCTCATCAAAAACTAGAGGCATCTCAATTAAAGGGCTAGGGCTGGTAAGACTAAATCCTAGGTTCTCAAAATATTTTCTATTGTTCACCCCAAAAGAGTCCATCCACATCACATAGTCCCTTGCTTCCTCATCAACAAAATCAAGTGAATCTCTATAAACACGACTAGTCTCCAAATGCTCAATGTGACACTTTTGGCTAAACACTATAGTCTCTACAGTGTCCACTCTAAAGCAATATTATCTCTCCATTAGATGCTTCATGCGTTCAACACATTGAATGTCACCTCTTCATCTTGAACCCTCAATCTAAGTTCTCCTTTCTCTACATCAATAAGGGCCCGATCGATAGCTAAAAAGGGCCTTCCTAGTATGAAAGGCACTTCCATGTCGAGGAATATGAAATCCACAGGAATGATGAATTTGTCTACTTTCACTAGCACGTCCTCTATAATACCCTGAGGGTGAGTGAGAGATCTATCCGCCAATTGAAGAGTAAAAATTGTAGGATTAGCTTCTCCTAAACCAAGTTTCCTAAAAATAGACAAAAGCATTAGGTTAATACAAGCACTAAGATCACATAAGGCTTTTTCAAAAATTGAATTGTCAATTGAACAAGGTATAGTAAAACTCCATAGATCCTTTAGCTTTGGAGGCAATTTCCTTTTAAGGATAGCACTACTCTCCTAGGAAAAAGCCACGATCTCATAGTCACTTAGCTTTCTTATTCAGTAAAGGATGTCTTTCATGAATTTACGTAAGAGGAATTTTTCTCCAATGCATCGATGGAATAATAATGTGGAGCTTTTGAAAATCTCCGCGAAATTGCTAAATCGATTGGTCTAAACTTATTGATGAGTCCTAAACTCTTTCTATTTTTATTCCATTTTTCTGGCATATTTGTAGATGTTTATTATTTATTTTCATGCTGAATTATGGAATTTTCACTGACTTTGTATTTTGCAGGTTTTAAATGAAAATGAGGCAATTCCAACAAGAAAAGAAGAAAATTTTGCTAAGGCAGAAATGTCACGACATAGTTTCATATTGTCACAACATAACCTCAATAAAACCAGCAGAAGCTATGTCGCAACAAGCAATGTTATGTCATAACAAAGATTAAGCTGAACTAAAATCGAAAACGAAGATTGTCGCGACATCTCACAACTTTGTCATGACATAATATGACAGAGATTGACTGATAAATGTTGTGACAAAGAAGTGTGAGTTGAGACATAAAGGAAAACAAAGGACAAAACTTTGTCGTGACAAAAGAATTTTATATCGTGACAATGATTGAGGAGAAGGGTAGTGGAATTTTGTCATGACATTTCACAACTCTATCGCAACATAAAGAATTGAAGATGACAGAAAAGCTTTGTCGCTACAAAAGACAACTATGTCGAGACAAAGAATTCAAGGTTAGCATTGAAAGACAAGAAGACATTGTCGCGATAGAGAAGTTCTTATGTCCAACAACACAACTTAAGTTGAGGAGAACTCATTCGACAATGACATCTATTGTTGTGGACAAAAGTTGAGGCATACAAGAAGAATGTCATGATGCAAAATTGTCGACATAATAAGAACCAAGACAAAAAATGGAAGAGAAATGAGACAAGCCAAGACAAGTTTGTCATAACAAAGATTTTAATGTTACAACAAAAGTTCAAGCAGAAGCAACATTCTTTCGTGAGTTTGTCGTGAATACGTATCTCAAGACGCTAATGTAGTGTGCAAACAAGACTATAGCTCGTGGACAAAGAAAAGTTTGTCGCGACAACATCAACATGCAAAAGTGAGAAACCTGCTTTAATAAAAGAAAAATATTTTCGAGACAAAAAAGGTAGATAAGAACCCCATAACAAATGTCGCAACATAGCAAAGAATATCGCGACAAAGTGGAAAGGAAAAAATATTTGTTGCAACAATTTTCAGGCGCAACAAAGAATGACAGTTGATTGGAACAAGGTTCTTACAAGCCGACATAAGACACTCATGTCATGATAATCACTAGACAAATTTTCCCGCAGAATCCATGTTGCGACATTGTCAATCTATGTCGTGATGTAATTCAAAAGAAAGCACTAAACCAAGTCACTATTTAAAAATGTGTCACAACAAGAGCGAGAACAAAGATGACAACAATGTCACGGCATAATTTTCTGCGTCAGAACAAAGACCAATCGGCTAGAATTTTTGTGATCCAATTTCGCCTTGGAAATGCGGCCCATCATTTGAAAATCTATAAAGAGGAGCATCTAGGGCATTGTGAGCAGCTTCCGCAAAAACCAAGAGCTTCTGGGTAGCTGGAGACTCCTTGTATGTATTTTTTTTCTTTTTCGTCAATTTAGTTTTAATTAGTTCTTTTTGGGATTGAACAATGATTTAGTGTGAAGTTCGAGTTGGGATCATTGTACACCTTAGTTTCTACCATCGTCTAACTTGAAATGGAAATCGAAATTTTCTCTCGAGTTCATTTATTTCATCATTTTGTACTTCGGGCACTTTCCCGATCAATTAGTCACTCGTTATTTTGTAAACCATTTTTGAAAGACTGAGCTCCCTCTAGGATTGGATCGATGTTCATTATTAATTCCGGCTCAACTTAAAAAGAATGTCATAATTCAAATTCTTAAACTTATTTAATTGGTATTGTTCTTGAAGTTTGTTGTTCATGATATTAGTAGCATGTGCCCAGAAAGGGACTGTATCTTGCTTTGTTTTCCAAGTAGCCCTTTGAGTGACATAGAGATGGAGATTCCTAAGAGTACGGAGCTGCTACTTTGGGGTATGTTAGACTAATATTATGGAACTAATGAACTCGAAAGATTACTTATAGATCACCAACTTAATCATGGTGTGAGGATAGTCGGATGTGTGATGTATCAATTTAGTTGATAAGAGGTTTCTTCTTAATTTGATGAAATGATCTTGATCTCATGTTAGCAAAGATCTAATCAAGGAGATAGAAAATTTTATTAGATTTGAAAGACAAGATACCAATTAGATTGGAAAAAGCTTTCATAATTCGGTCTATAGGGGTAAGAATTCTTCAGTCCTAAAAATTGGGTGTGAAATACTGAAAAGGAAAAATGCCTAGAACTTAGAAAGAGGCTTCTTATATTCTTACAAGTAACTGATTAGACTAATGCATTCGAAAGGAACATGAATCTATAATTAGTGAAGGTGTATGAAGAAAACCAAACTATACTACCTTGCATCTTTAACAAGTTCAGATCTCAAACTAGTGGTTGAACTATGTCATAAAATGAAGCAGAAATTAATAATTTTACACTGATCTACTTCCCAGTGTTAACTTACCCAGTGAACTTTCTAATCCAACTATTTTAAATTATTTTTATATAGTTATAGAATTTTATTTAATTTTCATTTTTCCTTTAGCTTAAAACCAAATCACTTTTAACTTTGGAGTTCAAATAGCAAGGATCTCTGAAAGGGTATGGGTAATCGATTAGATTTGTCAATCAACTTCAGGAACGATATCCGACTTAAATCCACTTTTATTACTAGAATAACCTATGCACTTGCAGTGATCTAGACCCAAAACACAATTTCAATTGAAGCCTTCTAATCCAAGGAAAACAACATATTTTATATATTTGGTCAATCAACAAGTTTTCGCGTCGCCGTCGACTAGTTATTAGTCTGCAACAAGGTTAGGAAATTTAGTCAACAAGTTTTCGCGCCGTTGTTTGGGATTTAGCTAGTCTTGGTAGTCGTGGTTGAAAGTCAAACAGTTTTACGCCGCAGCCGACCTACTAGCTTCTCGTGGCAAGACTAAAATTCGCACACATTGACCTTATCATATTTAGTTAATTTGGTCTTCAACTATTATTCTGTTTTTGGTCTATGTAAAAATCAATCAACAGTTTTAGCACCGCGAGGACCGGTCAGTCTCTAATGCTAGTACAAAAATTTGCACACACTAACCTCATCATATTTAGTCAATCGGTCTTCAACTATTAGCCGCTTTCGGGTCTATATAAAAATCACCAACAAGTTTTTTGGCACCATTGTCAGGGATCAATAGTCTCGTGGCGTGACTCAGAATTGGCACACATTGACCTCACCAGATTTAGGTCGAATTGTTTCTTCAACTATTAGTCGGAGCCAGTTTATGAAAACTACCAACAAGTTTTTGCTGAAGTTCGGGGAATGTGAATTTTTTTAGAGCAGAATAGAAACATCTTTTGTTGTGCTCATTCCTCAATACTGATAAAAATAATATGGATATCATAAGTGAAGAAATGAAATATGATAGTTCATACTTGAATTGAGGTTCTTTGATAATTAGATGTGTTTTCACAAGTATGATTTGAGTGGGAGGAAAATATTGCATACTATTATTTATGTGTTGATTTAAAAATGTTAATTGTGAAATTGTGAGGAAAGCCATATGATTGTAGTGACAAACAATCTTAGGTTGCAACATTGTTTCTGCTCAGTTGCGACATTGATTCTCTTTGTCATGATTGAGACATATTTTTTTATGTTGCGACATTTTGTCTATTGAGACGAATGATCTATGTCGTGACATTATTTCTCTATGTCGCGACCAAGTTGGCTCTAAAATCTGAACTAGCAAGGAAGTGTTTGTCGCGACATCATTTCTTTGCGCTATCATGACATAAGTACACTTGAAATATCATATTTTTATGTTCGCGACATTCTTTCTTCTCGGGCTGCACAAAGAATCACTCTAGCCTTTAATTGAAAATATGTCGCGCCACATTCGTCATGATCAAGATTAAAAGGGAATAAACCCTAGGTTATTTTTTATCTTGACATTTAATAAGGGCACAACAAAAAATTTGGCCCATAAATAGATAATTTTTTAAATATGAAAGGCCACCTTTCATAACCCATCAACCCACTCGTCTTTCTTCACTCAATCTATCTCTTTCCCTTTCGAAAACCCTAGATTCCCAAAACCTTATTCTAACCATGTCTGAGTCGTCGCACCTTGGTCCTAACCTCAATGAAATGATGGAAGAGTACGTAGAGGGTGAGGAAGAAGTAGTTCAAGAGACTCAGTCAAGAGCATTGTAGAATGAAGAAAGACAAGAAACAGAAGCAGAGATTGAGCAACTAGTTGAAGAAACCATAAAGAGAAAAAAAACGGCAGAAAAAGCAAGGGATTTGGTTTTAGAGAGGGCTTATTTCACTTGGAGAGACAAATTGCAACACAGTGATTTCATTAGCAAAAGAGGTTTCAATAGGGTAATCTCACCTTTCCAAGAAATTATTGAGAAGAGAGGATGGCACCTCTTCTGTGAGCATAAGGCCCTTGGATTTGTAAATGTGGTCAAGTAATTCTACGCAAACTTGGTAGGAATAAAGGACTAGACGGTGTATGTTAGGAATAAATGGATATCATTCAGCAGGGGTAAATCGACCAAACCTTCAATCTAAACAAGAGAAAGAATGGTTCAAAGTTTAAGAAACTAGTAAAAGAACCAGACTTCCAAAAGATTTATTAATTAGCTGACTTATGGTAAAGGGAAATGGAATGCCACCAGAAAGAACCCGCACGCCTAATGAAGAGGTTCACTAATCGAACAAGCCAAGGTCTGGTTTTATTTCATCTGCTCAGTTATTTTACCTTCTAAGCATTTGAGTATAGTCAGGGAGAAAGAGGCAGTACTTTTGTATGCCATTTTGAAGGAATACAAGTTTAGTGTTGGAAAAGTAATAGAGAACTCGATTTTGAGTTATTATGAGGCGCTACAAGGACTAAGACTTCATCCGTAAAGACTTTTATCACAAGGATGTACTAGGGGTGTAGAAAGAGTGTTGGAAGAAAAAGAGACCTCGTCTGAAAACCTCACCCCTAACTTTGACAGAATAATTAAGGCACAAGAATGTAGGCAAAGTGAAAAGAAGAGAAATTGAAAGAGAGGGGAAAGAGATAATATAGAAATAAATCATGTGATGCTTTGATAGTGGAACTCAAGAGCATCAACAAGAGGCAAGAAGGTTTGAGTCCCATTTTGACAGTATCTCTAGATTTAAGACAAATATATCAAGAGCAAGTTGAAAGCTTGGAGCATCCTGGTAACAATACATAATTGATGGAGATGCTGAAGGCTATGAGACATGAGATGCATGAGAGGGACAAACAACTGAAAATCCAACTCCTATTGCGAGGTGAGTACATGGATTTAGAGCTGAGAAGAAGAGATCAGAATTTGGAGGAAGCACTTAGAGAGAGAGAGAGAGAGATGAAGAGTGGGAGAGAAAATGGGAAACTAGAGAAAAAGAACTCAGTGAAGAACTTAGAGCAAGGGAAGATGCTTTCTTTTTTTTATCAGCTGAGGAAGGACAGTAAGCTGTTGAAGATCATGAAAGAGAGAGAGGATGCTGCAAAAGGCATATGCCTTTGGTTACTTGTATAAAGAATATCAGAAGGACATAAGGCACCTCATTGAACAAAGGGACAATGAAATGGAAGCAACCTTAAACTATAGGGAGAAATTATGGACGAAAAGTCTAGATATGATCAACAATAATTTAATCAAAATGTACTCTGCCTAGGGTGAGTTTGAGGGAACCCTAAACTCTATTAGGCAGAGACAAAAATGATCTTATTAAACAAATGGCACTTTCAATGGAGTGGTTTGCATTCAACAAAGCTAAAGAATATAGTCAGGTCTAAGAAGCCACAAGTCCAAATCCCTGAATTATCCCCTTCTACAGCTGGTTATAAGTTTGAATCAATGATTCTGAACCATCCCCATAGGCATGATAGAAAAAGGAAATAACTTGCCCTATTGTTTATTCCCTCTTCCTTCTTTGTAACTAAATCTCTTATCTAAGAAAACTAAAATGAAAATTTCTTTGCAAGACTTAGTGTCCACTCTCATTTTTCATTTCTTTTGTGGCTATTTTATATTTCTTTCCTTGTTGTTAAATAATTATAAATTGATTACTTTTAGTGTATAGTTTGTCGAATAATGTAGAAACTAGCTTTTTCGATTGGATGTGTTGAATAGCTTTGAATTGTTTGGTAGAATTTGAATGAGATGGAGTTGAATCGTTGTTGTGTTAAATTCTCCAATTCGAATGATTTGATTTGAATGAGCTTTTAACTTGTAAATAGCATAGCAACATATCCAGAACCAAATGGGAATTCCGATAGATGGAATCGGGGCAGATGAAATGAACTGAAAGAGGAAAGTTGTAAGGATATTACTAAATGTGTTGAACTTCAAGAATAAGGAAGATTACAACAAATTGATGGAACAAATAAGACCTATGATTATGTTTTTGTAAACAGTTTAGTTGTTGAATCCTAATAAACACTGCACATGGTCACGCTTCTTAAACAAATTCAAAGTGATTAGGATATCTTCTCCTCGGGGATTTAATATAGTTAAGGTTCTCAAATGTCCTAGAACTTGTTAGATTATTAGTCAAGGTGAAATCCTAAGCAATACCACTAACAGGAAATGATATAAGCCATTCTTGGAAGTTTGAGCCTTTCAAAGCCTACCCTTATAATATGCATAAGCATACACATTAGTTCCTTTTTTGATCCAATAGTTAATTTCATCATAAACCAGCAAATTAAAAGTCTAGATCCCCCCTTGAACATAATCCTACAATAAAGAACCCTTATTTGCCCATATTACATGACAAATACATCAATGATAGAAGGGGACAAGGTTGGAGGAATATTATTGCAACGAAGGATAAGAAGGGTTGAGAAAGGAAAATCAATTGAGATGAGGACATATGAAAAGAATGAAGAAAAGAAGCTGAAAGAAAAGATCAAGGTGAAGAGTTTGGTCTGTAGCCTTCCTCCTCGAACAATTAAGTTCTAGGGGTGTTTCTGACACTTAAAATCTTAAACAACCAAGATGGGAGTTTGCCACCTAAATTTCACAAAGGCAGAAATTAAAAGGAAAACATTGCACTATTCCACAAACCTTGAGACAAAAGATGAAAAGTGAAAGGTTTCTAAGACGAGGTTGATAGTCCTGTGGTGTGATCACAAAAATACCAATGTAGAGAATGCAAGATGCACCAAAACAAATGGGAAGTAAGGGAGTTGGACATCAGAGCACTCTTTCCCGGTCCGGGTCTGATCAAGTGTGTCCAAACCGGATCTGGGATGCTCATTTAATTTTTGTTTATTTTGCATTTGTTTTTTTTTTTTTTTTTTTTTTTAAAAGTGTCGCGACTGACCCTCACCACCGCATGATTTAACTCGGAGCCCATGACTCGACCGTTTTTATTTATCTTATCAAAACATTTTATCATGTAATTTCATTTTACTGTTCACTACGCTAAGCATTTTCAAATGTGTGCTCCATAAACATTTACTCTTATACACCGTTGCATAAACGGTATATCATGCCTTTACAAAGTGATATACAAAACAATAGTTCGTAGTTTAACCTTTGTTTACAAAATGTCACACGCTCAAAAGAAAGGATATGCATATGACAAGGTATATACTTATACGTCGTAATCCTTCTATGACCCCGTCTAATCTTGCCTCTTTCATTTACTCGAAACCCGCGCAAAGATAAAACTACACGCAAGCATTTTCATGCTTAATGGTTCTATACTGCCTATTCAATTTTCACTTAACATGACATACTTATCATAAACCATGCCTTTTATATTGAACTATACTCATGCTTAATCACTTTCACATACTTTCACTCTACAAATCATTGATCATACAAAAATATGCATTTTCACATGCTTTCAATTTACTTAATCAAGTCACAAAATTCAAACATATACTCCCAATGATGTATTTAGTTTACAAATCCCATTTACACTCATCAAAGTTTGTTATTTCACTTTGTCTATACAATTCACATTCATGATGAATTCCATTTGGTGAATCCCGTGCTTTTTGTCATTTTGTAATGTGCTTACACATTTAACAATTTCGGTCTTCCATCATGATGGATGCCGATTGGTGCACCCCACCATGTGGTCACTTAAAAATGTCATACGCCATCATGACGAATGTCGATTGGTGCATCCCGCCAAGTGGGACATTTTAACAATCGGGAGATCATCACGACGATGCCGACAGTATCCCGCCATGTGGACATTGTACACTTTGCTGGTTTCACGATTTGATGTCGATTGGTGCATCCCGCCATGTCGGGTCGCTCAAAGATATCGATTCAATCTGGCGATGCCAAGACTGACCAATTGGCTTATAACTCCAATTAATCACTGCGATGCAATGAATTGTTAGACATTTCCAATATCACATTTTCAATCCATATACACTGTAATATCATTTCCAAAGATATACTATTCTGATATAACTACTTGAGATTTATTTGGTATACTTACCAAAACACTTGAAATAAGGATAGAGGGTCACGGAACAAACCAAAGTCGCTTCGCTTCCTCGCTTTCCTTCCCTTCGATTCGCCAACCTTGTGTTAGTGATCCTCACTCATCCCTAGTCAATAACAATTATGTCACTCTTAGTGGATAAAACAATTATTATACATTTTAAAGGAATTGATCGATTAATTTTCTTACACCCGCTTTGGGTTAAGACACTAAGTCTGCCCAAAGACGAATTTGCTTCGCCTTGGTAGCGAGTTATGGTACGTTTTTCATTTAGTTTTTTCCTTATTTACACCCCCATTAATCATTTATTAAGGTTTTTAAACTATCAGTGTACGAACATGAGGTGTTCAGAAACAAAAATCCGAAATTTGCTCACTATGAACAGTTGCTACACCGCGGCGTAGCACTACTACGTTGTGGAGTAGGCCTTCGCCGCGGCTTAGCTTTGCTATGCCGCAAGGCACTCGAGGGGTTCCACTAAATTTCAACCTCATCATGGCGAGACATCCCACTGCGGTCTACGCCGTAGTGGGTTCTCTACGTCGGGCGTAGGAACCCGATGTGCCTAGATTTTTCTAGTTTGCTCTTTTGCAATTTTTCTCCAAAAATCCTCAAAAACCTAAAAAAAATCATGGGAATCACTCCTAATATCATCCTACACCAACCATGAGCAAAACCCATGGATGGATTTCTAACACAAACATCATTTAAATAAATCTAGGGTTTGGTTCTTACCTTAAATCTCTTTGAATCTTTTTCACCCAAGATGCTTGATCACTTAGAAGTGTGAAAACATAAGAAATCATCAACAATCTTGATTTTCAGCTGAATCGAACTTTTTCCCTCTCTCTTGTCTCCAAAATGTTTTTCGCTTCGCATGAGCATTATAAGGCCAAATTTTGGCTTCAATATCACTCCTCTACTCCTTCAAGGCCATGTTTGGCACATCAAAACCCATTTTGGATTTAGCTTGCCTCAATTTACCTTATAGTACATATATCACTTCTATTTGCACTTAAACACATAAACATTTTCTCAATTGACCCTTAGGTCCTCATTTTACAAAATTCTAAATTTGCCCTTTTTTACTTGGATTAATTTCTGAGTTCAATCAATTTCTCATTTTAGCATATAACATTCAATCATATGCTCACATATTCATTTCACATTTCACAATTTATCGCTTTTTTAAAACCTAAGTTTGGCTTGCACTTATACTGAATATATAATATAATTATTATAAAAAATTTAGTGTAATTTTGGGGCATTACAACATCAATGAAAAAATAAAGGATGCACAACGAAGGCAAGACGTTAAGTTGTAAGTGAAATCTGGGTAAAATTGAGCCTAAAATGTCCAATTATCTACCCAATTACCCAAGCCACTCATTATAAGCCTAAAAGACCTAATTGATTTTGAAGGTGGTATATGCTTACATTAGTAGAGATTAATATTACAAACAAGCATATGAGACTTTATGTTATCTAAGAATTATCCCAAAAGATTAACTAATTTGCTAAAGAAGAAAAGAAAAGATCATCACACACTCACAAATCAGGGTTGAATAATTGAATTGTTTACACTATAGAAATTATTTGGCTGTTTAGTGAACTTAATTGAAAATCTTCCTGATTCTATATCGAAACATAAGCTTAGAAATAACTTTACAACTAACTGATGTTTCCTACCAAATTTTGATTCAACAGAAAAATGTCATAAAAATAAAAGCTAAATTGTTTGAGGACAAACAAAGTTTTCTTTTCTTTGCTTAGGGATAAGAAAACTTTAAGTTTAGATTGTTGTGACACAACCTCAATAAAACTAGCATAAGCTATGTCGCAACAAGCAGTGTTATGTTGTAACAAAGATCAAGATGAATTAAAGCCAAAAACGAAGATTGTCGCGACATCTCACAACTCTGTCGCAACATAATATGAGAGAGATTGACTGATAAATGTTGCGACAAAGAAGTGTGAGTTGAAACATAAAGAAAGACATTGGACAAAACTTTGTCATGACAAAAGAATTTTATATCGCGACATTTATTAAGGCAAATGGCAGTGGAACTTTGTCGCGACATTTCACAACTTTGTCACAACATAAAGAACTCCAATATGGAAAACTGGGTAGTCAGGTGACTCTTGTATACTATTTTTTTCTTGTCAATTTATTTTTATTTAGCATTTTAGTTAGTTTTTTTTTTTTTGGATTGAACAGTGATCTAGTGTGAAGTTCAAGCTGGGATCATTGTAAAGTTTTAGTTTTCATTACTATCTGACTTGAATGGAATTTGAAATTTCATGAGTTCATTTATTTCAAATATTGGTAATTTGGTTGAATTTTTCTGATCGCTGGTCATTGTTATTTGTAAACCAGTTTTGAAAGACTAAGCTCTCTCTGGGATTGGATCGATGTTCATTATTGATTTCGGCTCGACTTAAAAGAATGTCATAGTTCAAATTCTTGAACTTATTTAATTGATATTGTTCTTTAAGTTACTTATTTAGAATATTAGTAGCATTTACCAAGAAAATGACTGTATCTTGCTCTAATTTCTAGAAAGCCCTCTGAGTGACACAGAGATGGAGATTCCTAAGAGTACAGAGCAGTTACTTGGGGGTATGTTAGACTAATATTATGGAACTAATGACCTCTGAAAGATTTACTTATAGATCACTAACTTAATCATGGTGTGAGGATAGTTGGATGATATATCAATTTAGTTGATAGAGGTTTCTCCTTAATTTGATGAAAGGATCTTGATCCCATGTTAGCAAAGGTCTAATCAAGGAGATAAATTTTTTTATTAGATTTAAAGGACGAGATACCAATTAGATTGGAGAAGGTTTGCATAATCCTCGTCTGGCTGTGGAGCAAGAATTCTTCACCCTAGGAATTAAAGTAACACTTAAAAAGGAAAAATATCTAGATCTTAGAAAAGGGTTTATATTCTACAAGTAACTGATTAGACTCTTGTATCCGAAAGGAACATGAATCTCTAATTAGTGAAATGTATGGTGTATGGAGAAATCCAAACTATACTACCTTACATCTTTGACAAGTTCAAATCTCAAATTAATGGTTGAACTATGTTATAAAATGAAGCATAAATTAATAATTGTACATTAATCTACTTCCTAGTGTTAACTTGCCCAATGAACTTTCCAATCCAACTATTTTAAATTATTTATATATAATGATAGAATTTTATTTAATTTTCATTTTTCCTTTAGTTTAAAACCAAATCACTTTTAACTTTGGAGTTCAAATAGCAAGGATCTTGAGTAGAAAGGGTAATTGATGTTTAGATTTTTGAATCAATCCTCGTAGGAACGATATCCGACTTAAATCCACTTTATTGTTTAATGACCTCTTGCACTTGCGCTGATCTTCACTCAAACAAAATTTCAATTGAAGCCTTCTAATCCAAGTGCAAACAAAATATTTTATATCTTTGGTTAGTCAATGTGTTTTCGCCATTGCCGGGACTTAGTTAGTCTTTGCAATGAATAATAAAATTTAGTCAACAAGTTTTTGGCGTCGTTGCCGTGGATTTAGCTAATCTTTGGTAACCGTGTCAAAAAGTTGGCAAACAAGTTTTTGGCGCCACTGCCGGGGACTGAATAGTCTCTGGTGGCAATACCAGAAATTAGGAACACACTGACCTCATCATATTTAGTCAATTTGGTCTTCAACTATTAGTCAGTTTTTGGTCCATGAAAAAATCAGTCAACACTTATTCTTTTTCAATATTTTAGGATAGGGAACAATTGGAGTATCTTCTCTTAAAGAAGCCATTGACACGATTTTTCTTGGCTCCTTACTTGTTGAATTTTTCAACAGCTTCTTAGATTTTTCAGCATCTCCATCACTGTGTTCAGCTTCTATTGGAATTTATGTAGAATTCTCAGCATTATCCTTTGATTTCTCTTCGTCATTAGCTTAGATGGATTTTTCCACTTATTTGCCACTTCTTAGAGTAATGGCTTTGCAATGTTCCTTCCCATCGCTTCTCAGATTCACCTCTAAAGTGCTAGGCATGTTGCCCTGTTGCTTATCAATGAACATGGTAGCCAACTTGATTGGTAGGAGACTTTCTTGTCTCATTAACAAATTGAGCTTGAGACTTACTCAATTCCATTTGGAACTTAACAAACTCACTCATGGTGTCTTCCAAACTTGCTTTATTTTCTTGAGGGGGTGGAGGCTTAGATTGCTCCACCATATGCATTACATTTTGATTATTTCTCCATGAAAAAGTTAGGATGATTCCTCTATCCTAGATTGAAGTTGTTTGAATAAGGGTGAAATTCGGGTTGAGGAAATTTACTCAAGTATTGGGCTTGTTCCACACTCATACACCCACAAGGATTTCCCCCCATTGACATTATGCATAGAGATAGGGTCCATTGCAAAAAACACATGAAGGAAAGGGTGCTTTGATCGCATTTGCCACAACTTGGGCATTTTGTAGTTAGGTAGATTAGAGTTTCTTTGTAAGCAATGAAACTTGAACTGTCAAATTTTTGAACACATCCAACTTGTGAACCCCATCCGGTTTCTTAGGAGTTACCCTTTCACTAGGCCATTGGCAATTGTTAAATGCCATATTCTCCAACAATTGATAAGCTTCATTAGTGCTCTTACTCATCAAGGTGCCTCTAATTGAAGTGTCCAAGAGCGTTCTAGTAGTCTTGAGAAAACCATTGTAGAAATGATGCACTTACATCCATTTTGCTAATCCATGGTAAGGGCACTTTCTGAGGAGATCTTTGTATTGGTCTCATGCCTCATAGAAGGTCTCTCCCTCAAATTGAGCAAAATTATGTATTTCAATTCTCATCTTTGTCGCTTTCACCGGAAGGAAGAACTTTGAGAGGAACTTATGCACCAAATCATCCCAAGTAGTGTTAGAGTCGGGAGGTTTTGAATTTAGCAAATGTTTTGCCTTGTCCTTTAATGAAAATGGGAAAAGTCTTAGGCAAATTGCATCTTCGCTTAGTCCATTATACTTCACCGTATGACATACTTTTAAGAAATTAGATATATGAGTGTTTGGGTCTTCATTTGGAAATCCTATGAACTGATTTGAATCAATTGTAAGGTGATAGGCTTGATCTCAAAGTTGTTTTTTTGTATAGCTAGTCACCTAATCATCGTTGGGATGCCAGCATGAGGGAGAGCATAATCTCTCAAAGCTATCTCAAACTCCTCTATGGGAGGGACTAATTAGAAAGACACTCTCCTCAGAGATCGATGTCACCTTAGCTTCTCTGAAAACTTCAACATCATCGATGTTACTAAATCAATTCATTTCTTCCCTTCAACTAATTTTTGCTGTCATTTATCAGCAGAATGTAAAGATCCATTCAACTTGATAATTCAACAACAACTGAGAAATAGTTAATAAAATTTAAACATTTCAACAAAAACCTCAACAACATTAAAAACAAGATGTTTAAAGAAAGAACATCTTTAGTATCAAAATTAATAATAACGTTAATCTCACACCACCAACTGATATAGATTCTGGGCTGACTGCAAAACAATGTATATGATCCGAACACAAAATTATTTCTGATTTTCTCCATTCAAACGAATAATACTACAGATGAGCGGTTCAGGTCAATTTATGGTTTCAATCTCACAAATGATCGGGACGCGATCCAAACGTGAGTTCTTCATCAGACTTCGATCACAAAAAAAGGCGGCAAGCAAACATCACCGCTGAATCAACAATAAATGAGTAGATGAGACCCATGTCATTCGATTTGATAAATGAGCTGCATCAGCACCTCGTTGGTTTCTAACATACAACGATATCATAGTCACAGTCAAAACTGATCTTGTTACAAAACCAACTCAAAACATTCGTCGATTTAAACATCATTTGTTATCGAACAACGGTTGAATATAACATTTATCTTATTTCGTATTTATAATGGCGATTCAAAGAATGTGTCAATATTCATTAAGAACAATCGATCCCGTTAAGATACATTATCCAAAAGAACATTATCAATTAAAGACGATCCAAGTTTGAAAGAAACGTTATAAACAAAGATTCTACCATTGAAAGAGAACATTCGCGGAACTCGGCTTAACTAATCAGCAATCTCGATACGAGGTTAGTTTGTTATCCTCGAGTTGTTATCTCGCGGTGTTACGTCGGCGAATAAGAGTATGAAGAGAGATAAGAGAACCAACCAACAGAAAGCCGCATCCGACTAACGCCAAAGTTCTGCCATGCGTTATAAAATACATAGTCAGATGAAACAAACAAAAATGCTCAAAAAACATACATGATTATACCGTAATGTAAAATGAAACTATAAAGCAAAACATGTCGCCGGATCAAAAATCGAGGGTAACCAATTTCGCTTATGTGCATAGTGAATTTCGCTATCATAGCTAAATTTCTCGCTACCATAGCTAAAATTCGCGGTGCATAGCTGAAAATTCTGAATTTTCGCTTATATCGCGAATCCTCGCTATGATAGCAAAATTTCGCTATCATAGCGAAAATGTGGCCATAGCGAAATTTAGCTAGGATTGCGAAATTTTCGCTATGGTTGCGAAAATGTGGCCATAGCGAAATTTCGCTAGGATTGCGAAAGTTTCGCTATGGTTGCGAATCTTAAGAATCTCATAAATTTTCGCATTCCATAGCGAAATCGTGACTCCCTCGCAGATCAAGCTCAAATTCCTCCATTTCTTCGGGCTCCACTTGACTTCAACTCCTGGGCTTATGCAATCAGCCAGATGAATCAAAGACCAATACGGGGCTGCTTGAAATGATACGAGGTTCCAAACCCGTATAACTACTAAAAACAACCTCAAACAAAATCGTAGTACTAAACTGACCGCATACATGTCTATCAAGCTTAATTCATATGATTAGTATGCAAAAAGCACTCAAAACCAATCTTAAATAAGACCAAAAGACTTCGTAAGACTAATCATCTATCCACAAGTTGTATGGGTCTACAAGTAATATAGTGGACTCCAAAGAGTCCGACATCAACCACAAGGAACTAAGTGCTAATTACTGAAATTGGGAAAGTTTCTCTTATATCCAAGCTAATTAAAAGAGGGATTCTAAGATTACAAACTACAATTAACTTTATAGGAAAACATAATTAGAATTTTATGAAGGAAAAAGAGACTATTACTAGATTAAAGGCCCTAGGATTTTGATGTAAATGGATAATCCTCAAATATTAAAATGGAATTCCTCTCTCATAGTCAATTGGAACACTTGATCAAGGTGTGAGCTTCACACAAGAAGTGCAACCATTAACCCTCTCGAAAAGCCAATGATCTACCATTTTCTAATTAAACTGTGTATGTCGCTTCTCAACTCAACCCTAGGCCTTAATGATGAATTAAAGAAATGGAAACTCAATTATGCCTCATAATTATTGTCAATATCTCTATTGTCCAACAAATTAAGTTGATTCACCTAGGTCTAACCTCTTTCGCACTTCTTAGATCTTACAACAGGCCACAAAACATATTGAAGGTGATCAAGAATCAATATGAATTAACACAAGCATGAATCAATGAGCAATTAACAACTATTTGACCAAAGAGAATAAAATTGACACATTAATATAAGGTTCATATCGTACCAAGCAACCAAAAATCCTAGGCTACTATTGAAACATCATTAAGAACTGATATAAGGATAGAATAAATTTAAAAGATAAGAAAAAGAGAAGAAGAAGCTCTAATTAGATAATGATCTTCAATCCTTGCTCTCCTTCTCCTTCCAAGCTTCAACTTCTTCAAGCAAAATTTCCAAAATGCCTCTTAAATCTAAATGATAAACGTAAAATTCAACAAAAACAAAACCTTAGATTGATTCTAAACAAATAAGAGAGAGTGTTTCTGCCTCTATGTCTTAACCCTAGTCATTATTACAAGTGAAGAATATATAGTCCTAGAAGAATGAGCAAATTTATAGTCTATGATATCATGTCAGGATATGACCGAAAAGTCAGGTTCTTCAATTCCTTCTGACATTGTGGTCATGTTTCATGAAATCATGTTCGACATGGCCGAATATGCAATCTCGTTGACTAACATGGCCGCCTCGTTGTGACATGGCATAAAGTCATGCTCAAGCAGTGTAAGGCCTAATGTCACGACATAGAGCCTATATTAGCAATTAAACTCTAGATTTCTTCCAAATTTGCTCATTTTGCTTGCCTTTTTGTTCTTAGCTGCAAAACAAATGCCAAGAGGAGGATTAATGCATAATTGAATGAATATGGTGTGAATTTAACATTAAAAGATCAATTATTCAAGAAATTCATGCTTAAATGCTAATATGATTCACACCTATCAGGGATCAAATAAATTAAACCCATGGACCCCTTCAATAGGATTGAAGTTTGGAGTCAATCCCACTTCAAACCAATGTGGGACTCATAAAAGCCAAAAAAATCAACACAAATAAATGGATTTCACATAGGAGTCAAACATACATTATATCTAACATTGATTATTTAGTTTACAATGCCTTGCCTTGTTCGTTGAATGATATTGTTTTACTATGGTGATGCATATGATTTTCCTAAAATCATTATGCTCACTAGTATTGTTTCATATTAAACATGTATCATTCAAACCAATGAATAATCTAAATTCTTTCTTGCCCATTTGTCAATTTCATCACTGGGCCTTTGTCACTTCTATTACTTACTATACTTAATTTCTAAATACTAGACATTTAAAGGAGTGCTTGTAATGCCCACCCTTGAATTTTTATAATACTTCTATTATATATTCCAAGTATAAATAGAACCAAACTTAGGTTTTTCCGGGAATTTGTTAAATGTTATATGATTGTATGACTAAATGTCAATTGCAAATGATATATGATTAAATGTGATATATTAAGTGATTAAGTGATTGAACATAGAAATAACCCAAGTGTAAAAAGGGCAAAAATTGAAAATTGTAAAATAAGGACCTAAGGGTCAAATGATAAGCTTAAATGCTAATGTGAAATAAATGATAAGTAAATGGGAAAATAAGGAGAATAGCAAGCTTTAAGTGATAAAAATGGAAAATGGGATTTAATGAGCAAGCCAAACAAGGCTTAATGAAGGAAATGGGAATGAAGACCAAATGTGGTCTGTAGCTGGGCCCATTTTGGGCAAAATCGCTTTTGGAGACAAGAGAGAGAAGAGCTAGGGTTGAGGAGAAATCAAGGTTTTGTGAGACTTATCCCCATTTGGTTGCCAAGTGATCAAGGAGGAAGAAGAAAGCCAGTGGCAAAGAGTTTCAAGAGATCACAGAAGGAACTTCTAAACCCTAGAAAGTTGTATTTTTATGTTTGTTAGAAAACCCGAATCCATCTCGTTTCATGGTTACTTAGATGATATTAGGATGTTATCAGGAGTGATTCTGTGTTTTGTTTTGGGATTTCTTGGTGATTTTGGAGAAAAATCTCCAAAAAGTGCAAAATTGTAAAATCTAGGCATTATCTGCTCCACAAGAAAGAAATACAGTAACCTATGACACCTGCACTTCCATGCCAAGGGTGGGATATCCACGCAGTTGGAGGCCAAGGTGAAAAATGGCACTCCCCTCGTATGCCACGACGAGTATCAAGTAATTCCTCGCAGTCAGTAACTACTATTCACAACGAGCAATTTTTGGATTTTTTTTCCGAACACCTCATATTTGTACACCGATAGTTTAACGATCCTAATAAATGATTAATAGGGGTTCAAATAAGGATAAAATTAAATGAAAAATGTACCGTACCGTAGTGCTAGTTTACTAAATGTGATGTGTGTGATTTTGTTAGGCCTATGGAGGATCACCTAATCCCAACGACCAAGATCAAGGCGGGCAAAAAGAAAGAGATAGATCGGCTTGTTCTATCTTCCTATTCTCATTTCAAGAATTGAAATGTTTGTTCTAAATGTATAAGAAAAGCATATTGATTTGTTTTAATTGATTCGAGGTAAATTGATCGTGAAATGTTTGTATATGAAAATCGTATGAGTATTGAAATGAACCGTTTATACAATGTACGATTGTACCGTATTTTGCTATAAAGGATTTAAATGCCCTTAATAAAATGTTAATCGTTTATTTCGCATTAAGAATAGATTGGTATACCAATGAGGGTCAAATTAGCAAAGATCGCGGAACAAAACGATATTGATGTCACTCAAATCGGCTTCCCAGGGGGACAATATCTGTGAGTGTTCATGAACCGATCTTTATCACCCACGCTGTTCAACGAGACCGAACTATGCGTTATAAAACAAATGTTTATGCCGGGCCTGTAGCCTAACGTGACTGTGCTTCTGATTCTCGATATTCAGAGACCAAAACATAGGTTAAATTCCTTAAGGGCATAACTGAATTGATTTTGAGATTATTGACATATTGGTATTGAAAAGCATGGTTTCAAATTAAAATGAAAAGAGCATGGTGAAATGCATGATTTGGTTGTAAATGATTTATTGCATATGAAAGTGTATATTTAGAATGATCAATGAACCATAAATGATTGTGCATGAAATAAGTATATGTATTGTATTGACATTGATCATCCAAAAAGATTTGAAAGTTTTGTTTAATAAAATTTCATGGTTTGACTTAAATCGAATAAGAATGGAATTGTATAGAACCGTACATGAAAATGCTTACGTAGTGTTGCCTATGTAATAAAAATCCGATTGAACAAGAACAAAAGGCAAGATCGAGGAGCGTCAAGTCATAGAATAAGATTTGCAAAGGGTGCTCCGACATATGCATTCACTCCATTTTTTTTAACATGGATATTTTGTAAAAGCAATTTGCATTTTGAACATCTGTTTTGTAAATCATTTTGAAAAGGCTTGATATGCCTTTATAGTAATTGTACTTTTGTATAAATGTAATGTTAATGGGCCTACCCCTTTAAAAACGCTTCCGCATATTTGAAAGGGTTTTTATGCCAACTGAAATTTAACGCTTCTGCGTGTTTTTGATAGTGATATAGTGTATCGTAGTTATCTCGATCCAGCCTGGTCCCGCTAACTCGGGTTGAACTGTAAAAAGGGGGGCTACCGTGCTACATTGTTACATTTCTTCACCATACCTCTCTAATAAGTAACCTAACACCATGGCCTACTTGGTTCACAAACGTGTCTTTTTTGTAGAGTCATATTTGGGATTTTCCTTTCTATGTTTTCTTTTTATTTTTTAAAAATAAAATAAAAACAAGTGGTGACTCCAAAATCTTTTTCTAAAATAATGTGTTTCTCCATCAAGTGGGAAGCACATCATCCAAAATTTTGTTCAATATTACAAAATTTGGAAAAAAAACTTATTTATTTTATTTCGTTTCTATTTTGAAGTACAAAATATTATAATTAATATAAGAAACCCAAACCTGATAATTTGTTCATATTTTTATTTTTTAAATTTTCAATAGTAAGAGATAAACCAAACAGATGACAAAAAAAAAAAAAAAAAAAAAGATAAGCCAAAGATTTATGGAATAAAATGATATGGTCTTTTCCAAAACTATTATTATATTATAAAAATGATAAAAGAGATCCTTTTGGATACAAAATGATTTGGCATAAAGACGGTAATCTTATTATAGATTCGATAAGATTTCAATATACAGAAGAGGTTGGTGTGTAATTAAAATCAAAATATTGAATAGATTAAAAAAAATCTATATATTGAACTAAAAAAAGATGATTTAGGAATGAGATTGAGAATCAATTACAAAAGTCATAACTTTCTTAATATTTACTTTTCGAATTTTCTATTATATGAAAATATCCCCAACATATTTTTCTTAATTATTTCCATCTTGACGTTATAATAATGTACAAGTATCTATCACATTTGTTTCTTTTATATAAATATATGGATGTAATGCTAAATATATGGTATGATATTTTTTCCATGCTTTGTAATTCACACATTCAATAAGAACTAGTTCAAGTGGACAAATTTGTAAGGAACAAATATTATAGTGTAATAAAGTGACTGGTTGTAAAAAAATGAATCTAAAAGTTTCATTCCAACATTCTAATAATAATAAATAATTTACTTTTCTATTAGTTTACCTTATTATTATTATTTGACTTCCCATTTACGTTAAATGTAACTTCTATTATTAAAAGTTTAAAATAATTTCCTTTTTTATTAATTACTCTAGGACTATATTTATTTATTACCAATTTAACTTATTAAATGTAATATGGAGCCTTCATTGTATTGGCAACTTTCAAAGCAAAAATTTATAATATCCAATATGATAAACTTTTAAATCCAAAAGTTTTGACTTTTATGGTAAAATAAGTAATCTTAAAATCAGGTTTGATACTATTTCCCTTACATAGTTACGTTTCCTCTTATAACAGTGTAAGCTATTGGTTGTGATGAGAAGCACAAGGCCTTCGGTATAAAAATGAATACAAACTAATCATCAACTCACTCCAAAAAAAAAAGTCACTAAACATGGCTCCATTGCATAGATATTTAGTTTCATTTGTGCTTCTTGTTTGTTTGCGTAATGGAAGTGTGGGGATTTTGGCTACGAAAGTGGGTGTGAGGATCACCAATGGTTTTGAAGATCTCTCAGATATTAATGTCCAATGTAAATCCGGTGACGATGACCTTGGCCCTCATCTCCTTGGTTTTCAAGAATTCTTTGAATTCAATTTCGAACCAAACTTTCAGGGGACTACCTTATTCTTCTGCAGGTTCTGGTGGGGAAATGAAAGCCATTATTATGATGACGATCAGAAGAGAGATGGAGGCCGATGTAGCAATCACTGCTGGTGGTGGGTGAAACCAGATGGTCCTTGCTTACTCAATCAAAAAGTTGGGGTATATGAAGTTTGCGAAAAGTGGAACCCATGCCAACAGGGTTCAGAGAGGCACAGGCTACGGCTCTAACTAATTAGAGAGCAATGAGAAAATTGGGAAATTATATTATCGATCAGTTATGTATTAATTTCGACTTGCGTTATGTATGATGAAATTAAAAACTAATGAATAAGTTTTTCCATCTATTTCTCAAAAAAAAAAAAGGTCTACTCCTCAATTTATTTATTTATTTTTTGGTGCAAAAATTTCTTGGCTCATCTATAGGGAAAAGGTCGCTTCTCATACGGTAACTTAGCTTTTTACACTGTTAGATTTGGCGCATTTTATCTCTTGGAAATATGCTTTAATAAAATTTAATCTACATATCTCAAGAGATAAAATCAACATCTAACTATATAAAATTCGTTCTGATATAAGAACGAGTCCTTATAGATGCTACTATTCAAACTTAATTGGAAATTTTCAGGATTTATTTATTTTTAATGGACGATGAGAAAAGTGGGAAATGATGCCTTTATGCATATCAATTGTCACTAGCACTACGTATGCTGAAAGTAACTTGTAATGGATAGGTTTCCTTTATGAATTATATATGGAAAGTATTAAAGAAAAAAAATAGAATGGAAAATAGAAAGAATAGAAGGGAAAACATTTCGAAGGAAAATAAAAAACAATTGTGGACACCGCATTTTGGCTATGATACGTTTCCTATTGCTAGACTTTTTTTTTTTCTTCTTTTGAAAACGGTTTAGAGTCACCACTTTTTTTATTTTAAGAGAAAATAAAATAAGAAAAAAACCCCCTAAAAGGACTTAACATAGAAAACACGATGAGAACCGGAGTCTAGGTCCGAGGGTCAAGACAATTCGTAGCACTCCTCTAAGCTCCTAGAGTTTGGGTCTCTAATAATCAAATTAAGGAAAATAGGGCAATTGACTAATCGGATAATAGACACCAATAAATCGAGCATATAGTAAATAAAGAAGCAAATTCGAGAAAAAGGAATGCGTACTTGAGTGACGAACTAAGAGCGCTATCAATTGAAAATCAAGTTAGTGAGATAAGAAGTGTAGAAACATTCATGGTTAAATTAGAAAATCGGGTTATAAATCAAGTGTTGGATTATTCATAAATGATGCATGAGATGTTGGGCCCCACCAAAGCCCATTTATTTATCACACAAATTAACTCCACAAGACTCCATTATTATTGGAGTTATAGAATTAAGCATATGATTTGAACTTTTAAAAAACTATTTTGAAAACTGAATTTTTGAAAATTGATTTTTTATTTAGGAGATTTAGAAATTTGAATTTTTTATTTATTTTTAGAATTGGGAATTTTGAAATTTGGTATTAGAGTATATTTAGGATTCTTTTTATTGTATTAGAGTATATTTAGGATTCTTTTTATTGTCTCAATGCTTTTACCTTTTTTCCCTTGTATTGATATATTTATATACCTCAACTCTCTCAATAATAATCAAGTATCTTTCATAATATGGTATCAGAGACATAAGCTTTACAGCAAACCCAAGTTGTTGTTGCTCATGATCCACCTCCTTCGTTAGCCCTTATTCTCCCCAATGGCCGACACCTCTTCTTCGGCCACTGCCATTGCGCCCTCTCGTACCCCCACGATCCTAATCGTAACTGACTCACCTCAAAACTTAGTCGTTTCAACGCCGTCAGCAATCGCCAAACTCACAGCCATGAATTACTCTATGTGGTAGCTACAATTCACATCTTTCTTATTTGGGTACAACTAACTTGGGTTCGTCGATATCTCAAAGTCATGTCCTCCTTCAATGATAACTCTGCCCTATGCTGCTTCTCCTTCCCCAAATCCAGATTATACTCTTTGGCTCTTATAAGATCAATTGCTTCTTAATACAATTATCGGATCCATCTCTCCCCACGCCGTGCGCTTCCACTCCACCACATCTCGTGCTGCGTGACCACCTCGAAGACATATGCCTCTTCCGTGAACAGATCATGTTTTATCTCCAAAATCTTGCCATTCCTCAACGAGGTACTCGGACCATTACAAAATACATGCAAGATGTTAAACACAACATTGACTCTCTTGCTCTTATGAATGTCCTCGTTGACTTTGATGAGCTCTCTGAACTCGAGCTTATCTCATGCTCTCCAAGTTCAGAAGACTCCAGTTACTTTGAGGGATTGTTCAAGCACCTCCTAAACTACGAGGCCCAACTCTGACATTCAATTCCTCTAGCTCCGCCCGCCTCTATTTCGGGGACTACCATGGTTACTTTACCTGGTTCCTTGTCCCATCGTCGGTTGAAAAACTGTGGTGGCCACAACCCCAACTGATCTCTATAGTCCTGGACATTACCTGGTTCTTCTCTCTTTCTCTTTTTTTTCTCTACCGGAAGGCCAAGATTTTTCCCTAAATTCTAAGACCAATTGTTTGGTCTTATGCCTGGTTCTTCTCTATTTCATTCTATATGCAACTCTAATTTAACATATTTCCACTTTATCATATAAGCTTCTTAACTTATGTCACTTGGGTCCTTAATTGACAAATTACTAATATATCCTTGGCTTTTGTATTAATTCCGGGTTTTGCTTATTTTATTTTTGTTAGCATTATTTTATTCCCAAAAAATATATTTTTATTTTTATTATACCCTAAACATGATATAAAATTGTCAGGGTATAATTTGGGGTATTACAACTCTCCCTCCATTAAAAGAATTTTGTTCTCGAAATTCATACCTGAATCGAAGAGTTGCGAATATTGCGCTCTCATAGTTGCTTCAGGCTCCCAAGTAGCTTCTTTCCTACCATGGTGTTGCAAAAGCACCTTACCAGAGGGACTTGTTTATTCCGCAACTACTTCACTTCACGAGCCATAATAGCCTTTAGCTCTTCATCATAGGAGAAATCCCAAGTGCACTTGTGAAGTCCTTATACTGTTGGGATATGCGATTCATCTTAACGGTATTTCTGAAGCATAGACACATGGAACACATCATACAACTTGGCTAACTCTGAAGGGAGTGCCAACCGATACGCCACTGGTCCGATTCTCTCCAAAACCTCATATGGGCCAATGAACCTCAGGCTCAGCTTCCCTTTCTTCCCAAATCTAAGCACCTTCCTCCATAAAGATACCTTTAGGAAAACTTTATCACCCACTTTATATTCATTGTCCGTCCTTTTCAAATCGGCATATGACTTTTGTCGATCACTGGTAGCCTTTAACCTTTGCCGAACAACCTGAACATTCGCTTCTATATCTTTTACTATGTCTGGACCAATCACTTTATGCTCATTCAATTCTTTCCAACACACAGAAGTTCTACATCTCTGGCCATACAAAGCCTCATATGGTGCCATGCCAATACTTGATTGATAACTGTTGTTATAGGAAAATTCTATCAATTGAATATACCTATCTCAACTTCCAGTAAATTCCATTACACATCCCCGGGCATACCTTCTGCCACCTCGACCAACCTCTCGAACTGTCCATCTGTCTACGAGTGGAATGTTGTACTGAAATTAAACCGAGTTCCCAAGGCTAACTGTAATTCCTTCCAAAACCTCAATGTAAATCAAGGATCTCTATCTGACACAATAGACAACGACACACCATTCAATCGCACAATCTCATCCACATATAGCTCCCTTAGTCGATCCATAGAATAGTCAATACTAACTGGTATAAAATGGGCCGACTTTAAAAGCTTATCAACTATCACCCATACGTTAATCATGCCTTTGGTACAAGAGAAAGACTTTAGGCATTCGCGATGGGGTATCCTAATTAACAAAATTTATACCTATTTCCTCTTACTTCCATAGCGTAGCTACTGCAGTATAGTGGCTTTAGGGTCAAACACAAAGATGGGTTTTCTTCGCAAAAATGACTTATAGTGGGGTTCAAAATGGTGAATTGCCTGATTTTAAGGTTTGCAAAAACAAGTGAGGTTTAATGTCCGAACCGAAATGAAATGAAATAAATAAAATATAAAGAGAATTCCTCAAGCATCCGACTACCTGAGTTTGGTTCTAATTTGTAATCAGTCCTCGTCCTTTTTCTCGCTGTAGGGAGGACGACTAATAGTCATTCCATCCTGGGCTCTCTTCATTTAGCTATAAAATTGACCCAAAACAACTATCCTTTTGGAAATGGTACTCACTAAGCATTAATGGTTTACATGTTGGAAACAAGTCTCCTCACTCACCTTCCAAATGACTAATAGATGATAAACCAATGAATCTCGGTAGATCTAGAACAAGCATCCACCAACCCCTAAAAGATTATCAAACACTGATCATTCATGTGAATCTAAGGGATCTAAACCTAGAGTTCAAAGGAAACACAAATCGCAAGTGAGTAATTACAGAAAAACCATATGACAACTCTCTGGGCCAAGGCTTTAGATCCACTCAACATCCTTCTTCTTCAAGGAGAAAAGGTTTCTAGCCACTCATCCTCTGAGTTGTCATCCTCAAAGGATGTTTGGCTAGTGAGAAAGGGAGAGAAAGTGAGTGAATGAGAAAGCGTAAGAGTCAAGCTCCCCGCCAAACTTTATTAATGAAGAAGATTATTCATAGTGTCTAGTCTGGGGCTCTTATAGCCAACCCCTTAACACAAAAAATACCACCAAAAACCAAAATAAACACCGATACAAAGGGGACAATTGGGAAGAAATACAAAAAGTGACAAAAGTCAAAGCAAAAGCAGAAGACAAGTGGTCGCAGGTTATCATTGTTCTTCTTTCCCCGTTTTGATTTGGTGTACTATGAGTTGAACTTAGATTCTCCATGGTTGAGTTGAATCCCTATCTCTGGTATCAAAAGCCTGGAAAAACAACAAAACTTGCCACAAAATTTAATTAGTAGTCTTGCTAGGTCCTTAACATGCCAATTGAGGGAAAAAAAAAAAATATATATATATACAATGGCTACTATAGTGCACTTTGCGAATCAATACGTACGAGCCTATGTAAATTTACTCTAGAACTCCCATGCTACAGAACTTAAGCATAGACCTGTAAAAATAAGCCAGGAAAAATTAAAGAAAAATGCAGGAAAAAGAAAAATGAGCTAAAAACAAGGATTACATTAATATTAGAGGAAATCTAAAGAGAAAGACTAAATAAATCAAAATAAAATAACATAAAATAAACAAAGATAAATCAAAACAAAAAGCCTTCCAAATGAGTTTCAAGCCATGGATACGCTTAACTAGTGGAGTCGGGTGGCACTGCCGAGGTCCCGGTGTTCCAAATCAACCAAGATGGTTTCTCAGATTCTACCATCACGATGGCTGCAACATGAGCAAACACAATGTCTGTTATGTAGTGGAAAAATTTTGAACATAGGCCACTAACTTCCTAAAGTATTGCACAAGCAGTGCAGATGGGATGGCCTTAGCAGTAGGTGTTTCAGGTGTTGAGTGTGTTGCAGGTGTAGGTAGGATGCACTGGGTCATGAGAAGCTGATTCTAGCAGTGAACCAAGGGGAAGTGGTTTAAGAATAAAGCTTCTCAGCTTCACTACTTCCTTTCCATTGCCCTCCTCAATCGCACCTGGGAGATTGCTTCATTTTGTCAAGCATAATGCTCCTCAACTGCAGGCCAATCAAAACGCCTCTAGATTCTCTCCCGTGAAACATTATGCTAATTGGTGAGCCTTGAAATGGAGTATCGCAAGACGCCAAATTTTCTAATCAGTCACTTTGAAGGCCATCTATTTTGCCTCGCAGAGCTCTCTACGTGTCACTGCTCCACAGGTTAATTTTCTGATCGGGCTCGATTCACCGCCAAGCCCCATAAAAGTACCCACCACTCTGCTTTTAAGTTTAGTATTTCTACCGACTCGAAGAGGATAATTGTGGTGGTTGTGGTGGTTGAGGAGTTGAAGTATGATGTGGAGGAGCAGGAGGTGTATACTGTGGAGGTCTTGATTTCCATGATAAATTTGGGTGGTTCCCTAAAAACTAGAGTTGTAAGTATTGCCATATGGTGCATTAGTTGGAGGAACAGTGCAGAAGGGTGCACTCACCCATGGACGGTGTCTGTAATACCTCATGGACCTATTTGCATTGAGGCTCCTCTCCACTCCCTACTAGCTCAGTTGTTCTTCTTGTGGAGGCTCCATTTGATATAAATTCAGGCTTGATTCAGAACATGCTCCATGTGGAATACTGATTCTCACCAATCTGCTTTCTGCATTTCTAAACCACTAGAGCATAAACTCATGTAGCAAGAACAAAAAGTAAACACTGCATAACAAAGAAACAATCCACTTAGTTGTTTTAGTTTTTTTTTTTTTTAATGAAATGAAACTAAAAAAAAAAACTAACTGTAAAATACAAAAAAGAGTGATAAAAGAAAATTCACCAAAACTTGTGATGAGGATCACAAGTGTTCAACAATTCATCATTTGCACTAAGGTACCATCCCCGATAGTGGCGCCATTTGATTTACGTGCGGTAGGGTATCCGGAATCAACAAAATTTATACCTATTTCCTCCTACTGTCATAGCTTGGCTACTACAGTGTAATGGCTCTAGGGTCGAACATAGGGATGGGTTTTCTTCGCACAAATGACTTACAGTGGGGTTCAAAATGGTGAATTTGGTTTGGATTTTAAGGTTTGGTAAAAACAGTGAGGTTTAATGTTTGGAAATTGAAAATTAAATGAAATAAAATATAAAAGAGAATTCCTTGAAGCATCCAGCTACTGAGTTTGGGTTCTAATGGTAACTGAGGAGCCCTCGGGCCCTTTTCCTCATGTTGGGGAGGATGACCTATACTCATTGATTCGTGGGCAAGCACGGAGGTGGTTCGAAATCAACAAAATTTCTAAACCTAATTCCTCCTACTGCCATAGCATGGCTAGTGCAGTATAGTGGCTCTAGGGTCGAACACGGGGATGGGTTTTCTTAGCACAAATGACTTGCAGTTAAGTCCAAAATGGTGAATTTGGTTTGGATTCAGGGTTTTTGTAAAAACAGTGAGTTGAATTGGTTGAAAACTGAAAATGAAATAAGTAAAAAATTGTAAAATAGAACTCCTTGAAGTGTTAGGTCATTGGGGATGGATTCCTAGGGCAACTGAGGGTTTATAGGGTCTTTTCCTCACGTTGGGGAGGATGACCTATAGTCATTTCCTGAACCGAATATTCATTTAGTTAAAAAAATTGACCATTAATAAATATCCTTTGAAAAATGGCATCCACTGGCAATTAGTGCTCTCGGTCATTTAAACACAAGTCACTTGGACTCACCTTACAATGGATCATAAATGATAACTAAAAAACATCAATAGATCTAACATTAAGCATCCAATGAGCCCAAAAGCTTACCAAGTAATAACCATTCAAGGTGACTCAAAAGGGATCAAAACCTAAAGTTAAAAATGGAGAATAGTAACAGTAGTGGATACCTGCATGAAAAACATGGAACCCTCAGCCTGCCTTAGAATCCTACACCCAATAGCCTTCTTCTTCAAGGAGAAAGAGGTTCTAGCCGCTCATCCTCCGAGTTGTCATCCTCGAAGGGTGTTTGGCTAGTGAGAAAGTTAGAGAAAGTAAGGGAAAATGAGAGAAAAGAGAAAATGAGAAAAGTGGGAAGAGCTAAAGCCCCGCCACTTTACTGGCAAAGATCGCCCTTTACAGCATAGTCTCTCAGAGGGGCTTCTTTATAGTCAAACCTCAAATTACCAAAATAACAAAACAAACACTATTACAACGGGGAAAATTAGGAGACAAACAAAGTGACAAAAAGTCAAAAGCCAAAAAGCAAGACAAGTGAATGCGGTAGGAAAGGGCACTTGCAGTTGCAAAATTTTGCAACCCATTAAAATGCTAAAATTTAACTGTGAAATTTCGCAGTTACTTAAAATTTTGCAATTTTCGCCTTTCTTTTGCTTTCTCGTCATTCTTTCTTCTGGGCTTTATTTGTAGCTATTTGTTGAACTTGGATTCTCTATGGTTGAGCTGAATCCCTCTCTATGGTATAAAAAGCCTGCAAAAACAACAAAACTTTCTACAAAATTTGATTAGTAGCCTTGCTAGGTCCATAACATGCTAATTAGGGCACTCACGATTAGTACACAAAAGTGCTCAAAACCTCGTATTACTAAGTGGGTGTAAAATAACACTTTTTAGGTAGTAATCACACCCCCCAACCGACACATTGCTAGTCCCTTAGCAATGAAAGAAGAAGAAAGTAAATAAAGGCAAGATGGGCCATAAGTATATCTACACAAAAATGGTTTTCAAAATCAATGAAGTTATCAAAGCCCTGTCCAATGACCATCTCAAGGAGAGTGTGTGCTATGCAAAATCAAGTGTCAAAACAGTGTCAACTCCTAGAGAACCAACCTAACATCTTCCACAAAAACCTAAGTGTTAACTTGATTAGTTTTCAAAAATAATCACAACCTGCTTTTCCCACCAGTCTTTTGCTCCATAAAACCCCAGCGTAATTCAACCAACCTCAATAAATCAGGGCCCACTTTTATTCCACAACTCCTTTTTTTGATGTAGGGGTGCAATGTTGAGGGTATCGAACTCACAAGTGTCCAATGAATGAGGGTCCACCAATGACTCTCAACTAATTAAGGTTTAGGGCATCAAGTCATAAGGATCTTTCGACCACTAACTCTTCATGTTTCACCCCGGACTCTTAATGAGTTCAAAACTCCAGAACCTACAATTTGCTAACCTCTGCCTATTCACCCATGTAACGAGCACAAAGTCGGTGACTCCCAACTAGTTGGTTTAAGGCACCGGGCTTTAAAGACTTTCGCCATATACCTCCCTAATTTGGTCTAAGTTTCAAGACACAATAATTTTTCTTTTCTTTTTCTTTTCTTTTCTTTTTTGAAAGACTCATTGGTCCTTTTTTTTTTTTTTTTTTATTCAGGGGGTCCTAACCTATTAAAGGTGGTCAAAGGTACTATGCCGGACTTCTTTTGCATTTAGAAGGAAGACGCTTTTTCAGCCTATAAATGAAATGTAATGTGCACAGTGTGTGGTTAGTTCAGTGTGGAAGAAAAAATGTCGAATACCATAAGAATTTCAACATGTTATCAACTCAACTAGGCATAACACAATTCTAACATCAACATTGGAACAAAATTTAAATTTCTCATACTGCAAGCTGGGCATTACAGTGCTACTGTGAGCCCTATTTATTATAGGTTTTGAGCACTTTTTGTGTACTAATCAACCGAATTAGCCCGATTTGCACATTAAGGTCCTGGCTATTCTACTGATCATGTTCTGTGCCTAATTTTGTATTTTTTGGAATCTATTTACGCCAAATTTGTTGAGTCGATCCAAGTACGAAGAATTCGAGTCGAACTCAGCATTGTAGATCAGAAATCATAAGGAAAGAAGAACATAAGAGGCAAGGAAAATGAAGTGCAGAAAATTTTGGCAGGCTGCGAATATTTCGCAGCTTGCGAAATTTTCACAGATTGCAAAAGTTGCTCTTGCATTTGTGATTTTTTTTTCCCTTTTGACCTGCTTTAGACTTCCTTTTTGTGTTTTTTTTTTCAATTTTGCCCTTCTGCGCCAGGGTATCGAGGGTCTTTCAGATTTTTGCTTATTTGAGAAATATAAGCTCAAACCAAATATTTTAGACACATTTTGATATTTTTTTTTGGCTAAATACACAATGCTGGGTGGGAGTTTTCCCGCTTCTTCTCTTTTCCCTCATTTTCTTTGCTTTTCTTTCATTTTCTCGACTGCCATACATCCCTTGAGGATGACAACTGAAGGGATGGTTGGCTAAACTCCCTCCATCAGCGAAGAGGAGAGACTCTTGGAGCTAGGAGTTTTGAGGTAAAATGTTGGTTTTGCATTTTTTAATGCAAGCATTTGTCATTTATGTTTCCATCTCACTCTAGGTTTAAATCTTTTAAATATATCTTGATTAACCTGTATTTGGAAAGCTTTTAGGGTTCAGTGGATGCTTATTGCTATATCCATTGAGATTCATTAGTTGCCTTTTATTAGTTACTGTAGGGTAGATTTAAGGGATGTGCTTTTATTGTCCAGGAGCATTTATGCTCATTAAATTCTATATTTCAAAAGGAAAAATTATTAGGGTTCAATTTTGATAGCCAAATGAAGATCCGGTTTGGGAAATGACTATAGGTCATCCTCCCAATGCGAGAAGGACGAGAACCTCATTTTACCACACAAGACCTCGACCACTAGTGGCAGGTGCCGGAACTCTTTCATATTTTTGGTTTCAGTTTATTTCCATCACGAAACCATTCCTCCTTTGTTTTACACTCCTAATCCAAAGGGAAATTCACCTTTTAGACCAAGCACCCAATTCATTTACATGAAGAAAACCCATCCATGTGTTCGACCCTAGAGCCATTATACTACAGTAGCTATGCTACGGCAGTAGGAGGAATTAGGTTATAAATTTTGTTGATTCCGGCATACCCTACTGCATTATGAATCAAATGGCGCCATTGCCGGGGATGGTGCCTTTATGCAAATGTTGATTTGTTAAACTTGTGATCCACATCACAATTACTAGTGAATTTCAATCCTTTTTGTCCTTACTTTTATTTTTCCTAGCAGGTCACTGTTATGTTGATTCAATTTTTATCCTATCCATATACAATTTCTATCTTTTTTTTTTTTTTCTAACATTAACCTTTTTGGTAGCCTGTTTTTTTTTTTTTTTTTTTTTTTTTTCTCTCACGTGTTTTCAGGCCGGTTTCATAGGAGTTTATGCACCACTAGGATAGGAACAAAGCAGGCAGATTAGAAAGGAGCAGTGCCCCACAAGAACAGAGCTATGAAGTGAGCATACACAGTGGTCAGATGGCGCCTCCACCTGAGGAACAACAAAGCCAACAGGAGGTTCACAGAAATCCCATTGCATATAGGTCAATGAGGGATCATATACATCCTCCAAGGTTATGCACCTCATGCATTTCAGCTCCTTCAGAAGATATGATTGTGCATAGACCTCACTAGTGCCTCTTTCTCCCAACCTATGAAATGGAAATGAAAACTACATACACACATCCCGGGGAGTTTGAAGAGGTCTGCAACACATTTAAGGAGGGTGTCACTGATATGGACCTAATGAGGTTAAAAGTCTTTACACTGACTTTGAAGGACAAGGAAAAATTATGGCTCAACTCTTTGAGGCCGAGGTCCATTAGAAACTGGGCAAAATTGCAAGCTGAATTTTTTAAAAAAAATTTCTCCAAGAGAATCAATGGGGCTAAAGAGGCGCATTTACACCTTTGCTCTATGGAAATGAGAAATTCTATCAATGTCGGAAAGGTATTTGGAAACTGACGGGTGCCTACCTCACTTGGTGGCTTTGAATACGGTTTCTACTCGACCATTTATGATGGGATGTCCCCTACCATGAAGCGTTTGTTGGAAACTCCAGAGTGTGGACTTCATGAGTAAAATCAGGTAAGAAGCCATGGATTCGACTATGGCCAAGACATCCAGTGCCAGGCCAGAATGAACCAAACCCTAGAGAGCTAGAGAGGATGAGACTTGCAACCAATTTAAAGGGAGGCATGCACTCACTTCCGGAGGATATGGAAATGAAGGTAAAGCTATCCACCTTAGCTAGAAGGTTGGAGTTAGAAATGAGAAATCAACATGAGGCAGTAGCTGAGGCCCCTGTACACATCCAGCCTTGCTTCATTTTCCAGTCCACTGATCACTAAGGAGAGCATTGCCCAACTGCTCCTTCAGTAAGGGATATGATGGCTGAATAAGCCAATACTATAGGCCAATACAAGCCTCCAACTAATGCCCCATACAACAACACATATAACCCTGACTGGAGAAAGCATCCTAACCTCTCCTCGAAGCCAAACCTCCGATCATACGGTATTCTCGTAAGACAACAATGTGGTTCCTCATCTCAACCACAACCACCACCATCCCCATCTCTATTTGAGCAAACTATTCTAAATCTGAGCAAGGTTGTGGGAAATTTTGTAGAGGAGCAAAAGGCAGTCAATGTGCAATTGACTCAATGTGTAGAAGAGCAGAAAACAACGAATGTCTAGGCTAATAAGAGAATCAACACTGTGGAGAGCACTCTTAACAACAGAATGGATGTGCTTCAAAACGAAATGGCTCAAAAGTTTGAAACCCTACAGTGTTCAATTTCAAGGTTGACTAACCAGCTGCAAGTGCAGGGAAAGGGAAAATTTCCTTCCCAGACACAGCCTAATCCCAGGGGAGTGCATGAATTAAGCTCTTCCAACGAACCAACTTCCAAGATATGTTGGCGCAAGCATCACTTGAGAAGTGGAAATGAGGTTGAGCGGTCAGTCCCTAAACCAGCAGAAGAAGTCCAAGAGGCAAAAGAAGCTGAACTAGAGGAGTTAGTGATTAAATAAGATGCAATGAAGAAGAGCACACCTCCACCTTTTCCTTAAGAACTAAAAAGCAAGAGGAAGGCCATCAACCAGGCTAAGATTCTAGAAGTGCTAAGGCAGGTGAAGGTCAACATCCCCTTGCTAGACATGATCAAACAGGTTCCAACTCATGCAAAAATTTTAAAGGACTTGTGCACCGTGAAGAGAGGGTTAAATGTTGACATGAAGGCCTTCCTGACAGAACAAGTCAGTGCCATCATTAAGTGCAAGACTCTAGTAAAATACAAAGATCCAAGTCAGCCTCACCATCCTGGAATATCAGGCACTTGTAGAAAAGGCACTACTAGACTTGGGGAGCCAAGGTCAACCTACGCTTTATTCGTATAAGAAGTTGGGCTGGGAGAGCTTAAGCCCACTTCCATCATACATTGTCCCTTGCATAGATCCATAAAAATGGGCCTAAAGGGCACTATGTGGAGGATGTTTTAATACAAGTGGACAAATTCTACTATCCTATAGACTTTGTAGTGCTTGATATAACCAAGTTGTAGTGGGGACTAATTATGTGCCTATCAATCCCTAAGATCATCTTAGCCACTCCAACAATGTAATCATTAATTGCTTCTAAATACTTATGTAACTTGTATTCTAAGAACATGACTTTGGAGCTCAATATCTTCCACTTGAGAAAAAAGCATATGCAACCAATGGAAGAGGGTCCAGAGGAGGCTTGCATAATTGACACTATCCTAGAGGAACAAGTTGAGCATCAACAATTGTAGGATGTGTTGATTGAGGAATTATCTGAGTGTTCAAGAGTCGTAGGGTAACTAAGAGTCAGATATTATGAGGCCATGGAGAAAGTTGAAGGAAGAAACTTACCTTTGCTTATGATGAAGGAATCAATGAGCCTCTATGTCGGATCTCAAGCCCCGCCATTTAACTAAAAATATGTGCATACTTAGAAGAACATGGGCAATGCCCAGTGGTCATACTCGCCGCACACAAACAACCTCACTGACATCCCTAAGAAGGAGAACAAGCAGGTTATCAAGGGAAAATCACAACCTAAAGGAATTAGCCCAACAGTTTGCACACATCATATATACTGATGAGGAAGCTACAAAACTCGCATGCACCAGAGAGGAGATTGAATCCTGATGAGGTGGTACGGGTAAGTCTTAAAATTGCTACAGACGGTATCATTTACCCTATATCTGATAAAGACTGGGGCGAGTCCAACCTAGGCAGCTAAAAATCATGGTAACTATCACAGACAATGAGAAGGAGAGGAAAATGCCCACCACCTTACCACAGCTTTGGGAGGGTAAGGTATCAGATTATGTAATGTTAAATGAGGTGGACAAGAAAAGGATCACTTCCTCACCCTTCAATGACCGCCTTCTCAAAATTTTTCACAACCTTTACTACTTCCCTGATGGCTATTCCAGCTACTTTAGACTGGAGATTGCTGCGTAAGACCGAAGAAGACCACCTTCACTTGCCTATTTGGCACATATGCCCATGGGAGGATTCCTTCGTCTCGTGTAATGCCCCTACCACATCTCCAGTTAGATGCATGTCGGATTTTCATGATTCGTGGAGCACATGGTGAAGTGTACATGGATGATATTACAGTTTATGGAGGGAGCTTCGAAGAATGCTTTATCAACTTGGAAACAGTCCTGCATAAATGTATTGAGAAGAACTTGGTGCTGAAATGGGAAAAATTCCATTTTATGGTCAACCAGGGAATTGTGTTGGGACATATTATTTCAAGGAATTGAGGTTGACAAGGCAAAATTGAACTCCATTTCCAAACTCCGCTTTCTCCTATGAATGTGAAGATCACAGGCAATTTAGACATGTGCTTTTATAGGAGGTTCATTAAGGATTTTTCAAAATCATTAAGCCTCTTTATAAGCCACTGAGAAGGATGCAAAATTGCCATTTAAGATTGCTAGCTGAGGAGCTCAAGGCCTACTTAACTAATCGCACTAAATATGAGAGCCCCCAACTGGAAGTTACCTTTCGAGGTTATATGCGATGCAAGCGACCTAGCCATTGGTGTAGTTCTCAGGTAGAGAGAAGAAGGAAACCCTTATGTGGTCTACTATGCAAGCAAAACGTTGAATGAGGCATAGAGGAATTACACCACCATAGAGAAAGAGCTGCTAGCAGTGGTCTTTACCTTGGACAAATTTCATGCATACTTGGTAGGGTTAGACATCGTAATCTTCATAGACCATTCAATTTTTGAAGTACCTTCACCAACCAAAATTCCAAGGCTAGGCTTATTAGGTGGGTTCTCCTCCTTCAAGAATTCAACCTGCAGATCAAGGATAAAAAAAGGGGTGGAGAATGTCATTGGCAGATCATCTCACGACTAACCATAGCACGCAACACCTACAACCCTCCAATTAATGATGAGTTTCCTAAGGAGTCCTTGTTTCTAGTGGAAAATGCCCCATGGTATGCTCACATTGCCAATTTCTTGGCAACAGAAGAGTTACCAGTAGACTGGAAGGCACAAGACAAGAATGCACTGGACTATAGGTTACGGGCCGTGAGGACACTTGCCGCCTCTATTGCAGCCGCATTCCATTTCCCCTGTCATTCCAGCTAACTTATTGACTACAGGCTATGGCCCTACCCTTGCCTACGGAGATGGTTCGTGATATTATCCATAGACGTAAATAAAGAAGGTCTATACTTCTTTTTCTGAGATGCGAGTAAGTATGCTCCTTGTCAACCATATGCTGCCAGTCCATTTCCTTCCCGCTCCAAACCTCTGGTCTGTGGAGTTGAGCTATTACGCTAGCTCACATGTCGCATATCAGAAGGTTTTGGATTCAAGCCTGATGAGATTTTCATGACATCATGTTCCGCTTTGAGGACAAGGTCCACCATAGAACGACCCGGGCATTACCTCTCCTATTTAGAGGCGCTTATCTTGGGTGTTAGAGTATGGGTTTTTCTTCTTTGAGCCCTAGATTAGATCTGCCAACATTCTTGAGCCATCCTTATTGTTGATAGGTGGGATCTTCTGCCCCGTGCTTAGAACCTCTCACCTCAGAACATAGCTGAGGATATAGCAGTTGACCATCCTCACGAGAGGATCTGGAGGGACCCAGTTGCTGTCAGGCCAAACTCCGTGATCGATGCTCCATTACTCGTCTCGACATCCTCTACACCTCCGATTGCCTCGACTCCTGGCGTTGGACCTAGTACATCAGCGCCTCCACAGCAACATATCTCCATATCCACTTAGGATTTTCTCGCTATTATGGATGCAGTCCGCACCTTCTTAGCCACGTTAGCACCTTTTGCGGCTGCCCATACAACCTTAGTTGAGAGGATGACACATACAGAGGCCGCCTTCGCTCAGACCACCTCCTTACTTGCACAAAACCACGCCATCCTCGTGCAGATTCAGAGTCACTTAGACCTGCCTCCCATCTCTCCATCAGTACGCGAGGCCTCTTGAGATCATCACCCGATGCGCTTGTTGGCGGCGGCCAGCAACATATTCTCATCGACTTCATCAGCGGCTCACCGACTTGCCACGTCACGGAGGATGACGCTACCACCATTGCTCACCATTGAGGAAGGTAGCGCCTTCTCTAACCATCGATCCCCATTGAGGATAATGTGACATTTGGTTGGGGGGAGAGTTAGCGAAGGAAGTGGCTTTTACATTTATGTTTTGTTGCTATTTTGAGCAAGATTTTTTTATGAAGATTAATGACTTGTTGTTTGGTTTCTATTTGATTCGTGCCACAGTAGGCTGAGCTAAAATCAACAAAATTTATATACACCTAAGTTCCTACTACTGCCGTAGTCAAGCTGCTGCGTGTAATTGGTATAAGTCGAACACGAGGGGATAGGTTTTTCATCCTGAATGATTTGCATAAGTGCAGAAGGTAAGGCTTTCTATTTGGACTTTTTGGATTTGCTTCAAAAACAGTGATATGAGTTTGAAAACTGATTAACTTTAAAAACTGAAAATGAAGTGTGAAAAGTTAACTTTGAAGATTTAGGTCACTAACTTGGTAAGTTAGGGCAAACAAGTGTCCTTGGGTTTTATCCTCGCGTTGTGACAAGCAACCTATAGTCCCTGGCATAACCGGATATATGTTTAACTAGCAAACCTCACCTGCAACAACAACTCTATTTGAGTCAACAATTGTATGCAGAATTTATGGCCCTTTTCGGTTGGAAACCCTAGCATTAAATATCATTTAAGAGACCGTAAAGACCATCTAATGAACCCGCAGTGCATCATGATAAGTATACCTTTGTATCCTAAAAGCATGGAGAGTATTGGCGAATCTGATAACATTGAAGCTATTGACCCTAATTTGAGAGAAGATGAGGACCATAAATACGATGCACATGACTTTCGAGTACAAGAGGACAACATGCATATGCCCACAACCAAGCTAGCTTCCTTCCTCTTCAAAGGAGGAAGCAGCGGCTTATCTCTTGAGTTGTCATCCTCGAGAGGGGTGTTTGGCAGCTAGAAAGTAGGGAAAGGAAGAGAAAAGCAAAACCCTAACTAAAATACGAGACTTTATTTACAAAAATGAAAACTTACCATTCTTCTCACCCCAAATTGTTTCTCAAAATTCTCTATATTTATTACAAAAGAGGGGTTTATATAGGCCACCTCAATACATGAAAATACAAAAAAAGCCTACAAATTTGGCTAAGTTAAGGACAAAGAGAGTAATACACCAAATTTAGGTCGGTTGGCATTAAATACAAAAACATGGCGAGGCGTGAATTTCGCTAGGAGTGAAAAATTTGGCTAAGATAGCGAAATCACAAGACATAAGCGAAAATAGGAAATTCGCTAAGGCTTAGCAATTTAAGCTAGCTTAAGCGAAATTTTAGGCGTGAATGCGAAATCATGAAATTTCGCTAGAAGACGATTGCCTGAGTGAAAACCACGGTGTCTAGCGAAAATCACAATTTATTGAACGCGAAGTACCGTAAACTGCGAAATTTTCGCAATCGGTAATTTTCGCGAGGCTTAGCGAAGAATTCTTTGGTTTCTTGCGCTTTGCCTCACATCTTCCTCTTTGCATCAATTTTCTTCACTTTGCCTTGATTTTCCTTGATTCTTGGGCTGGTTGATGGCTGACACTTGAGTTCAAACTTCATGATTCATCATACATCCCGATATTGAACTACAAAGTGCTTCGAACACTGAAAACAACGAAAATACCCTCACAAATGGCAAAGTGGTACTAAGAAGACTTGAACACTTCAATTGGTATAAATGACATGATTAATGAGCAAAAGCACTCAAAACCTATCTAATATAGGGTTCAAAGTACACTTTTTGGGCACTAATCACACCCCAACAAAGCGTTGCTAGTCCTTAACGATACCAAAACTAAAAGAGATGCATGTGGTGATTTTCAAAAGGTTATGATTCAAAAGGTATATGTACATATAAACATTACAGCACCAAATGAAAAATTGAAATCAAGTTTGAACATCGATATGAAATAACCAAAGCCATACTAGAGCAATTTTAGGTCAATATTGGATCCATGACTCTCAACTTGAATTTCCACCTAAGTCTAATGGTTCTTTTATGTAACCAGATTAAGTCAATAAATTGCAAAATTTGTTCCCTCCCCCCAACCTAGCACTGACATGGCCTTAAGTTGTTGAACAACCTAGATAGGGCTAGTTACACTTTTCTTTCTTTTTCAACTATATTGTAGGATGCAATGCTTAAAAGTCGACTTCACCAAAGTCAGATGTAGCGAAGTTCATAGATGACTCCCGACGATTAAGGTTTAGGGCATCGAGCCCAATGACCACAAACTCTAAAGGCTTCACCGGACTCCCGATGACTTAAATCAAGCACCTACAATTCGTTAGACTCTACCTATCCACCCATGTAGCGAACACTAAATCGATGACTCTGACCAATTAAGGCTTAGGGCATCGGGTTTTGAGCTTTTCGCCGTACCTCGGACCGTGCTCGGGTTTCAAGGCCAAAACTTCACGATTTTATTTTTCTTTTTCTTTTTCTTTTCTTTTTCTTTTTCTTTTCTTTTTCCTTTTTGGAAGACTACATTGGTCTTCAATCAGGTACCACAAACCTATCCTAGTTGCCAACATGCCTAAGGCCAAGCCAGAAAGCGAAGGAGGTATGCAAATTCACAACCTATTGAAATAACTGAGTGCAAAGGTGTGAATTAGCCTGGCGAGAAATGTTCGAAGTCGAGCATGCTGAACTTCAATCAGCAAAATTGTTTCAAGCATGCAGTTGTTCTAACATAAAGGTGACAAACAAGGATTCAATTTTCCAACAAAAGTAATTCAATTGTCCAATTGTAGCACCAATTTGCTCAATTGAAAAGAAAAACAAATATACATGGTAAAGGCACAAAACATGGTATGCAAAGTTTGTATATATATTAGACCGATTAGTTTGATATAGCCAAATGGCTAATACATGAATACAAAGCTAAACATACAAAATATCACCGCCTACTACGGCTAATACATAAATCCTAATCAAAATTAAAAGGGGCCAAAACCGGGTAACTATACAAAATCATAAAAGAAACCTGTCCACCACCGCTGTGTGTGGTTTGAAGTCGCCGGCCGCCGGCCGCCAGAACATCCAAATAGGTCGCGCTCAGGCTGGTCTTCTCCGATCGTGAACACGAGAGCGCCCGGGCAAGGCCACGATCCGCCGAAGCATAGAAAGTGACACTCAGCAATTTCTCCGATCCTGGTCGCTTCAGGTAGTCGCTAGTGAGCAGATGGCATCCATCACACCACTATCTCTGTAGTCGACATGAATGTACCCGCGAACGGTAAGGTCAATAGGATGGGCCGGTGTATCAAACATAATGCTATGGTGTGTGGCGGAGGATGTAGGTGACATCCATTTATTTTAATTCTTCCGTATCTCTGCTCAAAGCATATCACCGTGGAAGTCCTCACCACCTGATCCGCACCTCCTCCGGTCTCAGGGTTCGGGAGGTGGAAAGACACGCATGGTCACCCGCTCCACCGACATCACCAGAGTGGGCATCACTCCTCATCTCAATCCCGCCCACCGAAATCCTGATCGAGAACATGGCAGGAGTCTGCATATGAACAGCATATTCACTGCATAAATCCTTCGGGCGGAATCTTCTCCGAACCCAATGCAGAGGCACACCGTGCCGAGGGACCGAACCAAAATCCTCCGAGATCCGATAAAGAACCTCCAATATGGTTCCGCTGCACGTAATGTCGCGAACGGAATAAGCTCGGCCCGAACAAATGGTCGATCAATAAGATATGAGGCGGAGCCGCCTCCCCAGAAAATACCGGTCCAAAGAAGGGGCGTCCGCCGTGGTTCGAATCCATCTCGCGATGAGGCGGCTGCCCACCCCGTGAATCCTCCGTGACGCCGGGCGGTATACGCAGCCTAGAGTCAGCCAATATCTACGCTTCGAGTACCCGCGCGATCATCAATATCGAATCAAGCTCACGCGACTAGCCGCCTCGAGATGTCATTGATCGATAAACCGCGATCTGCGCTACGAGCTGAGCTGAATCAACACATTTATATACCAAGTCTCCTTCCTACCGCCGTAGTTTGAGCCACGGCATATAATGTCTAGGCCGAACACGAGGACGGGTTTTCTTCCTAAGAATGATACTTATATGTAAAAGGTAAGGTTTTCTATTTGACTTGATTTGCTTCAAAACAAGGAAGTAGGTTGAAAACCGAGAAATTGTAAAAACTGAAGTGAAGTGAAAAAGTTAACTTTGAAGATTTAGGTCACTAATCTCTGGTAAATTGTGGCAAACAAGGTCCTCGGCTTTATCCTCAAGCATGACAAGCAACCTATAGTCCCTGCATAACCGATCTATGTTTAACTAGCAAACCTCACCTTAACAACAACTCCTATTTGAGTCAACACAGGTAGCATGCAACATGGCCCTTTCTCTGAAACCTCAAAGATTAAATACACACGGCTTCGCAGGCTCAAAGATTTTATTGAACTAACCACAGCCGCATCTGGAAGAATAAGTATGCACTGTGATCCTAAAGACTACAGAGTATTTGCCAAATCAATAACATTCAAAGCTATTCAACCCTAATTTGAGAAGATGAGGGCTATAAATACAAGACTGTGAGCTTTAACACAAGAGGACAACATGCATACGCCTAATTACCAAGCCACTTCCTTCCTCTTCTACAGTGAGCTTAGCCAAGCATCTCAGTTGTCATCCCCGGCCGAGAGGGTGTTTGGCAGTCGAGAAAATAAGGGAAAAAGGAGAGAGAAGAGAAAAGCAAAACCCTAACTAAAATACGACTTTATTTACAAAAATGAAAAACTTACAAATTTTCTCTCCCCAAATCAAGTTGCTTTCCCCAAAAATTCTCTATTGATTACAAAAAGGAGAGGGGTTTATATAGGCCACCACTACATGAAAATACCAAAAACCTAACAATTTTGGGCTTAAGTTAAAGGACAAGAGAGTAATACACCAAATTTGAAGTCGGTTGGCATTAATTACAAAAACATGACGAGCAGAGTGAATTCACAGATCGAAGAATTTCGCTAGGCAGCGAAATCACTACGCATAGCTAAAATAGAAAATTTCGCGTTCCTGCAATTTCGCTTAGTTAGCGAAATTTCGCTTAGCCAGCTAAATTTTCGTGAGTAGCGAATCATGAAATTTCGCTTAGGAACAAGGCTCAGCTTAAAAACTCCCGGTGTCTAGCAAAATCCACAATTTCGGCCGAATTGTTAATTCTTTCACAAACTCACAAATTTTCGCAATCCAAGAGAAATTTTGCGCTAGCTTAAAATCGCTAGCTCACGATTTTCACGCTTGCCTCCCCGTCTTCATCGCATCAATTTTTCTTCACTTTGCCTTTAGTTTTTCATTGATTCGGGTCGGTTTGATGGTCGACACTTGAGTTCAAACTTCATGATTCATCATACATCTCGATATTGAACTTCAAAGTGCGCAAAAACTTGCAAACAGCCAAAATACTCTAAGATTTGGGTAAAGTGCTACTAAGAAGACTTGAACACTTCACTGGTATAAATGACATGATTAATGCGCAAAAGCACTCAAAACCTATCTAATATAGGCTCCAAATTGCACTTTTGGGCATTAATCACACCCCCCAACTAAACGCTGGTATACCCCTTTAGCAAAACTAAAAGGAGATGGTATGTGGTGATTTTCAAAAAGTTTATGGGTTTATGTACATATAAACTGTACCTTAAACTGAAAAATGGACACCAAGTTTGAAAACCGACATGAAAGAGCCAAAACCATACAAGAACAATTTTAGGTCAATATTGGTTCCATGATTCTCAACTCGAATTTCCACCTAAGTCTAATGGTTCTTATATAACCAGACATTTCAATAAATTGCAAAATTTGTCCCTCCCCCAACTCAGTACCTACATGGCCTTAAGTCATGAACAACCTAGATAAGGATAGTTACGCACTTCTTTTCTTATTCAACTACATCGTAGGATGCAATGCTTAAAATTCGACTTCACCAAAGTCCGGTAACGGGATTCACCGATGACTCCCAACCAATTACAGTTTATACATCAAGCCAAAAGGATCAATCGACCACAAACCTAAAGGCTTCACTCCTGACCAATGACTTCGAAATCACACCTACAATTCGTTAGGACTCTACCTATCCACCCATGTAATCCATCACAAAATCTGATGACTCCAAACTGCCAATTAAGGCTTTAGTGGCATCTAAGCCAAAAGGCTTTCACATACACCCCTCTGATCATGCTCGGGTTTCCAAGGCAAACTTCAAGACTTTATTTTTCTTTTTCTTCTTTTCTTTTTCTTTTTCTTTTGCTTTTTCTTTCTTTCCTCGAAGACAACACTGTCTTCAAGTATGGGCAACATAAACCTATCCTAGGTTGCCAACATACCTAAGGCCGGCTATGCAAAGCTAAAGGAAGTAAACAAATTCACAGCCTATTGAAACAACTGTGCAAAGTGTGTGAATTAGCTTAAGGAGAAATTTTCGGGCTGAGTACGCCGAACCGTAACCGACCAAAACCGATTCAAGTACGGGAATTTTCTAACATAAAGGTGACAAACAGTGATTCAATTTTCCAACAAAAGCAATTCAATTGTTCAATTGAAAAGAAAAACAAATATACATGGTAAAGGCACAAAACATGGTATGCAAAAGTTTGTATATATATATACTGAATAGCTTTTGATATAGCCAAAATGGCTCGTACATGCATATCAAAGCTAAACATACAAAAATATCACTGCCTACTATGGCTAATACATGAATCCTAATCAAAATTATTAGGCAGTTGATAAAACTGGTAACTATACAAAATCATAAAAGAAACCTAACCACCTCAATCACTGGTGGTGGTGGGTCTCGTCGCCGCCGTCATCGGCCGTAACATCCAAATAGGCCGCTGGGTCAGCGCGGGCTCCTTTCTCTCGATCGGGAACACGAGGTGCTCCGCAAGGCCATGATCACAAGCATGTAGTGACACCGCATAGCCTCTGACCTCGGGTTGCCCGTAGTCATGAAGCGAGCGCATGGCATCATCACACCAGCCTATCTCTGTAGTCGGCATGAATGTACTCCGACGCACGATGCGTCGACAGGATGGGTCGTAATCTCACACAGCCGGGCCGAAGTGTAATTAGAGAGGGATTAAGGTGATATCCGTGGGAACCGGACTCGCTGTATCTCGGGCTCGTGGGCGTATATCATCTCGTATGGTGGTCCTCGCCTCTCCCGACCCGGCATTCCGGTCCCGGTGGTCGTAGCGGAAAGATACGCATAGTCATAACTCCGCTCCACGACATGACCAAGGGGCATCGGTCTCTCCTCTTAACTCGGGTTCACTGAAACTCGTATCAACATGGCAGGAGTTCCCGGCATAAGTAGTGGACGTTTCCTTCGTCGTACTCAGTCCTTCCGATGGACCTTCCCTCAATCGCAAAGAGCAGGTTGAATACCAGCCGTAGGATCGGAACCAAAATCCTCGAGATCCGCATAGCCTCCAATATGTCTCCTCCCACGCACGTAATGCTGAAGCTGAAATAAGCTCGCCCCGGAACAAGATGGTCGAGTTAAACAAAGATCTCGAGGCGAGCGCCTCGTAAATACCGGGTCCAAAGAAGCGGCGTTCTCCGGGCAGCAGCCGAACCATCTCGCAATGAGGCGGGTGGGCCCAATCTCTCGTAACCCTCGTATTGCTCAACCATCGCCGCTTCCAGTACTCCGCGCGGATCATCAATACCGAATCGCTCACGCGACTAGCCGATCTCTCTAGACGCCATTGAGCGGTAGAACCGCGAAGACACTGCGGGTAGTACACGCTTCGGGTCGCGAAAGGCAATGGGGCCAATAATCTCTCGATCAATCTTATGGACTCCCCGTATCTAGGATCGCCACGGACGCCGTAGTACTCGATGGAACCGTCACGGTGATTTGACATTCCCTGAACGGGTTCCCTACGAACAACGTCGCCTAATCCTCGAGGCGTGCGACAAATGAGGTGATGAAGTCGCCTTCCAGCAGATGTGATCGGTGACGGCCGCGTCGAGGATGATGACTCGCCCGGGCCCGGGCGCGGGCCCGCTTGAGGGCCCGGGCCTCCGAACTCTCCGAGGCATAGTGATGAAGTACCTGGTCCCATCCGTGTTCGACATGTTTAATCCCCGAGGCTCCTCACAGTACGGCCCTGGACGGATGGTACCGAGCCGGACCTGAGCCGGGGCCTCTCTCTGATGAACTGACCACCCGCTACCGAACACGACACTCCACCTCGAGCACGAACCATACCGATATCGAAATAAAAATACCGGAAAAGGGCCTGACTTCATCAAAATGTACCAGGCTCAGACCTCCGAACTGAGCTCAAGACGATCGAAGCCAATCTCAATCGCCGATGAATCAGGCTCACCGGCCGCAATCATCAAGAGGCCGAACTAGTGGCAGGCGCTGGCAGCGAAGTTTCGGCCAGACCGGACAAACCAAGAAAGCATTCGCCATCAATCGCTCGTGAGAGGCGCAATGGTTCGCAGCAACATCGATGACTGGAAAGTGCAGGGCTCTATGGTGCTAACCGAGATGACAAGGCGCGACTGTGGCGCGACGCGCAGGCGCAGGTCGGGCGCATGGCGCTCAATCGCGTGTCGCAACTCAGAAGGGCACGACGTGACGGAAGTCGGAAAGCTAGTGGAACGGCGCAGCAAAGATAAATGGGCGGTAGAAGCTGGAGACGCAGTATCACTGGGAGGAGAATGTGAAGTGGCAATTGACAAAACCCTCCGGTGTTTAAATAGGTCACAGGAAAAATTCTGGTGCTCCTGCCAATTCCTCGCTATTTTTAGTGAATTTGGCCCAAACCTAGTACACCACCCAATTCAAAATTTTTAGATTAAATATTGATATTTTAAGAAACATTATAAGTAAAATTATTATATAAACTATAATTAAAATTTAATATACAATACTATAATATACAAACTAAATTATCAGAAAGTGAAAACTGCTAAGTTAAAAATTTTCTAAAAATAACTGAAATTAACTAAATTAACTAAATTAAGACAGAAAGTAAAAATTGTGGAACTGCAATTCGGTTTCTGAAAACACCGAATCCGCCTCAATCCCAAAATTACTCGGCGGGGTCGGTTATAATGATCTCTCAAACCATGCAAGAAATTGCTGACTCCATGGTGTCAAGCCCAAATGTTGATTTGCTCTCTCGTGATGGCTTCCGACTGAGCAATTGGATTGCGCTTGGTGCTGATGGCAAGACTAAACCTTTCTTCATCTTGTCGACTCGATCTCTCCTCGCAATTCCTCAGGGACATTTCGCTTCCCACACCCACCAATTGAAACAACTTCATTGTTCTTTGATTTTCATTTTCTAGCAACTCATGTTTGTTCAAATGAAAGATGTTTAACTCCAAAGTCATGTTACCAAAGGTTAGTTGCATGACTCCATTCCAGCAATCGATGATCGCATTGGTCACATGTAAACGGGTCTTCCTAAGATGATCGGGTACATGATCGTCTACTTGCAATTGGCTCATGTCAGCACCACAAAAATCTACTAGATAGTAGAATTTGTCTATCTTCACTAAGACATCCCCTAACTATCCCCTTAGGATTTTCACCGATCCATCGGCCAATGAGAGTGATTGCAGGTTTAAGTTCACTCTAGACTCCAATCAAGCCAGATAATCGAATACGACATTAGATTCACACTGCTCCTAAATCAAGCAATGATTTATTCATGCACTTCCCAATGGTTATTGACCTAAATTGTGAGATCCTCGATCCTTTGTATTTGACAGGCATTTGCTTTGGATTATGGCAATCGACTTGCTCAGCAAGGAGAAATTTCTTCTCAATGCCTAATCCCTTCTCGACATGCAAAGATCTTCTAAAAATTTTGCATGTTAGCACTGCTTGGATTATGTCCAATAAAGGTATGTTAACCTTCACTTGCCTTAAGACCCTAAGATGCCCGCTTGTTGAGATGCCTTCTTCTTACTCTAAGTGCTTCGAAACGGGAGGTGGCATACAGATTTCATCAATCCTCCTTTAGGAGAATATGCCTGCATTGCAATTCTTCCTTCCTAGGTTCTTAAACAGTTTTGGCATAAAGTTGATCAACCTTCTTTCCCACTCCTCGGTAATTGTATAGCCTTAACTTCATCCATTCCCGAATTGTTGGATGATCCTACCTCATGAATTCCTTAGATTTGGAAGTGCTCGCTGGGCGGAACTCTTTCACTTAGCAACTTGTTGATCTTGGTGATTGAATCGTAGGCTGTCAATTTTTGGTTGAGATTGCTCTCAAGCCCATCTATTCTTTTATTCAGTACTTTTCTACAAAGATCAACTTTCTGTGCGCCACATTGATTCCTTTTTTTGTTCCTCAACAAAGTCGCTACCACTTTACTCAAATCTAATATGGCTTGTTCCACAGAGATGAGGATGGTGGTGGTTGTGGGTTGAGAGGGGGAACCAAATGTGGTTTGGCACTGGGTACATATAAGGCAGGGTTGGGCCCCATGCAAGGTGCCAGGTGATTCCTCCAATTGGAATTGTAAGGCTGCCATATGGAGCATCGATTGTCGTGGGTTTGAATTTGTCTCACGTTGTTTGCACATTCGACATCAACCCTTCACCGCAGGGCCATAGGATGGTTCCACTGGTACAGGATTGAAATTGGTGCAAGGATTGGACTGTGTAGGATTTTCAGTCACTGCATGCACCTCTTGGAGCTGTTTGCCTTCAAGCTCCTCTACCTTCCTAGCTAGGGTTGAAATCCTAGCTCTCATTTCTATTTCCTCTGGCAGTGCATACATCCCACCCCTTTGGTTAACTGGTGGTCTCATCCTATCCACCTCTAGGTTAGCTCATCCAAACCCCTTAGAAGTCTCAAATTAATGCACTTAAAAATCCATGGCTTCATCAGATGTTCGGGCTAGAAAGCCCTCCACACATGGTTTCCAAAGTCGCTCATGGCGTGAGACATACCACCATAGAAGTGGTTCACCAACATCCAAGTATCAAACCCATGATGTGGGCATGCACTGATGGTTTCCATAAATCTTTCCCAACACTGGTAAAATCTCTCACTCAGCTGCAAGAAAAATTTGTCTCTACAAATTATTAGTCTTATGAGCACCGAAGAATTTCTTTCGTAAATTCAGCCTACAACAAACCAATTTCTCTAATGGTTCTAGCCCCGCGAGTTTAGCCAAATCTCGCCTTCGTCTCAGTGGTCAATGGTGCTGGCATCATACCTTCCTTAAAGGTAGTGTGAACCTCCTCAAAATCCCTAATATGAGCGTATGGATTTTCGCCACCACCATGATACGTGGGGAGTAGGGGTACTAAATATGGCCTCACCGCTACTTCTTCGCCAGGAGGAATGATGTGATGGGGCACCGACTCTAGAGGGTGATGTGATCCTCATGTTTCTATACATTCGATTCACTGGGTTCCGGCTGGATCATGTTCATGGGATCCATGGTATCGCAAGGCAGGTACATCGATTTCACCGATCTCGTTGTGTACCGATTCTATGCAATCTACCCGATGTGTCTTTATCCCACCGTTGCATAACACCGTTACAAAATTTAGAGACAACAAAGAGCAACTACAAAGCTGGTGCAAAAGATTAAAGTTAAATAACAAAATTAAATCGGATTTCAAAAGCGTAATTGAAGGTACCACTACAAAGTAATGAAACCGGCGCCTCTCGTGAATCGAAGTTTCGTAAAATGAGTTAAAAAGATTACCTTCACTTGTGATGTTGATCACAAGTAAACTTCAACTTATCATTCGTAGTTCGCACCATCCCCAACGGCGCCCATTTGATTCTGCGCTACGTAGGCCGAAATGAACAACAATATTTATATACTCGAATTTTCCCCACGCCGTAGTCAAGCCATCAAGCAAAGATAGTGGTCTAGGTCGAACACCCGGGATGGGTTTTCTTCCTAAGAACAGATACGCCGCATGAGTGTAAAAATAAAGGTAAGGCTTTATTTGGACTTTTTGGATTTGCTTCAAAAACAGTGGAAGTAGGTTGAAAACAGAGAAATTGTAAAAACTGAAAGTAAAGTGAAAAAAAAAAGTTAACTTTGAAGATTTAGGTCACTAACTTGGTAAATTAGGGCAAACAAGTGTCCTCTAAGTTTTATCCTCGCTATGACAAGCAACCTATAGTCCCCTGGGCATAATCCGAACTATGTTTAACTAGCAAACCTCACCCTAACAACAACTCCTATTTGAGTCAACACGTAGCATGCGCCTATGGCCCTTTCAGCTTTTGAAACCCTAGCATTAAATATCATTTTCGTAGGCTCAGAAATATCCATCTAATGAAACTACGTTGCATCTAGCAATAAAGGCACCGGTATCTCAAAGCATGGAGAGTATTGGCCAAATCAATAACATTCAAAGCTATTCAACCCTAATTTGAGAAGATGAGGGCCATAAATACAGTACTGTAGCTTTTAACACAAGAGGACAACATGCATATGCCCCACTACCAAGCTAGCTTCCTTCCTCTTCAAAGAAAAGAGGCTTAGCCAAGCATCTCTTGAGTTGTCATCCTCAAGAGGGGTGTTTGGCAGCCGAGAAAATAAGGGAAATAGGAGAGAGAAGAGAGAAAAGCAAAACCCTAAATAAAATACGAGACTTTATTTACAAAATGAAAACTTACAATCTTTCTCTCCCCAAATTGTTGCTTTCCAAAATTCTATTGATTACAAAAGAGAGGGGTTTATATAGGCCACCTCAATACATGAAAATACCAAAACCCAACAATTTGGCTAAGTTAAAGGACAAGAGAGTAATACACCAAATTCAAGCCTGTCAAGTATTAATTACAAAAACATGACGAGGCAAAGGAATTCGCTTAGACCGAAGAATTCGCTAGGTAGTGAAATCACCATGCATAGCTTAAAATAGAAAATTCTCATAGTTATGTACTGCATAATAAATTTCATTAGGCTTAATAAATTTTTCGTGAGTAGCTTAAATCATGAAATTTCGCTTAGAATGCTGCTCAGCTTAAACTCGGTGTCTAGCTTAAAATCCACAATTTCACAACTTTAAATTTTCGTTTAGCCTCCGCTAAATTCTCAGAATCCCAAATAAATTCAGCTTAGCGAAAATTGCTAGTTTGTTGATTTTCATCGCGCTTTGCCTCTGCCTTCTATCGCATCAATTTTTTCTTCACTTTTCCTTTAGTTTTTCATTGATTCTGGGCTGGTTGATGGCTGACACTTGAGTTCAAATCATGATTCATCATACATCCCGATATCAACTTAAAGTGCGCAAAACCCGTAAAATGTTTAAAAATACTTCTTAAATGGCATAAGTGCTACTAAGAAGACTAACACTTCAATTGGTAGTAATGACATGATTAATGCTCAAAAAGCACTCAAAACCTATCTAATATAGGTTCAAAATTGCACTTTGGCATTAATCAAACCGCATCACTACTCGCGGTAGTATCGCCTGGGGTCAGCGAAAGGCACAGCTATCAATCATCAACTCATGGACTCCCTAAGATCAGGATCACCCCAGCCAAAAGGACGCTGGGGAGTATGACTTCCCGATGGAACGGTTCACGATGGAGTCGTGACATTCTAATGGGGTTCCTACGAACAATGGCCTCCGAATCCTTCGAGGCAAAGCATACCGAGGTGATGAAGTCACTCCGCAGCCAGACAGATCAGACGGCCGCGCCGAGAGGATGATGACTCGCTCGGGCCGATGTGCGGGTCGCGGAGCGGCCCGCCTCCGAATCCCACCGGCCGAGGCATGTGCTCGCCCGGTCCCATCCGCGTCTGGAGAAGGCTTCGAATCCCCGAGGCCTCGCACTACCGGACCTGATGGTAATCGAGCCGGACCGGAGTCGGCCTTCCTCTGTGAATCGAATCTCACCGGGCCGTAACACGGACCCACCTCGAGTACGAACCATACCGATCGAAATAGTACCGAAAAAGGGCTCGACTTCATCAAAAAATGCAACAGGCTCAGACCGAACCGAGGCCTCAAGACGACCGAATCACTCAATCAAGCCGATGAATCAGTGGCTCACCGGGCCGCAACTAAAAACATCTCCGATTCAGTTGGGCGCGTCGATAATCGATCAAATGCTGGACAGTGGCACCAAAAAGTCGAACCAAAGGCACCCGGCAGTCCCGAATCGGCAATGGAGGCTCACCGTTGCTCTAAGCAGCTGACTCGCCTACCGGGCAAAGTGACCGGTCAGAGGGCGCCGCCTACAGTGGTGGATGCTCACCAAGGCTCGCCCCACCGCCGTACGCAGGTGCAGGTAAGGGCAAGGATGCACAGTGGCGAGGCACTGCGCCTGGTCACGCCTAACGGCTAGCGGGCGCCTACGGTGTCCGGCGGCGGCTAAGGTCGGGAGCTCGTGGCTTCGACAGGCTTCGGCAAAGGAGGGAACAGAAGTGACTATTCGCTATCCCCCTCCTAGGTTTATATAGAACTAACACGGGCACCGAAGGGTCTTCCTCTCGCTCAATTTTCTTCGCTATTTTTAGCTTAATTCGTTTCAAACCGAGTACACTCACTCACATTTCAAAATTTTAAATTAATTAATACTATATAAAATAAGAATTATTATTATAAAATTTACTATATGTACCGTGATCAAAATTAAAACACAATACTATACTATACAACCAAATTACTAGAAAATGAAAAAATGCTAAGTTAAAAATTTTTCGAAAAATAACTGAAACTATCAAAATTAACTAACTTAAGACATAAAGTAAAGATTGTGGAACTGCAATTCGGTTTTTGAAAACACCGAACTGGGGCCTACAATCTCAAATTACTCAAGGGGGTCGAGGAGAATGATCTCTCAACCCATGCAAGAGCCTCAGTCGATCTATTTTGTTTGGGTGGCCAATCGTCGACCGTCCTGATGGCCTTTGAATTGATCAATCAAGCTCGCAAAGAGGCCGATGGCAGGACAAAATTTCTTCATCTCCTTGGTCGACATCTTTGCAATTCCCGACACTCATGGCTTCCTCGCATATCGACCATCGAAACAACTTCATCGCTTATTTGATTTTCATAGTTCAGCAACTTTTGCTTGTTGTTCGTGATGAAAGATGTTCAACTCCATAGTCATGTTACCAAAGGTGTTGCATGACTCCATCTCGGCAATTTATTATTGCATTACCGCGGCCGTAAATGGTCTTCCTAAGATGATTGGAACATGATTGGGCTCACTTGCAATTGGCTCAGTGTCAAGCACTACAAAATCTACTAGGTAGTAGAATTTGTCTATTTTCACCAAGACATCCTCAATTATCCCCTTAGGGATTTTCACTGATCTATCGGCCAATGATAGTGTGATATTGGTAGGTTTAAGTTCACCCAAACCTAACTGCTTATATACTGAATACGACATTAGGTTCACACTGGCTCCTAAATCAAGCAATGATTTGTCTATGCAATTCCCACCAATATTGACTGAAATTGCGGGAGATCCCGGATCCTTGTATTTGACAGGCATTTGCTTTGGGATTATGGCACGACTTGCCTGAGAAATGCCTTCTTCAATGCCTAATCCTTCTTAATTGTGCAAAGATCTTTCAAAATTTTGCATAAGGTGGACTTGTTTGATTATGTCCAAAAGAGGTATATTAACCTTCACTCTGCCTTAAGACCTTAAAATGCTCGCTTGTCGTAGATGCCTCTTCTTACCTCTAAGTGCTTGTGGAAATGGAGGTGGTAGTAATGTCTATTAGTCTTCTTGTATATTATGCCAGCCATTTCCTCTCCCTTTCATTCTTCAACAGGATTGGGTACGGGTCGATCAACCTCTTTTCCACTTCTTTAGGTAATTATTTTTAACTCCTATCCATTCCCGAATTGTTGGATGATCCTACCTCATGGATTCCCTTTGGATTTGGAAGTGTTTGTGATGGAAACCTCCCTTTCTCTTGTACCTCTAGCAACTCATGATCTTGCTGATTGAATATCGTGAGTTGTCAATTTTCTCTGGTTGAGATCGCTTCTCAAGCCCATCTATTCTCTTATTCAAGCAGTACTTTCTGCATGTAAAAGATTAACTCTGTGCCGCCATATTTGATTCCTTTTTGTTCTCAACAAAGTTGTTACCACCTTACTCTCCAAATCTCATAGCACTTTATCGGGAGAAGAGGATGATGGTCAAGCCAGGATCATGAGGTGGAACCCGAGGCCTTGGCCCCGGGGCACATAAGCTGGGGGTTGTTTCCATGCAAGGTTAGGGTGATTCCTCCAATTGGAATTGTAAGTATTACCATATAGAGCATTGGATTGTTGTGGCTTGTATTGTCCTACGTTGTTTGCACATTCTGATAACAAATCCTTCAACGTATAGGCCATAGGACATGCTATTTCATCAAAAGTAATGTGAGGATTGGAAATTGGTGCAAGGATTGACCGTAGATTTTCAAGAATCGTATGCACCTCTTGGAGCGCTGTTTCAAGCTCCTCCACTTTCCTCTGCTAGGTTGAAATCCCAGCTCTCACTTCATTTCTCTACAAAGGCATATCCTGTTCCTCGGTTAATCGTGGGGTCTCATCCTTCAATTCCTCTAGGTTAGGCTCATCCCCAACCCTTGTAGTTTCAGCCACGTACTTAAAAAATCCATGGCGTCAGATGCTTACTCTCGAAAGTCTCCTCCACACATGGTTTCCAAAGTCGCCTCATGGCAAGAGACATACCACCATAGAAGTGGGTTCGTCAACATCCAAGTATCAAACTCCATGATGTGGGACAGCACCGATGGTTTCCATAAATCTTTCCTAACACCGTAAAATCTCTCACCATCATGAGCTGCAAAGGTATAAATTTGTCTCTTCAAATTATTAGTCTTATGAGCACTAAAGAACTTCTTCAAGAATTCACCGCAGCCTCTCACCCTTCACTTCAATGGTTCTAGCCTCAATGAGTTGAGTCATATCTTGCCTTGTTCTTTAGAGTCAATGGAAATGGCTTTTAGCTTCAGCAACCATGTCCATCATACCTTCCTTGAAGGTAGTGCAAACCTCCTCAAAATCCCTTAATATGAATGTATGGATTTTTCATTTTCCATACCATGATATGTGAGTAGGTACTAAATAAGGCCTCACTACATCTTCACAGAGGTATGATGCAGGATGGCACTGACTCTAGGAGGTGATGTGATCCTCACAGTTCTATGCATTTGATTCATAGTTCCCCGTTAACTCAATGTTCGTGCATTGGATCCATGGTATCGCATGTACACCGACTTCGTGAATTCAGGTCAAGTTTCAGGTACTTATCCTATGCACCCACCCGATGTGTCTCTATCCCACCACGTGATAAACACTGCTATAAAATTGAGATAACAAAGAGCAACTACAGAGCTTGCAAAAAAGATTAAAGCAAATAACAAAATTAAACACTAAAAGTTGCAAATGCGCGGGCCATCAAGAAAAGTAATGAAAACTGCGCTCCTCAGAATCGAAAGTGACAAAAAGGTGTGTTGTTACCTTCACTGCATGTTGATCATACACTTCCAACTTACCATTAGTAGTCATACCATCCCCCTAAATCCAAGACCATTTGATCAGGTGGCCACGCAGGTCGGTAGCTAAAATCAAACAAAATCTATATGACCTAGTGTTCCTACTACTCCGCAGTCAAGCAAGCTAATGCTGTGATAGTGGTCTAGGGCCTAACACGGGATGGGTTTTCATCCTAGGAATGATTTTCATATGCAAGAAGGTAAGGCTTTCTATTTGGACTTTTGATTTTTCAAAAAACAAGGTGGATGAGTTTGAAAATTGATTAATCAGAAACCGAAAAATGAAGTGTGAAAAGTTAACCTTTGAAGATTTAGGTCACTAACTTGGTAAGTTAGGGCAAACAAGTGTCCTCGGTTTTATCCTCTGCACAAGCAACCTATAGTCCCCGGCATAACCCTGATCTATGTTTAACTGAAAACTGCACCCTAACAACAACTCCTATTTGAGTCAACACAGGTAGCATGCGCCATGGCCCTTTTTCGCTTGAAACCCTAGCATTAAATATCATTTCGTAGACTCAGAAGACCATTTAATGAACCACAAGGCATCTAGCAATAAGTATGCACTGTATCCCAAAGCATGGAGAGGTTGGCCAAACCAATAATATTCAAAGCTATTCAACCCTAATTTGAGAAGATGAGGACCATAAATACAGCACTGTGACTTCAAAGACAAGAGGACAACATGCATATTTGACAGACCAGTTAGCTCTTCCTCTTCAAAGAAAAGTGAGGCTTAGCCACATCTCTTCGCCTGTCATCCTCAAGAGGGGTGTTCGCAGCCTAGAAAGTAAGGGAAAGAGGAGAGAGAAGAGAGAAAAGCAAAACCCTAACTAAAATACGAGACTTTATTTACAAAAATGAAAACTTACAAAATTTCTTCTCCCCCCAAATTGTTTCTCCAAAATTCTCTATATTTATTACAAAAAGAGAGGGGTTTATATAGGCCACCTCAATACATGAAAATACCAAAAGCCTACAAATTGCCAAGTTAAAGGACAAAAGAGTAATACACCAAATTTGGAGCGGTTAGCATTAAATACAAAAACATGACAAGGAATTTCATTAGAGAAGAATTTCAAGTAGGTAGCTTAAATCAAGAGGCATAGCGAAAATAGAAATTTCGCTAAGGCTCGCAATTTCGCTTAGCTAGCTAAATTTCGCTAGCTTACGAAATTTTCGAGTAGCGAATCGATGAAATTTCGCTAGAACAAAGGCTCAGCGAAACCTCAGTGTCTACTTAAAATCCACAATTTCGCTGAATCTCAGTGAATTTCGCTAAACCTGCGAAATTTTTGCTAAACCTGCGAAATTTTCGCAATCCCAGAGAAATTTTCACAGGCTTAGCGAAAATTGTTAGTTTGCTGATTTTCACCGCTTGCCTCTCGTTTCTACTCATCAATTTTTCTTCACTTTGCCTCGCTTTTCATTGATTCGGGCTGGCTGATGGTCGACACTCGAGTTCAAACTTCATGATTCATCATACATCTCGATATTAAACTCTAAAGTGCTTGAACACCTGCAAAACAAACCAAAATACCCTCTAAATGGCAAAAGTGGTACTAAGAAGACTCTAAACACTTCAACTGGTATAAATGACATGATTAATGCGCAAAAAGCACTCAAAACCTATCTAATATAGGGTTCAAAATTGCACTTTTTGGGCACTAATCACTATTTGTGTAGTTGTTTGTTTTGGTTGTGAAGCTATCAGTTTTTTTTCTTTTTTGTAAAGATGAAAATATAGTCATATATCTTTTTATACATACCATACAGCTCACACTTATAGTTTGCAAAATTACACCCTTTTTCAGGTTTTCGCTTAACTTTGCAATGGAAAATTGAAACATTGTCCAATGCTGTTGATGTTAGATTAATTCCATGCTTAATTAAGCGGATGATCATTTAAATTCTTAGTGCTTTCAACCCTTTTTCTTCCACCTCTAGCTAACCGCACACTTTGCACATAAGGTTTCAACACTGTCAAAACAAATTTCAATTTTCTCCCAAATCTCGCAAAGCCTATCATAATTTCATTTACTACCTTCAATAGGTTAAGGACCCCCAGGAAAAGAAGGCCAATGAGTCTTCCAAAATAAAATAAAAACACAAAGAAAATGAAAAGAAACATCGCAACGCTTTACCTTGAAACCCGAGCACGGTCCGAGGGGTATACGGAGAAAGTCTTTAAAGCCTGGTGCCCTAAGCCAATTGGTTGGGAGTCACCGACTTAGTGCTCATTACATGGATGGATGGGGTGAGGCTTTCATCGTTAGGTTGAGTCTTGAAATCATTAAGAGTCTAGGGTAAAACCTCAAGAGTTTGTGGTTGAAAGATCCTTTTGACTTGATGCCCTAAACCTTAATTGGTTGAAGTCACTCCAAGGGACTTCGCTACATGGACTTTAGTGAGGCCAATTTCATTGCACCCTTGGTATAAAAAAGAATTGTGAATAAGAGTGAGTCCTGATCTATTTAGGACGCAAGAAGTGTACTTGCCAGTGGCAAAGCTTAGTCGGGGGAGAGGCTTTTTAAGTAGCTTAGTATTTGCTGAAACAATGCTACAACATCTTAGATTGGGTAAAAGTTCCGTGCTGGATTTTCTAGGAAAGGAAATACTTTATGTTAATTTTCGTATAGACATTCATTCTCTCGAGATGCATATTGGGCAAGGCTTCAATGATTCTACGAGGGTCAGCATTACCATTCACATACTTTTGAAATACTCATTTTTTTAGAACAAAATTTTGCTACTTTTGTTTGCTTTCTCATTTTTTTATTGCTATGACCATAAATGTGTCGGTTTGGGGGAGTATTAGTGCCCAAAGAGTTCTATTTCGAGCCTTATTTATTATAGGTTTTGAGCACTTTTTGTGTACATATCAACCGAATTAACCCGATTTGCACATTAAGGTCCTCACTTATTTACCGATCGCGTTTGTATTAATTTTATAGTTTTGCAAGCTATTTATACCAAATTTGCTGAGCCGATCCAAGGACTAAGAATTCGAGCCGAACTTCAAAGATTCCAGATCGTAAATAAGAAGGAAAGCAAAGAAAGGGAAGAGGCAAGGAAAATGAAGTGCATGTACTTCATAAATGCGAATATTTTGCATCCCGCCAATTTTCGAGGGTGCAAAAAGTTGCTCCCGCATTTGTGATTTTTTTGTCTTTGATCCTAGCTGATTCCCTTTTATGAATTTTTCCAATTTTATCTTCAGTGTATTATGGTATTGAATATATTTTTGTATTTTTGTTGTTATAACTCATATAAGCTCAAACCAAATCTTGTAGAGACATTTTGATTTTTTTTGGCTGAATACACAGTGTTGGGCGGGAGTTTTCCTGCTCCTTCTCTTTTCTCTCATTTTCTTTGCTTTTCTTTCATTTTCTTTCTTTGCTACAAATACCCCTGAGACATAACCAAGTGAATGGTTACTAAACTCCCTCTCCATCCTTGAAGACAGGCTTACTAGGCTAGGGCTTGAGGTAAAATGTTGGTTTCTGTTTTTAATGCAAGTATTTATAGTCATTTATGTTTCCATTCTCACTCAGATTTAAATCTCTTAAATGTACATTATTATCCTGTATTTAAGTAAGTTTTTAGAATTCAATGATGCTTATTGCTAGATCCATTAAGATTCATTAATGCCTCTTCTATTAGTTAATGCAGATTTAGGGATGTGCTTTTAATGCAGAGCTCATGCTCTATTATTAAATGCTATATTTCAAAATAGAAAAATACAGGTTCAATGATAAGCAATGAATATTCGTTTGAGAAGACAGGTTATCTTCTTGATGCGAGGTGATGAGAATTGAGGCTGGACGGCGGGCAACGGGCGGAACAACGGGAACAACAAATCTTTAATTTAATGAAGGTTTCGCGAGCTCTTTCATATTTTTAGTTCAATTTATTTCCATCCTACAAACTATCTATTATAGGTAGTGCTCTAGCCTATCGATGGACAATAGATATTTTGACATTATAGAATAATATTATGATGATTTATGTTGTTTATTAGAATGTCCTTTTGAATAATATTATTAATTATTCTAAATGTCCTAATCGGTTATTGTTATGGAACAATGAATTAAGATTAGTATAAAGTTTGATTGATATTCATACGAATATCTCAGTGATGAGATACAAATCAAATTTATATCTATTTGTTATAGTTAAATATTTATTAACTGTTCGACCAAATGACATATACAAATTTATAACATTATTACCAAAGGACTATTGTCTAATCCCCGGCAACAGAGTTATAGAACTTGTTGTGTTCCTTTGTTCTATAGACTTAAGACCCCTCAAATTAACATAGTTACAAGAGTCTTACATTTCTCTTATATCCATGTTATTTTGGATACATTTGCTTGACAAAATAATTTTCTCTTAATATTCATGATTTAAAAATAATAATGTCTATAGACTGGGTAAGTGCAAAGGTCGTACAAGTAGTAAAATTTGAATGTAAGTCCGTGTATCATTCTGGCGCAGATCTCAAGAATTCTCAATCAACTACCCTAACTACTCGAACTCTTATACTATTTGACCTTGATAAAGTAAATGGAATCTACTTAGTAAACCTTAAGATGTAAAATCTAAAGATATGTAAACTAAGAACAAAATAAAATATAATAAAATCTAAAATAAAGAATTTAATCGATCAATATCTTTAAAGGGAGCATTGAAACCACGCTATCAGAAACTTCAATTCCCGCATACTACTCGTAGTTTTTACTTCTTGAACCATTTGAAATTTGGCCCAAGGACGATGGTAGTGCACTGGATCTCTCCTTAATCTAAGACTTTCATTATCCTCACCTTCCCTGCTTCTTTCAAAACAGAGGATTATAATATTACTTGCACTCAGTTGTCTTTTGCTTTAGGTATTTTTCTTTTTCAATACTTCATATCTAATACTGGACTGCAAACCTTAGCTCCTAAGACATAGATATAGCAAGGGCTTTTTACACTTCACTGGTTTCTCTTCCTCCGAATTGAAATGCTTCATTCGCTCCTTGATTGGGGATCCTTGCTAACACTCGGGATTTCATTGAACTCACTGCTCACTAGGTAACTCTCTGCTTGCCTTAATTGATAAGTCATTCAACTCATTCTTTGCCTTCAAGTGAGAAGATACCTACTTCCATTGCACCACAGAGGTCATTAGTTCTCTAATATCAGGTTCGCATACCCTCAAGAAATTGTTCACCACTCTCAAGATTGTCTTCTCTGTGTCACTCAGAGGGCCCCCTGGAAATCAGAGCATGAGACAATCCTACATGGTATAGACAATCGATACTGCATCAAGACTTAAATATTTAGAACCGGGAAATACATTTACAAACCGACAAATAGAAGTTCAAGGACCTTCACAGAAAGATGATTTCAACAATAGAGTTCTTTTCAATGGAAGTGAGTGGGATTAGTGCCCGTATGCTATTTCGAGCCCTATTTAAGATAGGTTTCAGTGCTTTTGCGCACTAATCATATGAATTAAGCCAATTGTCGCGCATTTCCACCTTCAGCGCTTCCGACGAGCCGAGATTGTTTCGATAGTTTTGTCGGTTCGAACTTTACAAGAAGCTCGCTTCTTATTGTGCCGAATGCGAGAATTTCGATGATTTCAATTTAATCGAGGTGATGAAATGCCAAGATGCAAAGGAAGAATTAGACAAAAAGTGATGAATAAAAGTGCAGAAGTGACACAGAGCAAAACAGGAAGCAAAGAACAAACCAGGATTTTCGCCATGATTGCTTAAAATTCTCAGTTAGGATTTTGCACTCATAATCATAGCGAAATTCGCAACCTATACCGAAAATTTCAAGAGAAAGCTCACTGTGGCTAGCGAAATTTCGCTTAGCTAGCCAAATTTCACTAGCTGTAATAAATTTCACTGCTGCTGGGGCTTGTGGCTCAATTTCTCGCTTATTCACAAAAATTACGCTAGCGAAATTTCATAGCATAGCTAAATTTTCTTATACTAGCACTCATTTTACAAATAAACAACAAATTTGTTTCTGGGTGTGTTTTTGATTCCAAAACGACCACGTTTTGATAAATTACCATCTTGTCCCTATTGTAATTTCATATTTTAGGTAATTTTGTCATTTCACTGCTGGTTGGCTATATAAGCCCCCATAACTGTAAACTAATAACTTTTCCATTAATACAGTTTTCCCGCAGCTTTTCATTTTAGGTTTACTGCTTTCTCCTTTCTATCATTTTCGATCAGCTAAATTCACCTTGAGATGATGAACTCATGGGATGCTTCGGGCTACATCCATAGCCTTGAAGAGGAGGGTGATTAGTACCCAAAAGTGCTATTGAGCCCTATTCGAGATAGGTTTTGAACTACACTAATCATGCTTCACTAAGCCAATTGAAGTGTTACAGGTTTACAGGTTTTTGCATACCTTGGGAATTCAATATCGAGATGTGTTGAATAATGAAGATCAAAACTATTTTCCACCATCAAACATCATGTAATTCAGCCAAGTAATGAGCAAAGTAAAAGAAGAAACGATGCAGCTGAGGTTCAGATGCGCAAGAAGAACAGCAACCCGTAGATTTTTGTTACGATTGCGGAAATTACCGGATTGCAAAATTCTCAATACATTTAAAATTTCGCAATCCTGAATAGAATCGAGAAATTCGCTAAAGCAACTATCGCGCTCAGCTTGTAAATTCTTAATTCTCGATCTTTAAACATTTCGCTACAAAGCTAGCCAAATCTGCTACAGCGCTTAAACTGGATGCACATAGCAAATTCTTGCATTAAGATCTCGTTCACTCGTCTATGCTGTACTCGGCTTAGGCTAGCGAAATCTCTCGTCGCCTAGCGAAATCGTTCCGCCTAGCGAAATCTCCGCCTCACATACTTTGTAATCAATGCCAACCGGATTTCATTTTTGTGTATTAATTCTCATTCCTGTTTTAACAATATGTTAGGGCTTTCTTGTATTTTCACATCATGGCCTATATAAGCCCCCCCTCAAATTGTAACCCTGGGCAATCTGGGCAACTTTTCATTTATGTAAATATCTCCCAAATGAGTTAGTCTGGTTTTCCTTCTCCTTTCTCTCATTTTCTAGGTTACCAAACAACCCTCGAGGATGACAACTCAAGAGATACTCGCTGCTTCCTTAGCTTCTGGAATATAAGGCAGCTACTTGGTTACGGTACAGAAGTTGTCCTCATGTGTTAAATGCCACAGGTAATCGTATTATGGTTCCCATCTCTCAAACTAGGTTAACATTTAATGCTCATTTCATGCCAGCTAAATACTACCATGCTTTAGGATAATGCATACTATTGCTAGATGTAAGAAATTTTAGATGGCCTTTACTTAACACCAAATGAAGCCACTGTTGGTATTTCAACCTACTGAGCTTATAGATGCAGCATACCCTGGTTGACTCAAATAGAGTGGATTCTAGGTTAGGCTTTCTTAGCTAAACAAAGATCCAAGTATGGCTCTGACTATAGGTTGCTTGTCATAATGCGTAGGATAAAACCCGAGGATACTTGTTTCCCCATGTTATCAAGCTAGTGACCTAACCTCAAAGTTACCTTCACACTCACTTCGCCTTTTTTACGCTATTCAATATCCAAACTACTCACACTGCTTAAAACAAACTAAAAATCCAAATTAAAGCCACCATTTTCAACACCGATGCGAGTCATTCATAGGATGAAACCATCCTTTTGTTCGAATTCTAGACCGCTATATCAAGCAAAGAGTTTCGACTACGGTAGCGTGGAGGAACTTTTAGACTACAATTTGTTGATTCCTAATCACCCTACTGCAAGTACCGAATCAAATGGCGCCGCTGTGGATGGTGCAAACTACGCTTGATAAGTCAAGTGTACTTGTGATCAACATCACAAGTGGAGGACCTTTATCCCTTTTTTGAATTTCAGTCAGAATCGCAAGTTTTCATCACTTTGCACACGTAATCGTTTTGTTTTTTATACATCATTATTTTAGCTAACCATAAATCTCTTTTGCAAAAGTTTGTTTGTGCTATTTCTTGTGTCTCATGTGTAACTGGGTGTTTATGCACCACTGGGAAAGAGAGACAGGTAGATTGCAAAGAATCAGAGCACCAATTGAACAAGGTAGTGAAATCAATGTGCCAATAGACCAAATGGATCCCCACCAGGAACAAAGAGAGTCAACAAAATTCTGAATGAATCCAATGTACCTATAGATCGATGAGGGACCACATCCACCCTCCTAGTTAAGGTCCCTTCCCGCATCATACCTTCAATAAGATGTAGCGTTGAGGCCTTATTTAAGACTCTTACTCCCCACATATCACGGTATGGGAAAATGAAAACCATACACACACATAAGGGATTTTGAGGAGGTTTGTACAACCTTTTAAGGAAGGTATGATGACATGGATTCTTAAAGTCAAGTCATTTCCATCGACCTAAAGGACAAGGCCAAGATTTGGGCTTAACTCATCGAGCTCAGGAACCATAAGAATCATTGATTCGCGTAGTTTTAAAAAAATTCTTCAGTGCTCATAAGACCAACAATTTGAAGAGACAAATTTACACCTTTGCAGCTCAGGATGGTGAGAGGTTCTACCAGTGTTGGGAAAGATTCATAGAGACCATCAATGCATGTCCACACCACGGTTTTGATACATGGATCTTCAAGCCACTTCTATGTGGTGAAACATGTCTCCTGCAAAACGATTATTGGAAACCATGTGTGGGGAGATTTTACGATGGCATTTGATGAAGCCATAAGTTCCCGAACTATGTGGCTGAAACTTCTAAATTTGGGATAGACGAACCGAGAGAAATGGAAAAGAAAAATGCCTTTAGCCAACCCTAGGAGTGGGATGTATGCCTTTGCCGGAGGATATAGAAATGAAAGCTAGAATTTCAACCTTAGCTAGGAAGGTGGAGGGCTTGAAGGAAAAGGCTCCATGAAGTGCATGCGGTGGTAGAAACCTTTGCGCGAGACGACCTCCCATTCACAGTTTCCAACCCGCAGGCTAATCGGGAGAACATGATCGGTGCTCCATCAATGAAGGATTTGATGTCGAGCAAGCAAATGTTGTGCCAGGTCAATACAAGCCACCCACAAACTGTACGATATGGTAATACCTACAATTCAATTGGAGGAATCACTCCTAACCTCTCATGGAGACCTAATCCCTCTCTGCCTATGTACCCCGTTTGCCAAACCACAGTTTTGGTTCCACCTCTCAACACAACCACCTCCATCCTCATCTCACAGTAAGGAACAAGCCATTTTAAATTTGAGTAAGGTGGTGGGTAACTTTGTGGAAGAACAAAAAGGGATCAATGCACAATTGGCACAAAGGATTGATACTGTAGAGAGCACATTGAACAAGAAAACAGATGGGCTTGAGAGCAATCTTAATAAGAAAATAGACAACTTGCAGTATTCAATCCGCAGATCAACAAAATTACGGAAGTGCAGAGAGAGGAAGGTTCTTTCTGAGCATTTTGCCAAATCAAAGGGTCAGTGAGATAGGTTTATCTAGCAATTCGGGAATGGATGAGGTAGAAAGCTATAATTACACTAAGAGTGGAAAAAGAGGTTGATCAACCAATGCCAAAACTGTTGGGGAAACCGGGAAGAAGTAAATGGAGCAGGAGACATTTTTAAAGAGGACTCGTGAAACAGCATGCCACCTCCGTTTCCACAAGCACTTAGAGAGCGAAGAAGGCATCTCAACAAGCGAGGCATCCTAAGTCTAAGGCGGTGAAGTTAACATACCTCTTTTGGACATAATCAAGCAAGTCCACGCCTATGCAAAATTTTTGAAAGATCTTTGCATTGAAGGGATTAGGCATTGAAGATGGCATTTCCTAGCCCGAACAAGTCGGTGCCATAATCCAAAGTAAGAACATCCAAATGCAAGGATCCGGGATCTCCCACGAACGATTAATATTGGTGGGAGTATAGACAAATCCTCCCTTGATCTAGGAGCGGTGTGAACCTCTTGTATTACGTATGCAATGGCTAGGTTTGGGTGAACTTAAGCCTACGATATCACCTTATCATTGGCCGATAGATGGTGAGAAGATCCCTAAGGATAGTTGAGGATGTCTTAGTGAAAATAAGACAAATTCTACTATCCATTAGATTTTTAATAGTGCTTGACACGGAGGCGATAGAGAATGGGCGATCATGTGCGGTATCAGGAGGAAGACCATTTCTGGCCACTGCTAATGCAATCATAAATTGCCGGAATGGAGTCATGCAACTTACATTTGGCAACATGACCTTGGAGCTGAACATATTCCATTTGAACAACAAACACCAGCTGCCAGAAGATGAAAATCTAATGACTGATGAAGTTGGTTCAAATGGTCAGCATGCAAGAAAGCTAAGTGTACAGGAATTGCAGGAAATGACCAACCAGGGTGAGTGTGTTGGAATTGCCATCAGTGCCCACTGAAGAGCAATTGCTCAATTCACCATCAACAGTGAAACAAATTTCAAGGGAGAACCCGACAACAAGTTAGACTCGGCCACGTTTGGTTTGAGGAAGATCATCCTCCCTTGACCCTCAACCAGGTAATTTTGATATTGAAGCTGGTTTGGTGTTCCCCCAAAAGCGAATACAGTTCAACAATTTTTTGCTTTTTGTTTTAATTTAGTCGATTTTTAATAAATTCAGTTATTTTTAGAAAGTTTCTTAACTTAGCAGTTTTCCACATTTAGTAACTTTGTAATTATAATATAGTATCTTATATTAAATTTTTTTATTATAATATCATATATTAATTTTTAGTATAATAATTTTTATTTCTTATATTATTAATATTTAAGCTAAAAATTTTGAAATGCAGGTGGTGATGAAGGCTAAACTCAAATTCGCTATAATAGCGAATATTGAGAAAAGACCGCCGACTTAAGTCTGGGCTTATAAAAGAGGGGAGGGAATTTGACCATTCAATCACTTCGTATTCACCCTCCCCAGTCTTTTCCTAAGCCACCTTTAAAACCACACCGAGCACGCCGGGGTCCTTGCGCCATTGCTCCGGCCGCCGGGTTCACGCCCTTTGTCGGCGAATCCTTTGCGCTCACCTTTGCCCGATTCAGTTCGGTTTGCCCTTACGCCATAGCGGTCGATCCGCGCGAGCCACGGCCGAGCTACCTTGCCGGCAGCGCGCGAGCCACGGTTTCGCGGCTGTTCAGCGCGATGGCGTTTGCCCGGCCGGCCGTCACCGCTAGCCATCACGGTCGTGCACGGTAATGCGTCTTGCATCACGGTCCACGAGCCACATTAGTGCGAAGCGCCTCTTGCGCCGCGCACATCCGGTGCCTAGTCCCCTACCCGGTGAGCCACGGTCGGCTTTGCGATTACGGTTTCATTTTCATGTCGGTGGAGCCCTATTCTGGTGTCTTGTTGGATTCTGATTGTAGTGCGTACGAGAGGTGGGTCGCGCCTGCCACGAGTGATTTAGTACACGGGCGAGAGGAAGCGGCCCAGTTCCGGCTCCGGTCGGCCCGGTGCTCGGCTCACAGCCACGGCGATCTTGAGGAGCCTTAGGGATTCGGGGGCGATACTGGGCTTCGGATGGGACCGGGACCCGGAATCCTGTACCTCGCGAGAGAGCTAGGAGGCGGGCCTCAGCGAGCGCCTGCGAGGCGGTGGTCGTCCTCATCGGGCCCCTCGACCATCGCCGGCCACATGCGCAGCGGAGGCGACATCATTGACTCGGTTAATAAGCTGCCTCCGGGATGCAGGCGGATTGTTTGTCGGGCACCCCATTAGGGGAACATCGGCTTCATTCGAAGACTTCCACGGGGTCATGTCTGACGTCCGACCTTTGTTGGCGGATCAGTTGAGGGACCGATCGCGTGATCGAGCACTATTCTTTGCTACGTTCGAGGCCAAAGCGGTGGTAATACCCCGGTGGTTCTGCGGTTCCTGTCATTCGATGACATCGAGGCGCCTAGTCGCTCGAGCTCAGGTTCACTATCCGCGATTGCGGGAGTGCTTAGAAGCGGCGGACATTTCAGCGGCGTTAGACTGCGGTCTGCGAGGCCAATACGAGAGGTTATAAGGCCAGTTCACCAACACGAGAGATGGTCCCGCGGTCTTTGCTCGAGACCCTTCTTGGACCCGTATTGTCAGGAGCGCTCCGCCTCGGATGCTCTGATCGATCATGCGTTCGGGACCCGGCCCTCTCTTTCCCTTTGCAGCACTCGTACAGCGTGGGGCCATCTGGAGGCTACAGTCTGGGATCTCGGAGGGATGGTTGAATCCCTCTGAAATTTGGTGATGACCTCCACTATTACACTTCGAGGAGAAGGTGTCGTAAGGGCTTTGGCTCGGCGAGAGTCTTCCTTTGTGATGCCAAGACGCTATTATGCCGGTCTGGAGCGCTTGGGCTTCCCGGAGGCCGGTTGAAGGAGATTTAGGTGTCTCGAGGTGCGGCGTCTATGGAAGCGGCGATGGTCTGTACCCATATCATTTATCCTCGGTAGCAAAACCGGGAGATGCAGGACCAGGTGGCGAGGACTCCCACGGGACAGACCGGGCGTTCAGGCCCTTGAACCGGGTGGGAGAGGAGTCCCGGCTCCGCATATCCTCTCCATCTCCTCCCTCCATGCTACTTCGCGCGCGGCTGATACTCTGGCCCACGTCATTCACCTCACGGCGTGCTGAGAGTAATGCACGTTCATGCCGGTTAAGAGAGATACTTGAGGTGTGATGGATGCTATGTTCTTTAGTAGCTAGACGGGGACGGAGTTGGATCGAGTTGAGGCCACTTTGGGGAGGCGTCGCTCCATGCTCCAGCGGTCATGACTCTTCGGTCTTCCGTGCATCCGCCAAGTGGGACATTTCTTGATACCATACCATCATAAAGCGGATGCGTTGGTGCATCCACAAGTAGGACATTGGACAATTTTGGGTTGCCTTCATGACAAATTCAGTTAGTGAATCTCACCATGTTGGTCGTTCGATATATTGATTCAATTCAAGATGTCAAGAATTGACCAATTCGTTTAGACTCAATTAATCACTCACATGTAATTAATTTTCAGACATTTCAAGTTTTAAGGTTAGAAACTAGAGTGCGCCCAAGATGAACTCATCGGTGACGAGTGCAGTACTTTTTCATTTAGTTTCATTCTTATTTGAACCCTAATCACTTATTAGGGTCCTTGAACTACTCGGTGTGCGAATCACGATACTTTGAACAAATCTGAAATTTGTAGTGAAGCGGTGTCTACGTCGGCGGCGTAGCACTACTGTTAACAAGGCTTCACTCCTGCTGAGCTGCGTAGCACCTCTCACCGGCCCCTGGCTGGCGTGGCACTGCTACCGCTGCTCACGTAGCACTACGCTGCGTGGCAAAGCTACACCATGGCATACCCCGAGGTTGCCATTTTGGCACCCGACTCGCGCGGCAGGGGCATCCCATGACTGCGGCGATAGAGGCTCTGTATGACGTTGGTTCACTACGTTGCGCGTAGGGCAGTGTTTGCCTAGATTTTACGGTTTTCCCGCTGCGATTTTTCTCCAAAATCCCTCAACAACACAATAAAATTCTTAGAGATGCTCGATAACATCCTATCATCTAAATAACCATGAGCAAAACCCGTGGATGGATTAGGGTTTTTAACAAAACATCATATAAAGAAATCTGAGGTTTGGTTTATCTTGAAATCCTTTTGAATCATCTTCACCCATGATGCTTGATCACTTAGAAGCAAGGAATGGGGATGATCTCCCACCAAACTCACTTCTTCTTGCAAAACCCTAGCTTTCTCCTCTCACTCTCTCTCAAATACGGTTTGTGCTAAAAAAATGAACATTCTAAGACCACATTTGGTCTTATTTCCCTATTTAAGTGTAAGGTCATGTTTGGCTTACACACAAATTCCATTTCTCATTTTTCTCCTTTTTGGTCTTTATTTCACTTTCATTTATCATTTAATTTACTTTTCCATTTAAGCTTATTCTAATCTTGACCCTTAGGTCCTTATTTTTCCAAAATTCCAAATTTGCCCTTTTTCACTAGGGTTTATTTACGGGTTCAATCAATTTCTCATTTTAGCATATAATATTTAATCATATGCTCACAAATTCATTTTCAAAATTTATCAATTTTTCGAACAAACCCAGAAGTTTATTCAGTTCAACCTACTATGAATATATAATAAAATTATTATAAAAATTCTAGGAGTATTATTTTGAGAATTACAACTCTTCCCATGAAAGAATTTTGTCCTCGAAATTTACCTTATTTAAACGATTCACGGATATTGTTGCCACATCCATTTCTTCACTTTCCCAAGTAAAGCCAACGGTTTTTTGGTTTCTCCACAACACTTTGACTAAATAGAATCTTCTTGTTTATGATTCTTTCTTCCAGGAGCCAAGATCTCCTCTTTTGGATCTTCTTCATATGTCAAATCCGGTCTCAGCTCAATTGTCTCGAGTAGGCTTCTACATTGGATTGAGTCGATCGGTACCTCCTCAACTTGTCGAAACATAGGAAAACATTATGGATCTTTTCCAAGTCGGAGGTAATGCTAATTTATGCCACTAGACCCACTTTTTCGATTACTTCATATGGTCTGAATAAACCTGAGGCTCTGGCGCGCCGCCGAATCTCATTACCTTCTTGCAGGTGATACTTTTAAACCTGCAGCGCCGATCTCATATCGAATATCTTTTCTTTTCGCCGGCATATGATTTTTGTCTACTCGATGGCCAATTTCAATCTTTCTCTAATCATTTTGGCTTTGCTAGTCCTTGTATCAAATGGGGCCAATCACTTTCTTTTCACTCAATTCCGTCTAACGGTGTTCCATTTCTTCCATATAAATCCTCGTAAAAGTCAATTCAATACGATTGGAAGCGTTATTGTACACAAATTCAACTAAAGGAATGTGTCGATCCCAGCTACCCTCATGATCGATCACATAACTCCTTAACATATCTTCAAATTCGGACCACTCTCTGCGATTGTCCATCAGGTCTATAGGTGGAGCGTTGTCTTGAAATTGGTCAGTGCCCCGAGGCCTCTTGCAATTTTCCCCAAAATCTCAAAGTAAACCTCGAATCTCGGTCAGAAATAATGGATACAGGAATCCATGCCCAAGGAACTTGATGCTCTACCTTGACTATTTGACACACCAAACACTTAGTTACAAACTTTGATACATCTTTTTTCATTCCAGACCACCAGAATTACATTTTCAAATCTCGATACATCTTTGTGCTACCGGGATGGATAGCGAAAGATCCATTATGTGCCTCTTCAAGTATGGCTTTCCTCAAATCATTATCATCGGGTACACAAACCCGATCCTTATAATACAAAACTCTATTTTCGTTCATTGTAAACTCGATTTCTTTACCGTCTCCAATTTGACTCCCTATGACATCAATTTTCTCATCTTTCTTTTGTGCCTTTAGCACTCGATTCAAAAAAATTAGTCTCGCTATTAATTCTGCCACTACTGTACCGTTGTTTGTGAATGACAAATGAGCATTCAACGCTCGAAGAGTTTGCATTGACTTTCTACTCAAAGCGTCGGCCACTACATTGGCCTTTCCCGGGTGATAATCAATCATGCAATCATAATCTTTTATTAATTCCATCCATCTCCATTGTCTCAAGTTAAGCTCTTGTTGTGAGGGAAAATACTTAAGACTCTTATGATCGATGTAAATGAAACACTTTTCTCCATACAAATAATGTCTCCACATTTTTAACACAAATACAATTGCGGCTAATTCCAAATCATACATGGGGTAGTTCTTTTCATGCGGCTTCAACTGTCTTGAAGCATAGGCTACCACTTTACCCTATTGCATTAGGACACATCCAAGTCCATTTAGTGACACATCACTAAAGATCACATATTCTTTACCATAGGTTGGTAGAATGCAGAAACCCGAGCCTGGTTAGAATGCGCTGCTTCTTCCGCTCACTGACATTTTATTCCTTGCTTTTTGTTTTGGAGCAATCTCGTCGCCTTCGGGGCTGCGGTCGCAGAAAACCCTTAAGTGTCTTACAGCAGTAACGCACTTTGGCGTCGGAAACTCGCGCCATAACATTTCTTGATTTGTTTCGTTTCAACAACCGCTTCTAGCCTCACGGATCCTTTCGGTTCGCCTTCCGATACAATGTGCGAAGACGCTTATTAAACTGAAAGCTCTTACTGCGCCCACTTTCGGTTTGCTATCGCGCCACGCTTCTGAGTCTCTAATACTACCGGAAGTTAACAGCCGCGTGATTTTTCGATCTTAAATACACGAATATCTGTCTATGAACACTTCCGACAAAGCGATCAGATCACGATTCGGAGAAAAGCCACGATTTATTAGGTCCGCCAAAGCGGCTAAAGCGACATGTCGAACCAAACGACATTTACAAGACTCATAATGTCCATATCGTGTTCTACACAGTCGCCTTTCTTTTATCTGCATCTTTCCTTAAATGCGATGATACCACGGTTACCGGTCAATCTTGAAAGATACTTTCACGCTCAATTGGTCCAAACCGTCATCGAGTGCGGGTGTAAAACGCGACTCTTTCACGGTCGGCGTTGGAGTTCGCCTATAATTGATACATAACCTAAAAGCGTACCATCTTTCTTTTTAACCGAGAGAGCGGAGATCCCCATGGTGATGCCCGACGATAAATCCACCTCGCGCAGTTCCTTTAGCGCAATTTAATTCTTTTAGCGTGAGCCGTTCGGTATGGTGTAATGGATCGGTGGCGCCAATTTTTGCGTATTCATGTTGGCACGATCGCTGCGCGGTAGGGATATCGTTCACTGGGCGCGCCTTGCGGCTTTCAATAACGCCACTGCAGCCAAATAAACTGCGCGTATTTCTGCACCATTATTTACCATATTGGGTGGATATCAGCTAAAGTGGTTTGACCTCTCGCGATGAGAACTATTCGTCCTCATTTCATCATTCTTAAGGTCACTATTTTCATTTACAATCAGGCTATCATACGGTGTCAGGATAACAAGTCCATCCCTAATACATCAAATTCAGGACTAACTCTGAGTCTCTGAAATTCTATAATAAGGCGAACATGGGTTGATCTCTATATACTTTATTCATAATAACACTATGCCAGGAACAGTTCGTCACCCCAGTCTCCTTACTCGGTTTATCACCTCGGTGCCTATTTTGCTGGAACCGAACATATGTCTTGGGCCAGATGAATCTTGGAGGATCTATCAATGCATGCATAATAGAATCAAATATAGTAAAATTATTGACTATCACATATAGGGTGTCAGTATCTTCTATTGCTTTCATTGCATATGCTCTAGCTAGAGCACGACCATCTTGCCTACCTAAAGTCTATGTCCCTTGTCTCGAACACTTATGGATGCAACACTTTGTCGCCTTCTCAGACTGATAAACTGCCGCCCCCGCCCTCGTGCGCCGCGGCGGACTTGCCCTCGCATACCTCCCTCAGATCTTGTGCTCCATGGATCCACAACCCAAGCACCTCCACTTCAACACTCTCCCTTGTGTCTTCTCCCACATCGGAACAACGAGGAACATCTTCGTCTCTCTGTACACCCCAGGCACTGGCGAACGACCCAGGCCGACACAGTCTCTCTACCGTGGCCTCGAGTCAGACTGACTGGATCCCTATGGTCCCTCAATTTACTTACCGGCCGATGAGCACTTGACTGACCGGGATTTTTCTTTCTCCGTCTTTTATCTTTTCTTTCATTTTCCTCTTTCTTTACTCGTTCCACATTTAGAGCACATGTCATGATTTTGGAGAAATCATCATGGCAAAATCCTGTGACGTGGGCCTGAATATGGTCATTTAGACTGTCTTCAAACTTACGACACTTCTCGTCTTCGGTTATTAACATCTCGGGAGCATACTTGTTCAACAGTGTGACTATCTTAGATATTCGGTTACACTTAATTGCCTTTGTTTCGGATTATGAAACTCGCGTCGCATATTGTTTAGATAGATGCGACCCACATAATGCTTCTTGAACTCATCCAAGAAGAACCTATAACTCCTCTTAGTGGTGCAGCCTGGTCACGAAAACTCACCACCGATAAGCCTCATCTCGTAGTAGTGAGGTTACATTATTCCAACTTCTCTTCATGTGTTAGTTTATTTGTATAAGCATTGCTTTCTGGGCTTCGAGCTAATTCTACCATTGAAGGCTCATCTTCTTTCTTTCCAAGTGTATCGGTCGGTACCTTGCCATTCTCTCAATGGCTGATCGCCGCGGAGCAATTACAGCTGGTTGCCTGGCTCTTTGTAAAGCCTGAGCTAACTGTTGGAGGATACCCATAATACCTCGTGCCACTTGTTCTGGTTCATTTTCTGGTGGAGCATGAGATGTTTGTCCACCTACCACAATAGCAGGACTATCAAGACGATCTCCCTAGTCACCTTCACTTATGGTACTGAACCATCCATGCTTACCTATTAAGACCGACAAGATCAGCGTCAGAGTCATGTCATCCTTTATATGCAAATGCAATGTATGTCAAATACCATTTTCAAAATCCTTTTTCAAAATCGTTTAGGGCCTTTTTCCTAAAACGCCTAAACCTAGGATCCGATAATATTCAAAGTGTAGCACCCTTTCTCCTATTCGATCCCGATTTACTTGACCGAATCGGATCCGGATGCTTGTTTAAATCTTTGATTATTTTTCATTTGTTTTTTTTTTTTTTTTTTTTTTAAAGTGTCGTGATCGAACTCTCGGCCCCGATGGCTGATCCGAACCGGAGTCTGCCATTCGACCGTTTTCATTTATCTTATTAAAACATTTTATTTGTATCATTTTTTTGTGTGGTTTTCAATTATGCTTAAGCATTTTCAAATTATAGCCCATAAACATTTACTTATACAACTCGCTACAAATGGCGATCTTGCCTTTACAAAATGATACACAAAAGAATAGTTCTCGTAGTTTTAACTCTTTGTTCAAGTAAAATATCACATGTTCAAAAGAAATGATATACATATGAAGGGGTATATACTTATACGCCACAACTTTCTCTATGATTATGTGCTTCTTGGTCTTACCTTCTTTCCTATTTACTCGAAACCTGCCCATAGATAAAAACTACACGCTAAGCATTTTCATACTTAGTGGTTCTATACAATTCTATTCCAATTTTCAGTTTAACATGACATGCATTTATCATAAAACCATGTCGAGATTTCAACTATAGTTAATGTTTATTCATTTTCACATGCTTTCACTTCACAAACCCATTGATCATATCAAAATATGCATTTTTCACATGCAACCAATTTATTTAACTCAAATCATGAGATTCAAAACATATTCCTAATGATGTATTTAGTTTACAAATCCCATTTACACTTATCAAGCTCATATTTCACTTTGTCTATACAATTCACATTCATGACGACTTTCATTCGTGAATTTCATTCCTTATTATTTGATAATGTGCTACACATTTAACAATTTCGGTCTCCTATTATGTCAGATGCCGATTGGTGCACCCTAACATGTGGTATTTAAATGTCATACGCCATCATGACGGATAGTCGATTGCGGACATTCTGCCAAGTGGGACATTTCTTCAATGCCATACACCATCATGAAGGATGCCAATTGGTGCATCCCGCCAAGTGGGAGATGGATAATTTTTTCTGTTGTTTCATGATGATCCATTGGCTTAATCCTGCCATGTGGGTCGTTCGGTATATCGATTCAATTCAAGATGCCAAGAATTGACCAATTCGTTTGCAACTCAATTAATCACTCACATGCAATTAATTTTCAGACATTTCACATATCACATTTTCAAATCCATATGCACTTTTTTAATATCATTTCAAAGATATAATCATTCCATATAATCATTTTAGACTTATTTGGTATACTACCAAAACACTTGAAATAAGGAAAGAGGGTTAGTGAACCAACCGGTTGTTTACCATTGCTTCTTCTTCGATTCGGGTTCTGGTTAGTGATCTCACTCATCCCTAGTCAACAATTACGCCACTGAAAGTGGATAAACAATTATTAAACATTTTTAGTGAATGATAAATTTTATCTTCAATCTGCTTTTGGGTTAAGATACTAAGTCTCGCCTAAAGACGAACTCTGCCGAGGCAGCGAAGGTACAATACTTTTTTCATTTAGTTTCATTCTATTTGAACTCCTTATTAATCACTTATTAGGGTCCTTAACTATCAATGTATCTATCACGAGACTTTCTAACAAAATCCAAAATTTGCCTCGTGAGAATAAAGGTCTATGCCGTGGCGTGACTGATAGGGCTTTTCGCACCCTCAGTCTCACCGCATTTAGGGCATCCTATCTGGCAGGGCTACTCCGAGGCTACTGGTTTAGTGGGTTCCTACGCTGAGGCGTAGAAGTCCGTGTTGCCTGTGATTGTTTTCCAATTCTTGACATTTATCCTAAAATCTGTCCATGAGTAGTTCCATGGACGGATTACGGTTTTTCTAACCCAAACATCATATAAAGAAATCTAGGGTTTGGTTCTTACCTTAAATCCTTTTGAATCTTCTTAACCCAAGATGCTTTATCACTTAGAAGCAAGGAATAGGGACGATCTCCCACCAAACTAGCTTCTTCTTGCAAAACCCTAGCTTTCTCCTCTCACTCTCTCTCAAATACGGTTTGTGCTAAAAAATGAGCATTCAAAGACCACATTTGGTCTTATTTCCCTTATTTATGTAAGGCCATGTTGATCATATACAGAATTCTATTTCTCATTTTTATCCTTTTTGTTCTTTATTTCACTTTCATTTATAATTTAATTTACTTTTGCATTTAAGCTTATTCTAATCTTGACCCTTAGGTCCTCATTTTTCCAAAATTCCAGTTCTTTCTTTTCACTTCTGGGCTTCATTTCCTCGGTTCACTAATATCTCATTTTAGCATATATTTAATCATATGCTCACATATTCATTTTTCTTACAATTGTTAGTTTTCCTTAAACCCAAGTTTGTCTCGATTTCATATCCTAATATATAATAAAATTATTATAAAAATTCCCAGTATTTTGGGGCGCTACACGACAAACATGAAGCAAAGAAAATTAATTAAAACACTCCAATCAAGCAAACACACTACAAATTTTTTGTTGTACTTTTATTTTATTCAAAGGAATGGCCTTTGAACACAAAGATGATGAGGATACGGGAAAGGTATTGTTCATTTTATTCCTTGTCGCTCTTCCTTGGTTGTTTCCATCCTTAGATATTTTCCAATTCTCCCAGAGGGTGAGTTCCTTTTCCCGTTGTACTATGATTTTCATTTTTCTTGTTTCGCACATGGCGCAGAGGGCCGCTTCCAATTGGAATCTAGGTTAGTATAGGGTATAGGTGGGTCTGTAACGCCTTGGGGAACTATAGTGTAAGGTCTACAATATGAGACTCGGATTTATGGTAGGGGTATCTTCTTCTTATTGGAAACTGTCTTCATCGCCCGTTTAGATCTTACATTACCTGAGAGTTCATGGCAGCAGCAGCGCTACCATAGCTAGAGATTCCAGATGCCTTGCAGTTTTTTACATATATTTGTCATGCGAAACTCGCTTTGTAATGTCCTAGACTGTTTTATGCAAAGAGTTATATTCAGAGTCCATGCCTCGCCTCTCGTGGCATTACAGAGCTTCACCTCTGCTTCTCCACTCTGTGTCCTTTTTCTATTTCATTCTCTCCATACTCTTCATCCATTTTCTTCAATGCATCCTCTAAATTCTGGTCCCTTCTTCCGAGCTCTGCATCAAAATATTCATCTTTGAGCTGAAGTTGTGTCTTTAGCTGATTATCTCTTTCCTTTATTTCCTTTCGCATAGACATCAACAATTTTATCAATTATGTATGATTGCAGTTCTGCCCTGAACTTTTAGCTTGTTCATGATGGGGCTTGTCTCACTTCCGAGGGTGCACCTAGAATTCAGCTTTGACTCCTCTCGGGAAGGCTTCGGTTGCAATGGATACTGATTTTCCCACTGCCTCAGCTCACGTGCTTTCATTCCCTTTTCTTCTTCCTGCTTCTTTTCCTTACCCTTCCTTTCCGTTCTTTAGTCCTTTAGTTATACCCGGTTAAGGCCGAGGGGAGGCCTAGGTGGGTTTCTTCTGTCCCATTCTTCGTTTACCTCCTGACAGCAGAGTCTAGTGACTGTGGTTGGGTGTGGAATCATCCCCCTGCATTTTCTTTCAGAGTAACCCAAGATAGATTTTTCAATAATTTTTCCCATATTTATTTTGTAACCCTTTAGCAATGCATGGAGGAGGATTGCTTCCTCTTTTCTCACTGTGCTTAGATGCTTAGAAGGCATAAGGACAGAACTGATAAAATAGAACCATACCTCGCTTTTTCAATGTTTTTCAATGTGCTCTCCGGCAATGGATATAAAAGGGGTTTTCCTTATCCCTTTCCATTTTCCTTTTCCAACCGTGAGTAGGTCTACTATTTTCTAATGTTTTAGCTCTTTGAGTTGTTACTTGAACTTAGAACCATCCGTTTGCACCCTCATATTGAACAATTTGTTTATCTCTTCTTTGCTGAACTCGACCCAATGTCCTCTGACATATACTCTTTTTCCTTCTTTTTCTACCATATTCACAAAGAATTCTTTCACCAAAGATGCATAACCAGGTTCTCTATGTTCACCCAATAATTGCCATCCTCTCTTTTCTAGCATTTCAGTCAAAGGAAAGATAACCTTTTTTGAACCATCTTTCAAAGAATATTTCTATTATTCTCTTCAAAACTTCCTTCCATTAGAGTCACGCTTTCTTTCTAAAATAAGGTTATTTGCTCTTTCTTTCATCCGTTTCATCCCATTTATCAAATTTCATCTTTTCTTTTCGATTCTTCTCCTTTATGGTGTTGTTTTTTATTTTTCTATCTCCTTTCCATGTATTCAACTTGCACAGCTACATTCAGAACCTTGTTCTATTTCCTCATTTTCCAAATTTCAATGCATTCCCTTCCATGAGTTCGCTGAGGACAGAATCGTGGTAGAATCGCATAATGGTAAGGTCAGTATTTCGAGCTCTAGGGTTTTAGAGGAATGAGAATGTGGAAATTTGTGAGAAGCTGGAGAAGGATGCAGAGCCAAGAGAAATACTCTTCAATTTTTCAAAATTTTCATTTATAAGCCAACTAGTTGATTCGCTCTCAATTAATGTCACGACAAAGACTGCCTTAGGGTTTGTTTTATCACATACTGTCGCAACAAGCAAAATAGCTGCTGCTACACACTCTTAAATAGAGTCGTCACAGTCGCGACACAAAAATATTTGTTGCGACATTTCCTTTAGTGCTCTTTTGAATTTATGTCGCGACACTGGAGAATTGTGTTGAGACATAAACTTCCCTTTCAATTTGCTTCCCAAGACAAGTGTGTCACGACACAGAAAAAGTGTGTTGCGACCTTAATCAAAGTTTTCTGAATTTTTAACTTTCTTTCTTCATATTGCAACATTGACAACACCCATAACCATACCAATTGATCATAAGTATGAACACTTATTCAAACTGTCAAACTTCTTCTATTCAAGCATAAAAACTCATTCTCGTTTCTTAATTCAATATGTCTTTCCTTGATTTTAAGAATATATTTTTGTTCAAACATGCTAATATCTACTCAACTTCGTATATGCATTGCCATTAAATACGTGTTTAGGGAATTGTGAATTACTCCTCTTTTGTGGCTATTTTCGTATATTTTCTTTTGGAAACAATGTGTTTTAATAAGGATCTTTCTTGAATTTTGCTTTTATTGCCCCTTAAAATCAACAAATACTAATATAAACTACTAATATATTAACTAAAACTTCAAATACATTAAATTATACCTAATAAATTAAACTATTTAAAACATAAATTAAATTTCGTTTGCTACTCTCAAGAAGCTGCTTAGTTTAATGTCCTTTAGCTGACTCAAGTCGCAAAGTGTCTTCAGCCTCCAAAGAATTTCTTGTTTTCTCCTCTGAATCGAGTTTATTCTTCATTAAAACATTTTCTGTAGTATGCTTTATCCTACACCTTCTGCTTCCTTGCAATTCATCATTGCCTCTCAATGTAGTTGATGTGAGATCTTTTGGATTGATCTCATTACTACTAGGAAATGCATTTCTGGATTGGCTTTTTAAGGATAAGGCCAACTTCCCTTCTTGAGTCTCCAAATTTCTCATTGTGGCATTGGTATTTGTTTGAAACACGATTGTGTTTGCTTGGAAATTTTCAAGGTTAGAAAATCTCTTTTCATGTAGATTCAAAATCCTTTTGTTTTCTAACATGAAATGAAGCATTTGATCTTCAAAGGATTGAGTCCTTTTCTGACCTTGATACTCTCCTCTATTTTCCCTCTACTACTGTTGTTCTTGGAACCTGGGCTGAGCATAAGCTTGCTGGTAATTCTGTCCAAGTCTAGGGCCCTGCTGTGCTCCTCCACCATATGAAAATTTTTCATGGTTCCTCAATGCTGGTGTATAGTGTGTTTATAAGCCAGGTTAGCTTGAAGTGATACTTCTTTGCTCATTCACATACTTAGCCTCTCAACTTGGTAGGGCTCTTTCTCTCCAAACTAGATCCCTCGCACTTCTTCAACTTCTTTCTTTCTACTAATTCCCACTTCATGTAACACCCCAAAATATACCCTAGTCGTTTCTACATGTTTGTGTATTTTGTAAGTATAATTTGATCAAGCTTGTGAGTTAACATTTAAACCTGGAAACGACCAAAAGTTACAAAACTTATGACAAAATTTTTAAATTGTTCAAAGAGGACTAAAGTTTATAATTTACAAGATTTGAGGCCAAATGAAATAAAATGAAATTTGAATACAAATGGCCAAGAGTTGAGGGCTTAAAAGAAATTAGTGAAACTTAACCCAAAAATGGGTTTTATTGGAGGGCCAAACATGGCCTTAGAAAATCTGGAATTTAAAGACCAAATTGGTCTCATTTTGGGGAGGGCTCAAAAACGTGAAGGAAGAAGAAGAAGAAGAGAGGAAGAGAAGGAGGAATCAAGCCAAAGGTATGGAACTTTGGATTCTTGTATGGATCTAACCTTGGATATGAACTCTATTATGAATCACATGGATTTTTGTATGGGATTCTAGAGAGGCTTATGAGTTCCAAATCTAGGGTTTGTTAGATTTCTTCCTAATCAAAGATTTATTGAAGGTAGGGTTGTGGCTGACTTTTAAATCCACAAAGAGTGAGGGAATCCTCTGAGAGCTGATTCATATAAATATTAAGCAGACGAGTTGGTGGTTTAGAGTAAACCTCAACAAATCCTTGAGTTTAGCTTGTGTATGGGTTAAGACCCATATTGAAATGATTTTGGAGAAATTCATGAATGAAAGAAGATAAGAATGAAAGATGAATTGAATAGGAAAAGTGATTCCAAGGTAGACTGAAATGGCTTTCGAGGTAGGAAGGGGAGTGATCCATGGATTGAAGTGGAGGAAAATGAGAAACACCCATTCTGGCCATTCCCGGCGTCTTCACTGGTAGCTAAGTTCCACCGGTGCTCGATTCTGGTCATTTTGGCCAAGTCCCACCGGTAGCTAAGTCCCACCGGTAGAACTGAGTTCTGGTTTTCTGCTCGACCAGTTTCTCGTATTTTGCCATAACTTGCCTATTTCTTATCCGATTTGAGTGATTCATGGCCACTATAATAGACTTCAAGGAGAACAAACCATTTAATAGGTATCTCCAAATTATGACTCTAGATAGCCCAAAAGTCACTCATATTAGCTATGCTTCCATTTCCTGCATCACTGATTATAGAGTAAATCTCGAGTTGTTTCAGACGATCCGAGTTTCTAAGTGTTCGATTTGGGTGATTCCAATCGAAATGGAACCCTTATCACCTTAGATTTAAAGGAGCACAAATAACCAGTGTCAAATATGGAGGAAAAATGCATTTTGAAAAAATTAATATCGTAAACGTCCGGTAAATCAGAATCGACTTTAGTTGGTATGAAATGCCATAACTTGAGTTCGACGATCCGATTGGATTGATTCCAATTCCGGTTAACGAAACGTAGATTCATAGAGAAGAATAGGCTACGCTAGTTAAGGTGTGCCCACATAACCATCGCCCTTACGTTTGAGTCTGATCTGTCATGAGCATTATAATGTATTTAATAATGCTCTGCTATAAGATAGTAAGATTATTGAACTCATATAATTGTAAAATTGCCTGAACCGGTTATTGAATGACACGGCACTCTCGATGGGTGCTTGGCACTAGTAACCGGTATTCTCGATTAGTGCGTGGCACTCTCGGCCGTGCCCGGCACATTAGTATGATTACTCGATTAGTGCTACGGCGCTCTGCGGCCAAATCTTGGCACACTAGTACTTCGGTACTCGGATGTAGTGCGACGGGACTCTACGTCTGTCGCCTTGGTGCTTGTTGTGTTGTGTCTACTCATTAAGAGTATTCTTGGTCTAAGCTAATATAACAAACTATATGATAAGACTTCCCCAGATAATGAATAAGAAATGAATATAGTAACGATCTGAATGTACCTACGGGTACATCTGTATATGTTACGCTGGTACTCTGGGATTTACCTCTGTATTTCTCTGTGTACCTGCGGTACTTTTGTATCGTAACATCTCTGTAGTACCTCTGTGGTACTTTTGTATCTTAAACTCTTGTGCTCCTATGGGATCAGAATAAGTATAAGTCCGGTGGTACCTGCAGGTATCATCTGTCGGTAACACGATTATAAGTCGGTAGTACCCTGGGGTACTCGTGTCGATAAAATAGAACAAGTTACGTAGTACCTAAAGGTGCTCGTGTAGGAAAACAATTATAAGTTCGTAAATAAGTATAAATCCAGTCATACCCTCACAGTCTTGTGCCAATGAATCTTGATGCACGTTCTCTGAAAGACTAATGTTAGTATGCGTATAAATTACGATCCCGGGCCCAGCGCGTGCTATGATCTGATCTGTTCGGAGCTTATCATTACCTCTGGTCTGCCTTCGTAAAAGAATAAGATGTCGAAATCTGAGTCAGTTACGTAACACAGTATAAGATCATATGAGTGAATAAGTCCACATACCTATTATAAGTTCAGTAGATAAATGCAGTTCAGTAATATGCATACAAAAATTAAATACCATGTATGGATTAATAACCTACGTATAAGATCAGAAATACCGGTATAAGTTTACGTGAACCATTATAAGTTCTGCCAAAGACAGTATATGCTCGAGTAATACATGTATAAAATCGAAATACATGTATAAGTTAAATGCATATCTAATCAGAAATACATGTATATGCTCAGTAATACCCGGGGATAAGATCAGAAATACGAGAATAAACTACGTAATACAAGTAGAAGATAGTAAGACTAAAGGATGGTTACGTAATCTGAAGTATAAGATACGAGAGTACTAATATAAGTTACGAAGTACTACGGGTACTCTTATATCGATTGGTTTTACCTTAGTACCCTCACAATTGTCTCAGTATAAACTCGGGATAAGGATAAACTCAGTGGTACCTCTGGTACTCCGCGCATCGATGGGGTCGGTATTAATCATAAGTCGCGCTGGTAATTCTGGTGCTCACGCATCTGATGTAAGTCAGTATTTGTATAAGTCTGTGAGTACTACGGGTACTCATGCATCGATAAATCTGATATCTGAATAAGTCTGTAGTACCCTCACGGGTACTCGCGCCCTGATAAGTCTGTGATAAGTTACGTAGTACCCTCTGGGTGTGTATTTGATTAAGTTCTGGCAGTACCTACGGGTACTCTTGTATCGATAAATAAGTACAAGTTCGGTGGTAACTACGAAGGTGCTCGCGTTATCTGTAAGATGATAAGTCGATTGGGTACTACGAGTACCCTCTCAGGTATAAGGAATGATTACGTAGCCCCTCACAGTACTTTTGTACGGTAAAATGTTATGTAGTACTACGAATTGCCACAGCCTCTGAAATCTGATGAAAATAAGTTCGTAATCGATTATACAAGATACGTAAGAAAGAATAAGTCACGTATACAGTATAAGTTACGTAAGACAGTATGTGCCTCAGAAATACGTATAAGTTTCGGTAAGACCGGGATATACTTCGTAGAACAATTATAAGATGCGTAGTACCAGTATAAGTTTTGTAGTACCTACGGGTACTTTCATATAAGGACAAGTTCTGTAATACCAGTATAGGTTCCGAATTCTCTGTGATACCTACGGGTACCTCCGAACTAGTGTCTAAGTCTGTATAAGAATAAGTTTTGCTCCTGCGGGAGTCTTGAATAAACATAAATCACGGGCCAAGATCAAGTTACGTAACTCTACGGGATCACTAATGAATGTAAGTGCATTTATAGTATAAGTCTGCCTTAAGAATAAGCCATGTAACTCCTGGAATACGAATAAACATATAAACACGGTATGACTTAAGTACTTGCTAGTCCATGATATGAATCCGCGAAATTTCTGATGTTGTTATGGTTATACACTTTATTATAATTGTGTATGTCATATTAACGCCGCCTAAAAGTTATAAATGTTTCCCCACTAGCGCGTAAAACATACGGTTTTAATCTGAGTGCTAGTGGGAAGACATCATGGCATATCGCAGCATACGGTGGGTGACACACTTGTAAGGGTTCACTACCATGTTGGGTTCGGCTACGATTTGTATAAATAAGTACAATTTTGTATTTGCCATCGGACTGATTATAGATGTTTAGATTTTGATGGACACCACTCGTTGGTAGTCTTTGATATGCATGATATTTGGATTATGTTATATGATGTGGGCCGTACCTGGTACTAGTATAGTTTTTAAAAAAAAAAAAATCGGTAAAAAGTCAGTATTTAGTCTCGCGTCCGGACTGAGTTCACGGTCTGTAATTGGTCGGTCGGAGTTAGAGCGTGACATCCTCATGTAGTGCGCATTCTTCTCATTATTTCTAGTTTGTTCATCTTTTGCATCCTTTTCTTCTATGATGTACATTATCAAGCCCAAATAAGATCATTTCCTTTCATCTGTTCTGCTCACGAAGCTTACGAATGGAACCTTGTAGGTGCATTTGGCAAGGTCTTATTCCCTACCTTCTCACTATCTCTTTAGCTCCTGGCGGATATGATCTGCTGCCAGAGGCATAATTCATGGACATGATAGAAAATATCCGCCTCGGTGTTAGGTATTCCATGCATAGGACATCTTTTAGCAATCTTTAGGCTTCTCCCGTACGGTGTAAGACTCCTGTCTTAACTGGCACGAAGCAATTTGTTTCTCCTCTTCTCTCGGCCCAGTGAGTGGAGAGGAAAAAATCTATTGATGTATGCCTCCATTAGTTCTTCCCAGTGTTCGTTGAATCCCCGCGGTGGTCGAACCGCGCCATGTCTCTCAAAGAAAGACTAGGATAGTTGAAGCTTGATTATGTCTGGTCTCACCTGACCAGCTTATTTATGTTTCCATACTCATGAATCTCCCGGGTGCTCATTAGGATCTTTAGAAGGTGGCACGTGAGCGATGTTCTTTACTTCCATAGTAATCGAAAGTGACTCAACTTAAAATTGTTTAGCCCCGATGGAAGGTTGTCTCCTGGCCAGAGTACTCTCTTGGATAATAGGCCTCAAAATTCTTCACGTTGTTGGGCCTTTAGGTCTCTCCTTCTTATTCTTCTTTTGGAATAGCTCTTGATCTCTCTCACGATTTTCCATATTTATGGATGCACTTAGCATTCATTCTTCTCGAGTCTGCGAGTTCTCTCCCAATTTTGAGTGTGACGCGAGATGCAGCCACGGTCACTATACATTTAATTCTTCTTGAAAGTAAGCTTATTAGAATCAGAATAGTCGATGATATCAAAAATTTTATATCTATTTAGGCTTCAAAATATCAGTGGCTTATTCGATGCTATTTATTCACTTGTTTTTGTTGTTTTTCTCAAATTTTTGTGGCTCCAGAAAAATGTCAAATTAACATTTCTCTCTTTTGTCATAATATTGATTTTGCTTCCTTTTATCCGTGATGGTGCAAAAGCATTGACCATTTCTTTATATAGATCAAATTACACTTCTCTTGTTGCAAATAGCGATACTGATCTCGGTAAAGGCATTCAAAACTTGTTGACCAAATAAAAACATGTATACTTTCATATTAATTTTTTTCATTTAATTCATTAGATTTAGTTTAGTCCCAATCTTTTATGGCCTTGCAGTCGTACAAGTAATAAAAATTGACCTATAAGTGTGGATATCATTCCCACATAGATAAAAAAGAATTTAAAGTTAAACTACCCTAACTACTCATGTTCCACACTATTTGAACTTCCATTCCATATAATTTTTAGTAACCTAACTAGAAATCTCATGTTTTAAATTTACCATCATAACAAAGGAAAATTTAAAATCCTAGACCTAAAGCCCCGGACATGAACGAGTTATTGATGAAGTAGACAAGTTTCCTTTATACGTGAATTATCAATTCTTGCGACATAATCTGAATTACATTCTCATGCAATTCATGGAATTGAAAATATCAAGAAGAAGGTAGAATAGTTTGGATTCATCACTTAACCATACATTCACTTGATTAAAAAGTCGTGTTCATTCTTGAAACATGTAGCCACAACGATTACTTGTAATCAAATTTTCTGCATATTAGGTCGTTATTTTCTTTTCGATACTTCATACCCATTTCTTATATTGCGGATTTCTTGCTTCAAAAAGCGAGCCATTTCGGATCTGAGAATGAATGATGTCATCATAGAGATCTTAAAGTTCTCTCTTTCCTTGATTGAATTTAAGCAAACCGCATGATCTGATCATTCTCGAAGACAGGAAATCTACAATTGATTAAATTGATGAATCCCTCGACTAATTCTCATCACCCAGTAAATTGATGATTTATCTAAGTAATCTTTTAGAAGGCTCATGGTTCTTCAATAATAGTCATACCCACAAGTAGCACCCTTCTCTGAGAATCTCACAACTTCATGTCCTCCCGGAGGGACTCTTGGAAATCGAGCTAGACACGGTCCTTAGTGGTCTGATTACTAATGTTTGGGAACAATTCACTTCATAAACAACACCATTCAAATAAATTCTAAATTTCAATATCGAAAATCTCTTTCTAATGATACAGGAAAAAGACCATAACTAACATGGAATCTTTCCCGAGGCGGAAGTTGGGTTTACAGAAAAACTTCATCGCATTAAGCTGCGAAATCACGTCGGGAAATTTGCAATCTGAAGCGTAATCAAGTTGAAAATAAATTCCATATTTTCTACGGACTTCATTAGATTGGCTTGAGTAATGGGAATTGATCTTTCAGCAAATAAACAACCGACTTAAACAATTCACTATTTAGATCCGATAAACAAATTGAAATCCTACTAATTCTAATTGGCGAAGAAAAAGAAAAATAAAAGAAAAAATAAAAATACTAATAATAATACGAAAAGAGTCTCGACTCCCGGATGCTACGGTTTTACGCTAACTTCTTGCCTCGCTTTCGCGATCTTTCTATTTATAGAGCCTCGAGTTTGTGTCTGAATTGTTACATTGTGGATGCTCGAAATTCGCGGTGCATTCGCAGTCGTGACACGAAAGTGTTATTCGCGATAGAGTTTTAATTCTTTTGTTGCGATTTGTGCATTGCGGTGGCCCGACGATACATCGAAATGATATTTGTTTCTTCAGCATGTTGTGCGTGGCGACAAAGTTTCACTAATTCGACATATCTTATTTGGCTCTTAAACAATTTCTCTCTGAGGTTGTCATTACGTGTCCGTTTCTATGTGGCGACATTCTCTATTGTGTTCTTGGAAAAAATTATGTTCGCAGCGTGTAATTATGTTGCGACATTGTTATGTCGACTTCCTCAAAAGTATTATTAGCGACCGTATTTAAATAACATTTCTGTTGGTTCTTATTTACCCAGCAATGTTTCTTGTATTTGTCGGCATTCACATGCGACTAGGAAAGTGCGCCAGCGACATAGTCTTGTCTCCGCTTAACGATTTCTTATTGCGACTGTTTTATGTTTGACATAGTCTATTGGTGTTGTAGATGTTTTCTTTCGCGACCTAGTTTTTCATGATGGACTTGCCTTGGCTCGTCTTTGTGTCCGCGACCAGAAGCTGCATTATGTAAACAGACTTCTCTTCACTGTGTTGGAATCTTTGTCCTGCAGATGTACAGAAAAGTCTATTGCGACCTTGTTTATGCGTGTTGACTTATTTTTGCCATTGTGTAATATCTACATCGCGACTTGAAACTCTCTTGACTTGAAGTTTGTGCGACATTGAAATCTTTTATTTCTGACCGGGTCGATTCAGCTAGATCGGCGCTCATATGGCGACTTTGTTTCTCTGTCAAGACCAAAAACCTTGTCTCTAGTGTCGCGACATTCATTACCTTGTCACGACAGAACTTCTTCATATAGTGTCTCAACAAGATTTTACAAGTTACAAAAATCGATTAATCATGACGAGAGATTTTATCGCGTGAATTTTGCCTTCTATTTTCCTTATGTACTTAGCATAAAGGCGTCGGGTCAGCGATGTATTCTTTATGTTGCTCTTTGAATTTATTGTCACAACATAAGATGCGCGTAGCGGCTGAAGTCTACCGCTTTCTTCGCATTTACAATTAGCCGTGGCCCCGGAGCTTTATCGTGGCGGGTTCTGGTTTAGACATTCAACATAAAAACATTATTAACGGCATCATTCCCTCTTTGTCTCGGCTCTTGTTACATTCTTCTCATGGTTACGCCATGTGAGCCAGTATGCTGTCGCGATAGATCTTCTTCTATATTGAGTCCTTTGTGTTGCGTAAGAAATATTAATAGTGACAGTTGCACCTTAACCATTTGCTTGAGCATTTGACACACGAGAACTTCATCCACGATATAGCTGCTGCTTGATTGCTCTTTTTCTCTTTCTTTCTTCTGAAATTTTCACAAATTAAATCCTGTAAAACACAAAGTTGGTGAATAATCCATAATTTGGCATTAAAACAGATCTAAATATACTACAAATAAGCTAGAAAATTGGATTAAAAATAGATGAGTTTAAGACTCATCAATCCTCAAACAATTTAACTTTTATTTTTAAGGACATTTTTCTATTCAAAGCTTAGATAGGATAGGAACAAAGGTCAATTGTAAAATTATTCCTAAACATGTTTCTAATCTGTCGGAAGATTTTCAGATTAAGTTCACTAAATAAACAAATAATTATTAATTAAACAATTTAGCATGTATCACGGATATGAGTGTGTCTCAGTCTTGTCTGTAGTTGCGAATCGATTCTGGCTCAGGATAATACTCATTGCCATTCTCTCTTTCATTCTTACGATCCTATATGCTTGTTTGTCATGTAATCTCCTCTAATGTAGCATGTTACCTTTAGGATCAAATAGGTCTTTCTGGCTTGTAATGTATGGCTTGGTAGTGGTGAATAATCCTGGGACAGATTTTAGGCTCACTTTACCCGAATTCTTGACCAACTACACTTTTTGCCTTTGATATATCCTTGATTTCTTTTGGTGTGATTTTCTTCCCCACGGGTTTAGTGCATATCTTTGCATATTCACGATCTGGTATCTTTTTCTCTTTTTCATTGTTCCTTACCTGAATAGCACCCTCCTTATTTTAAGCTTTTCCTTTTCATTTCTCTTTCAAGTTTCAGAATGGATGCAATGTTGGTCTTTTAACTCTACCACCCTTAAAGAACTTTAGATTGATAATTCCCATGCAGTGGCATTAGGGTACTAGTGTGTGACACTAAGAATTTAAATTGTTCAAGGGAAGGCTATAAGAATCAACTCGTCCTCCTTATGCTTTCACAACTTCTTTCATCGTATTCCCCGAACTGTCCCTTTCTGTATTAATTGTCTTTTGTCCTTAATATATAGACCTGATAGGAGTTCTTTGGCAGGATTATATGTGAGAAGGGATTTGGATTCTCCATTGCTGGTTGATAATGATGTTGGCTTTGGCTCAAATAAAGAACTAGTGTATGCTTATGCACATCCTTGGGTAGGCTTTGAAAGGCTCAAGGTTCGAGATGGCTTTAAATCATACACTATTAAATTGGTATTGCCTAGGATTTCACATGTTAATAATAATCTAACAGGACTAGGACATTGGATAGTCTCTCATAGTTGGATCCCAGGAAGATGTTCCTAATCTTGACAAATTCTTTCCATAGTTCTTTTGTTGACCGTATGCAGAGATTACTCGGGATTTTATGATCAAAATGTTTATCGAAACGAATTATAAGTTTAATCTATTCCTCAATTTGTTGAAGCCTTACCACTGTCTCGGGTTCAACCAGTTTATTCAAAATGCCTATTATCGTTTCCATTCATTCATCTACCCGATTCATATATCGATGGTTTGTTTTGCTTTGAGATTTGTTGTTGTGTTGATTTTTAATCGATCGACAAGTTAATTTCGATCATGCATTCAAACTCAAACTATCTGACATAACCATAATTTCGTATTCATTTCAGCAGAAAAGCATCTAACATCAGCCATTGAACCATTTGATCTGGTAGTTGGTTTCTCGATTATTCAACTAGTAATTATCAATCGCCAAACGAAAGAAAATTAAGCAAAAACAACACGAGCATTAACACAAATGAACACAGAATTTACCAACGTTCTTTATTTTATTGATTATTTGATGATGGACATTGAGTGAGCGATGAGGAGATGGAGCGATGGGTGAGCTATTTCTTTTTTATCATGCAGGGAAGGGTAGTTTGGTAGGTCTAGTTTATATCTTGATTAGAAAGGTGAAAACTTCGGTGGACTTACTAGTTGCGATTTACTGTCTTCACTTTTGTTCAAACCACTCCATTGTTGGTGCTTGATCGATTCATTTTGTCTGGCCCAGTAAATTTAGGAGTTCCTCGAGAATTCTACAGTGATACATCTTGATCGAGTTTTGATCATATCTGGAAGCTTTTTGTAGAGCACTTACTCCTTGTAGTTCATGAGTTGCCCTCGATTCCTTGTTCCTTTTTTGTCAAGCTCGATTTCCTTTGATGTTTCTTCCTTCTGTGATCTACGAAACATCTCCCTTACTGCGACATGTTAACCTCCACTTAGCATCTCACTCTTCATAGTTTTGAATAACTCACTTCTTTTTTTGTTTTCAAAGATGACATCTTCTCTTGCCTTTAAGTTCTGAGCTCTTGTTCCTTTGTTTCCCGTTCTTCTCATTCTTCATTTCTGTTTTAGAGCCTTCCTTCTGGTCAGTTCCTTTTTCTATTTTGTCGACCTTTATGTACTCATCTACGAGGATGATTTAATTCAGCTAGTTTGTCCTCTCTTCATTCCTTGCCTCTGTGGCATTAAGCATTAAGATGTAGAGTTATTTCTAGTCCAGGCCTTCGTATATATGATGAACTAGTCTTGCCTTAGGAGAAGGAGTAGTGATGGGCTTGCACTTCTTTTGCCTTTGTGGGGCTGGAAGTTTCTTTTCGAGTTGTGTATTTGTAATTCTGTGGTTATTCTTCTTATAAGCAAACTTGACGACTTCTCTACCTCTGTTTTTAGGCCCTTTTGTGAATCCAGTGAGTGTTAGGGGAGATGTTTTAGGGCAGTTTTCTTTTCTTCCCAGTCTTCTTAGACACCTACAAAATAAACGACCCTCGTCTCCTGACAACGATTGTGGATTAATCCCTTGTATCCTCTGTAGTAGCTTGGTTGAGTTTCAGTAACCTGGCCCAAATTTGTATCCTGCGCCCGAGGATAAGCGAAGTAGCGCTTCCTTCTCCTGTGTATCAAATGTTTGGAGGAAGAATAGTGAACTAAAGTAAACGACCTTGCTTTTCAAGCGATGCCCCCGAGTGGATTCATGCGGGTTTTTCTTATTGGAATTCCACTTCCCTTTGCCATTAGTCAGCAGATCTACAATCTTCTGGAAGTTAGGTGTTTTAACCAGTCTTTTGAATTTAGACCCATCCTTCCTCTCTTGAGGTGAATGTTTTGATTTATGATTAGTGCAAGAATTACATTTGAACCCTATTTATTATAGGTTTGAGTGCTTTTGTTCAATCGTTATCAAATCCTTGATTAATGTTAAAGTCTATTATATACGTCGCGTGGCTTCTATTTTAAGTAGTTTGAGCAGACATTTGATCTGATTTTATTGGTCGATCATGCATAAAGTTCGTTGATACTCTGGTAGGAAAACAATGCGAGAAGCGAAGCAGGAAAGTGAAATAATTCGCGCCTTGTGAATTTAATAGGATCTTGAAGTCAGCGGATCTTGAATTACTACGCTGCCTTGAAGTTATCCTGCTTCCCATTTTGGCCCGGAAACAGCCCGTTTTTGTATATTTTCCAATTTTACCCTGACGTGTCACTTTTGGCTTCGGTATTTGGTTTTTCACTTCTTTGTGAAATTTATACTTGCCATTTATTGCACCCAGATGGATTGGGCTTTTGGGATAGAAAAAATCTCGTAATTACATTTTGGATTCTCTCTAGTCTCTCATTTCCTTTCCTTTTCTCTCTTTCTCGACGAACCTCCTTGCAGGATGAAAACTCGGGGGGTGGCAGCTCAAGTCCCTCATCTCTTGAGAAGAGGAGGTACGGTGGTATGGTTGTGAAGATGGCAGGTTACTCTACGTTTTAACGTGAGCATTTATTAACATTTATGTTTCTGTCTTTTAACTCACAGGTTTAAAAACCCTCGATGCATTCTCATGGCAATGCCCCGGCAATCTTTTGAGTCCAGTGGATGCTTATTATTAGATCGCGACATCCATTGAATTGTCATTTACGAGCCTGGAGAGTGGGTGAGAATGTTAATTCTCCTTACTTGAAGAAACAATAAATGCTCAGTAAATGCTTTCTATCAAAAGGAAAATGTATTATGGGTTAGTTTTTAAATTTAAATGAAGATCCAGTTCGGGAAATGACTATATATCATCTTCCCAGCGAGAAATGAACTACGAGACCTATATAACCTATCCTTGGAGTGCAGACCCGATAGCAGGATTTCTTTTAATAGTTTATTTCATTTTATTTCACCTTACCTTTATCACTTTCTCGACCTCACACTTTTTACAAAACTCCTTAATCCAAAGTGAGATTCACCAGTTTGAAGCATTATAAATCATTTTGTGCGAAGAAAACCCATCCATGTGTTCGATCCTAAAGTTACTATACTGCAATAGTAATGCTACGGCAATAGGCGGAATTTAGGTTATAAATTTTGTTGATTCCAGACACCTACTGTGGCATGAATCAATTTATCTGCTCTCTGCTAAAGGATACCCATCCCCTCTGACATAAAATGTCTTGTCCTTAGTTCCTACCATGTTAGCGTAGAACTCTTTAACTGTATCTAGAACTTACGGGACCTTGTGGTGGAAAAGATGCCGTCCTTTGGCACTACATCGGGTTGGAAGGGTGAGATCCGCGGTAAAACCTCTCCCCGATGAAGTCTCTGTGTGGTAATTTAACTCTCACCAAGCGTATAAGCCATGTCGGAGACCCGGTCGGTAACCTTTTGTTTCGATCTGTTTCTTCATTTTCCTCTTTCTCTTTGAGATTTTTTCCACTATTTGCTCAGGATCTTCATTTTCATCGTCCCTGCTCCTCGGCTTTCTTAGCCCTTTGTCGAGTAGCTTAAGCTAATACGATATTCAACTTTCATATTCCTCATAGATTTAGTTTAGGTTTGGAATCGGGGTTGTCAATTTGAACATGTGTTAAGGTGTTTAGAGATCCTAGAGTTTCGAGCAGGTAAGAGAATTGGTGAGGAGGTGAAAGGTTTGATAATGATGGGGTGGGTGACTCTCTTTTTAGTCTTGGACTTTTCATTTATATGCCCAATTGTGATTCTTGTTGAATTGTCATGAATTTTGACCCTCGAGTTATGCCACAAATTTATCCGTGACAAATTTTTGACCTCGAGTTATGCCCTTTTTAAATTTATGTCGCGACATAAATTTTGAGGCTAACGTTGCTGTTTGTCGTGACATAGATAAAATATGTTACGACATAATCTCTTGGAAACTCAATTTAGCATTTGCAGCAATAAGACAATAATAAATATTTATACGAGAAGTTCGATTAGTGTCGCGACATAACTTATTTTGTCAGCGATAAAATTCTATTACTCAGGTATATTTATTCTATTTCCTGCTTTATCCTTTAACTATAGTCAATCCATTCAATATCTATCTAGATGTGCTTGTGAAAACACATAATAAACATCAAAGAACCTCAATTCAAAATGAACAACAAATCTCATTCTAACATCAATATCGTGTCAAAATATTCAGAGGCGTTAATGATTGGCATCGAAACTCCCCCGGAACTTTAGATATGGGTTATCATTAAACACAGGATTGGGGAATTGAAATCTCCCTTTGTAGTTATTTACGCATACAGATTTAAGAGATACCTTTCTAATGACCTCGATTCAATTCCTAAAAAAAATTTCAGCAAATTATCAAATTATAAATATACTTCTATGATTTAAAACTAAAACCTCGGAATTTATAAAAATAATCATCAATAATGAAATGTCGATTCCTTCTCTTGGGTTGCCTTTGCTACTCCCGACGGCTGAGTTTAATGTCCTTAATGAACATATCTTTGTATTGACTTCCTTTGCGCATCTCTTTGTTTTACTCCTCTGACTAAGCCTACTCTTCCTTAATTCATTTTCAATGCATACTTTGTCTCATCTTCTTGTTTCCTTACTGATTCATCGTACCTCGATGCGGCAGTGTGAGATCTTTGGATTTATCTGATAGCAGGAAATGCATTTGGATTGGTTTTGCAAGGATCTGTGGTTACTTCTTGAGTCTCGAGTTCCTGATGAAACATTGGTATTTGTTTGGCTCACAGGTTGTGTTGCTTGGGAAATTCTCAAGTTCAGAAAATCTCTTCTCCATGCATATTCAAAAAAAAAATTCCCCATGAAGCTATGACATCGATCTTAGATTAGTCCTTTTCTAACCTTGATATTCTCACTTTATTGTTGTTGTTTGGAACCCGGTGATCCTCGCTGATGGTAGTCTGTCCAAGTGCAGAGGCCTGGCATTGCTCTTCCACCATATGAAAGCTCATTTGGTTCTTAGTCTTTGGTGTATGGTGTGTTGACGGGTTGGAGGCTACAGGCTTAAAGTGTAGCGCTCTTGTTGCATTGAGGTATTGCTGCCTCCCTCGACTTTGATATGGCTCTTCTTCTACATGTCCCTCGTGCTTCTGGAACTCTTTTTCTGCCGCCATATGCGGTGTCTTTCTTTTCTCATTGTTCCCGGTTGTTCTAACTACATCCAGCTTTGCTTACATGTGTCATTCTATCTAGTCTGATAAGACCCTTCCCTCGGTCTTCTTTGCTCACGAAGCTTGGATGGAGCCTTGTAGTTGCATTGGCAAGGTCTTCAATCGATTGCGCTACCTCCTCTACATTTCTTATTTTAAAAAGCTCCTGAGTAGGATTCATCAGTGTACCCTTGGAGGCATAATTCATAGCATGGTAGAAAATATCCATCACAGTGGTTAGGTCACATCATATCATGGGCATCTTTTAATAAGTCTCTTGAATCTCCGTGAATTGTAGAGCTCACTCTTCTCCACAGCAGAACAATTATTTCTCCTCTTCTATCAGTAGTTAGAGTTGGAGGAAAACATTTGCTCATAGGCCTCTGACTCTTCCCAGTGATGTGCCTTGATCCCAGCGGCAATTAATCGAGCCGTATTCTTGCCACATCTCTCGATGAAGGGAAGAGCTACGGCTTGATTAACCACAGTCTCACCACGAATTCGGCAGCGTGTTATCCATCTCATAGATCTCCCCATATGCTCCTTTGTGATCTTTAGAGGGGTGACCTATGAACTGGTGTTGCTGCACCATAGAATCAATGCTAAACCAAGCTCAAAAATTAATAAGCTTCAATGGTAGTTGTCTCATTTTGCCAATTACTCATCTTGAATAACAGGTTTCCAAAAGTCCTCCATAGTATTAGGCCTCTGAGTTCTCTCTGCTTCTTCTTCTTCTTCTTCTTTTCGAATAACCTGCAATCCTTCTCTTTGATTTTCCATACTTCTGGATTTTACAACTTTGATTTTCCTCGGATTAAGCAGTGTTCTCGATTTCGATTAATCGAGCATGAGATGCGTTTACGGTGTTCTGTCGTTTAAATCTTCGCAAGTAGAAACACGCACAAGATCAAATGTCGTTTGTTTGGCAGCGGGATACAATTGCATCCATTAAGCTCATAGAAAAATGTCGTAGCTTCTTGTTCTTGCTATTAAAAAATGTTTTGTGATTTCAAACTCTCTATCAAAAGAAAAATGTCTGATCTGATAAATCCTTTTTGGTTAGAATAGTAATATTTAAATTTATCATTTTCTTTCCTCGACGACGGCGCGAAAACTTTGTTAAGACCATTAGTATAAATTTATGACTTTGCTACCAAAGGACTATTACCTAATCTCACACCTTAGCGGCGCGAAAACTTGTTTGACCAAAATAATATATAGATCAAATTTACCACTATTACTAAGGAGATATTATCTATCCTGAACAAATACCAAAAGCGGTACTAGACCATTTCTCGCTGTGTATGAAAAAGATGGGGTGTTCTTTCTTTTGAAAATAACTCATTTAAATTTGTGTTTGTGGTCTAGATCCTTTGCAAGTGCCGCAGTCGTCTGAGTAATAAAAGTGGATATTTAAGAACCAGTCTCGTTCCCCACGAGAAGGAGCGATGATAATAAAACTAACACTACGCAACCTACCAGAATCATTTACCTTATTTGAACTCCATTGATATGATGGCAATAGAAGACTGAAATCGCAGTCTTATTTGAAATCATAAATGTACAAAAGTAAAAGTTTAATAAAATTAGGTTCAGATTCTTGAGTGAAGCAAGATTGAATCTCTGATCGATTCAATAATAATCAGTTTGCATCATTTTTGATTCATAGCTCAACTATTAATTGGAAGCGAGTTGTCGGGAGATGTAGTAACATAGTTTTGGTTCCTCATTATACTTTTCACTAATTAAAGGTTCATATTCATTTATGAGACATGATTCTAATCAATTACTTGTAAATATATAACCCTCTTTCTAAGTTTTAAATGTTTTCCTTTTCATTCTTTATTACCGGATCTTAGGACTAAAGAATTGTTGCCTATGGATGGGGATATTTAAGATTTCTCCAATTTGATTGACCTCATCTACTTAGTGTAAATTCCATCTCCTTCATTAGATCTCATTAACACAGAATCGAATCCAATTCCTTCTGGAGGAAGACCTTAGAGTGATTAAACAAATACTTCATTCGCCCTATCTTAACTTATAAGTAAGTTAGTCTATCACCAGAGTAATCCTTCAAAGTTCAGTTCCATAGTATTAGTCTACCATACCCACAAGGAACTACTACACACTCTCAAGATTCTCCATCTGTGTCGGGGCCTCATGATCAGTTAGATATATTTGCTTGCATAAATTTAACAGTACTAGTATTGAGAACAAATAAGAGATTTATAAACAATACCAATCAAATAAATTCAATAATTATAACTAAAGCTTTCTTCACCTTATGCGTAAGTAAACTATCATCGTATTTGACTCTAGTGAGCTGACTTTCAAAGCGGGTTTTACTCTTCTCCCGATGACTAACTAATCGGAAAAGATTTACAGAATATGCAGTGAAAAATTACTCTAGAAACCTTCCAACATCCATTAAATCAAACGGTACAAGAAAGAAATTTATAAGAAATACCAGCTTAAAAAATTTTTGCTTGATACAATTCCCAAATTCAAAAAATTACAAAAGAAAACTATGAGAATAAAATTATACTAAGCTAAATCTACTAAAATAATAACACCAAAAATAAAAAATAAGAAATATAGTCTTCCTTCTTTAAATCTGAATTACTGCCAAAAGTGTTGACCAATTCTTGTATAGAGATCAAATGTATGCTACTGTTCCCCAAGGACTATTATCTAATCCCCAATAAAGGCACCAAAAACTTGTTGACCAAAATAGAACTTATGGACCAAAAATTTAATTTTGTCATATCACATGATACACAAGTCTGTTTTAGTAATCCAAGTGGACCTATAAAGTGGGATATACGTTCCACCGAGTTTAAGGAATTCAAAGTTCCAACTACCTGACTACTCCAGAGTTCTTTCTTTTGAACTTCCATTTCATAGATTTTGAGACCACAACTAAGAATTTCAGATTATTGCTGTGAAATTTATAATTCTACCTTACTCATTTATTCTATTCTATCCTTGAATTGGAATGCGGGGGTGTCAAAGAGGCAAGGTAGTATAGTTTAGGTTTCTCCATAACCATACAATTTTCTTGATTAGAGATTCATTTTCATTTCTGAAACATGTGTCTAACTAATTACTAGTAATAAGATTTTCTTTAGAAGATCTGAGTAATTTTCTTTTTCAATACTTCATACTCATTTCTTATGACTACAGATTTCTTGCTTCCAAACGGGGCCATTGCGAATTCCAGATAGATAGTCTCCTATCCTTGAGATCTTAAAGAGTTCTCCCTTTCCTTTATAATCTAAGCTAACACAAGATCAAAATCAGATATTCCCTCAAGACAAGGAGAATCTCTAGTGATTGACCAGTTGATCCCTCAAATTAATTCTCAATTCATAAGTAAATTGGTGATTTATCTATTTAATCTTTTAGGTTCATTAGTTCTTCGTATTAATCTAACATACCACCCAAGTATGCATCCATGCTCTCGAGAATCTCAACTACATTGTCACTTGAGGCCTCCCCAGAAATCGAGACAAACAACGGTCCTTAATTCGATGGATTATAATGTTAGGAACAATTCCTTCATGGAACAACACCACTCAAAATAAATTTAATGTTCTCAATCAAGAAATCTCTTTCTAATTGTGCGGGAAGGAGCCGCGCTAACATTAGATCTTTCCTAGCGGAAGACATATTTCTCAAAAACTCAATCTGGTAATAAATCTTGAGCAGTGAAATTTCCAATACAATTGTAATCAAGCGAAGAGCAAAATTAAACTTTCCTCCCACTTTATTAGGATTTAAGCGATGAATCGAATTGATGCTTGACAATTTAGCTCATTTTGAAACTTAAAACAATGCCTTTGTTTCAAGTCAAAGTAAAAATTTAGTCCACTAAAATCTAATCTCTGAAGAAAGAAAAATAAAAGAAAATAAAAAAAGAAAAATATAATACAAAAGAGTCCTCAACCAGATGCTCTGGTTTTTCCGCCGACTTGACTACCTCGCTTTCCTTAAATGGTTCTATTTATAGATCCCCAGAAGTTTGGGCCCTAAATTCGAGGCTACATTGTGGATCCCCAAAGTCGAGCGGATTATTCTTAGTGTGACACGAAAGTGTTGTTGTGACAAAGTTTTAAATTGTTTATTTACCGATCCTCACAATTGCAATTCCCGGTGTTGTCGCGACATTATTTGTTTCTTCAACATATTTATTCTGTTATGACAGATCTTTCTTTGGGCCTTTAATACTTTGTCCTGCAAGGTCTGTCATTCTATCAATTCTATGTCGCGACAATCTTATGTGTGTTTACTGGAACAGTTATGTTGCGACATTGACAATTGTGTTGCGACATTGTTCCTGTGTAGCTTCTTCAAATTTTTGTCACGACCCAGTTTTTATGTCACAACAACATTTTGTTGGTTCTTGTTGCAACAATGTTTCTTGTATTGTCAGCATTTCTATCGCGACCAAGAAAGTCTGTCACGGTAGAGTCTTGTCGCCACTTAACCTGATTTCTTGTTGTAGCTTCATTTTTTTGTTGTGACATAGTTTATTGGTGTTGTAGATGTTTTCTGTTGCAACCCGGTTTTTATGTCGTGACAACAATTTTTTCCACTAACTCATTTTTGTGTCGCAACCCAGTTCTGTTATGTCACGACAAGACTTCTCTTCCTTGTGTTGGAATCTTTGTCGCAACATAGAAAAGTCTGTCGTGACCTTGTTTATATGTGTTAAGCATATTTCTATGTCGCGGCCTTAAGATCCCTATCGCGACATTGAAACCTCTTGACTTGAAGTATGTACTGATGAGACTCGTTTGTTACCTCCAGGTCAGTTCACTAGAGTCAACATCACTTGTCATGACACAGCTCTCTGTCGGGACGAAACCTTGTGCTCAGCGTCGTGACATTCCATTGCAATGGCGGCGAACTTCTTCATACATTGTCTCGTAAACAAGTTGCGATGTCCAGTGTCGCTACAAAGAAGAAGATTATTATATGACATAGATTACCGCCTTCTATTTTTCGATATCACTTAACATAAAGCGATCTATGTAATATTCTTTGCTGTATTTGCTCTTTAATTCTTATCACGACATATAATAATATTATACGACCATACTGCTGCTCTCTTCTATTTTAGTGCTCCTTGTGAAACTTTTATATTGAGATAGGCTCTTCCCGATGGTGACATCCAAGCGACCGTGCCAGTATGCGCGTTCATCCTCTCTTTGTCAGTTGACTTGTTACATTCTTCCCATAATTACGTCATGACATCTCTTGTCTTTTATTGTGGCGTAGCTCCTCTTCCTATATTCAGTCCTTTGTGTTCAGACATAAATATTATCGTGACATATTTCCTTAGCCATTTAGTAGACATTTTAGACACACGAACTCTATCGCGATATAGTCTGTAGTGTCTTTTTCTTCTTTCTTATACTTGAAAATTTCCTCCTTTTTAATTAAAACACATAGCTTAAAGTTAGTGAATAATCCATCGATTGGCATTAAACATAACTCCATCTATAAATATTAAACTCAGTTAAAAAATAGTGGTTTAAGAACTCATAAAATTCCCCAAACTTTTAAAGTTTTTACTTGTCCCCAACAAAGAAAATAAAATTTTGTTTGTTGCCTCGAAACAATTAGCTTTATTTTTAAGGACATTTTTTACTTTCTGTACAATCCTTTTTAATCGGCTGTTGAATTGAAACTAGATTAGTTCTGTATAGTTCAATTAGTTTCAATTCGAACTTAGGAAGAATTTTCAATTACCATCACAAGAAACAAAACTAATGAGTGCAATGTGAATAATTGGTCGATTCAAATCACGATATGTAGTATGCTTGATGGTCTTCTCCCTTTCTCCTTGGAAAAAAAATTACCCTAAATATTACGGGATCAGCGCAATTCTTGCTATATCTTTTAAGTCCCATGTAGCGCATTTTCCTGACCCTGATCTCTCCCACTAAATGTAAGCCAAATAAGCCTGAGATATATTAGGTCTTTAGACTTGTAAATTTTGTGGTTATTAGGTGGATAATTAGGGAGAATTTAGGCTAAGAAATTACCCATAATTCCAGTGCACCTTTTTGCATGTTGTCTCTATCCTTTGTCCTTCTTGCCACTCATTTGCCGGGAAGAAATTTTTCCCAGCTTTCCAGTCTGATCTTACCATCTTGCATACTCTCATCTTTGGTAATTTATTTTGCCACTTTCATTTCTTATCAAGTCAGTCCCTTTAGATAGAAGCCACTTTTGCTTTTCTTTTCCTTTTCAAAGATTTTTAGGAATAGTGCAATGTTTGTCTTTTTAGGCTTTCACCGCTTAGAGAACTTTGGGTTAGCTCCAACACCCAGTTAAGCATTAGGGTGCTAGGTGTTTAAAACACTATATAGACAATTGTTCAAGGAAGAAGAGCCTAGCGAGCTTATTCAATTTGACAATTCACAATCCTTGGCTTCTTCTGCATTCACTCTGCCTTGTTAGTGCTCTTTCTTCCATCCTTCATTCTTGTTTTTCCCTTCAATTCAAAATAACATTCCCCCAATCTTGTCCTTTTCTGCATTTTGAGGTTCTTTTCCTTAAACCTGGGCAATAAAGGGTTCTTTACTGTAGTAGAATAAAGGAAGGGTTGAGGTTTCTAATTGTTGGTTCAATGAAGAAATTAGACAATTTGGCTCAATTATGGAACTAAAGTGTATGCTTGTGCATATTATGAGGGTAGGCTAGAAAGGCTCAATCTTCCCGAGATGGCCTATATCTTCACAATTAGTAGTATTACTTTCAAAATTTCGCCTTGACTAATAATCCTAATAAGTTCTAGGACATTGGACTATTTGGTATGAATGAACCGAAGTGTCACTAATTTTGTTTGAACTAAGGACTCAAGGTACGAGCCCACATTGCATTATTTTTCGGGATTTTCTGCGGCCTTATTGTTTACACAATAGTCTAAAAATCCTTATTTGTATTTCTAATGATGCATCTTCTTAAATCTGATCATTCATTTTCATTTTATTATTACCAACTTCCTTTTCCAATTAGGGTTAAACACCACAATGCATCTATCCCGGTGGTTATTTGGATTTGAATTTTCTATTTTTATTATTTAAATCAAATAAAAGTTTCATTTTGATCATCTGATCGACTCTGATGAGACAACACAACCACAATTTTGTAGTGTTTACTAGACATATTGCAACAAATAAACAATTTGATCCGGTGATTTGATTTCTTAACATTCAACCAAGCAATTGGTAATCATGAAGCAAAGTTAATAAATCAAAACACACTAATCAAGCAAACACAAATGAACACAAAATTTTTGCAAACTTTTTTTAATTTATTTAGAGGAATGAGCTTTAAAAACAAAGAGGATGAGGAATGATTACATGTTTAGTTTGGAGAAGAAATGGAATACAGGGGTTTATTTTCTTCTTTTGTAGGATTTGAAGTTTTGTTTGGAGTTTCAAAGGTTAAAGTAGCTAAAAGATTAGAAGGGAACTTAGGAGATAGAGAAATGTCTAGCTTTTCTTTCTTGGTGGTTCTTCTCTCACGAAAGATGATTACATATTGTGTACTCCAGGGTGACAGTTGATCTTGCCTATAAACGAATTGTTCACGAGGATCCTTGAGTTCAATGATCACATTACGTATGTTCACTAAATTTGAATTCACTTGAGTCGAGACAATCGTTCCACGTTTACATCAGTGAATTGTATCCATCTCTGCAGCTCATTATCTCTCTTCTCCATTGATCTTTCCAAATTCCTTGAATGGTGTAAAGATGTTGAACCCCTCTACCTTAGGCATGCGCTTCATATTCTCTTCTATCTTTTCTAAAAAGGCCAACACGTCTTCATCCCTTTTCAGTTGTTCATTGTAGAAGGTATTTACTTTTGAGTCCAATCTTTGCATTAGTGCTCTTTCTCTCCTTTCTATTTCCTCTTTCCATTCCGCATCTCTTTGTTTGAGCATTTGATTGTTGCTCTCTTCTTAGAAGTGCACTCCCATAAATTCCTCTCGATCTTTTAACGTGCTCCCTTTTCTCTCTCTCCTCCATTTCCTTCTTCATTGACACAGCCATTGCTAATCTGCATTTTCATGATTGCTCTAGAACACTCTCTTGGTTGAGACAAAGTTTCCACCCATTGGGAGAAGGAATCAATGAGACTTCTTTTGTTGCGCATTTCATCCCTCCGTTGCGGTTGCTTTCCTCACGGGTTGTTAAATCCCTACTTGTTCCTCTTCTTCTTCTTCATGCTCCTCAGCCCTTCCACAATCTCATTTCACTTCCTCTTTTTTGATTTTAGGCATTTTTTGATCCACTTTATCGTTGAAGAAACCTTGAGACAAGAGGTTCTTCTCTGCCCATATCCCTTACCCAATCCAGCGAATCACGAGATCTAGTGATTGTGTTTGAATGAGGGTCATCTTCCCACATTCTTGTGCAGCTCGATAGATGTTTCCAATTGTTTCCCCACATCATTCGTATCCCCTTGATAGCATAAAACAAGATAATGGCTTCATGCTCCCTTACTATGCTCAGATGCTTTGTTGGAATTATAACAGAGGCTATGAAATAAAACCACACCTTGGCTTCTTCTGTTTGCGAGCCTCTGTTGGTTGATTCATGGGGATTTTTCTTTCTAGAGCTCCACTTCCCTTTTCCAGCTTTTAGGAAATCCATGATCTTCTCATGGTTGGGTTCCTTGAGGAGTTTTTTGTACTTAGATCCATTCTTATGATCTTTGATTTTTCATTACATTATCCTTTCTGGCCCATAGGGAACGCACCCTCTGACAGCGCCCAGATCTTCCTTCAACTCTGCCATGTTGGCATAGAACTCCCTGACTACTGCAACAAAACCAGGTGGTTTGTGTGTGCAGAACAAGCTCCAACCCATTTTTTTTTATTATCTTTGCAAAGGGTGAGATAAGATTTGCAAAACCCCTTTCTCCTCGCGGATTTATGCTGATTCTTCTCCCATAAGGTAGGCTTCATGCAAATGAACACTTTATCGTCTTGAGACTCTTCATCTTTTCGGCTTTACTTTGTTAATAACTACTTTGTCTTTTACATTTGAGTTTGTTCCTCTTCCTGCCTTTACGGTTACGCCCATTTGAGGTTGTTTAATGCGAGGTTCGGATGAACCTCCACTTCTCCTGCTGCATATTCTGCCATCATCTCATTGAGATTTGGGAACAGGTTTTGGGGTTCTACCATGGATGAGATCTGAGTTTGGGGTTTAGGGTCTTTGAATTCTAGGGTTTGGAGATGTCGAAGAGATGAAGAGAGCGGAAATTTGGTGAGAGTATGAATAATGTGAAGCAATTAGAAGGAGGTAGCCCTTCAATTTTTGAAACACTCTTCAGTTAATGGCTCAATAAATGAATGTCTCTCTTCATTTGTCGCGACAATTAATGGTTAGGTCACAACAATAACCTATAGACTTAACTATGGATTTACTTGTGACACATCAAATTAAAATTTGCACCTAGCCTTTATTATAAAAACATTCATGTCGCAACAAACTTTAGGGATCTCTTGAGTTTACAATCTGTTGTGACAAGAGAGAGAAATATTAATGCGTGAAATTTGCTGTAGACGGAAGGTATCTTTCAAACATTGAAGAAAAATGTATAACGTTCCTTTCAATCATTCAATTTGAGATTGTGTCACAACATTCTAACTTTGTGTCGCGACATTAAATTGCTTTTCCAAATTGAGTCCAAATTTATTTATGTTGCGACATAAGGGAAGTATGTTGCGACATTCTTTTTCAACATTGTGCCTAAAGTTTGATATAACATAAAATCGAGGGTCACGACAAAGCGTTTCATCTTGTGCGTCGTGATGTAAGAGCCTAATTTTTGAGTGTGTGGCTCAAAGATTTGATTCCTTAAATGTCTACAAGTTTAAACTACCTTCCAATTCAGCTAATCACCCACAATTCAATTCAATTATGAACAACAATCATTGACATCAAAATACTCAATCAAAGCATTTAAGCACTTAGCACTTGAAAGTTGTCTAATTAATTAGGCTCTAAAATCATCAAATTTCTGGCCCTCGACTATAAATTATTGCCTAAAAACCGATTTAAAGGAAATAAAGTACTCCCATATGGCTAATTTACTTTAGTGTAAGTTTGAAATGGTATGCTTTATAATAACTCCTGATTCCAATTCATCTTCCTTGTCCAAAATAAAAAATATTTTAGCAAATAATAGAACTTCTAACCAAATCAAAAGTAAAACTTCAAAATCTTAAAAGTAGTCAACATCACTCAAAGTTACAAAAATAAAGACTCTGTTTGGGTTGCCTCCTAGGCTTCTGGTTCAATGTCCTTAACTAGACAGGTTGTAAAGTGTCTTCAATTTGAGTTATTTCTTTTCTCCGCTTTTCCAAATCTGGATCGCCTCCTTCGTGCTTCCTCTAGATATTACTTCAATCCTCGACACTTTCACTTTAAATTCACCTCCAAATTCAGTCTTCAATGTTACTGCTCCAAAGGGTGTACTTGCTACTACTGTGTATGGACCACTCCATCTTGACTTCAGTTTTCCTAGAAATAACTTTAGCCTAGAGTTGTATAAGAGAACTTGTTCTCCTGCCTTGATTCTCCGCCAAGATCTTTTGATCATACCCAATCTTGGTCTTTCTGTGGTCAGCGGCCCCAATCATAAACTTCATTTCTTAGCTCTTCAAGTTCATTCATTTTAAGTAGTCTATTTTCCTTTGCAGCTTGAAAGTCACAATTTAGTTTCTTGATGGCCCACATAGCTTTGTATTCCAGTTCTAAGGGGAGAGATGACAGGTTTTCATATACAATTACGTATGGGAGACATTCCAATGGGAGTTTATGTGATTCTATAAGACCACTGATTGCATCGTCCAATTTTAAAGACCAGTCCCTCCCTCACTTGCATTAAATGTTTTCTCGATTTTCTTGATCTCTATTGGAAATTTCAGCTTGTCCATTTGATTGAGGATGATAAGCCAATCCCATTAGATATTTGATTCCATATCTGCTCATGAGTTTTTCAAAAACTTTATTTGCAAAATGGCTTCCCTCATCACTGATGATTGTTTTGGGTGCTCCAAATCTACTCAATATGTTTCTTTGTATAAATCTAACCACTGTGTTGGCATCATTTCTAGGACAAGATGTTGCTTCCACCCATTTGGATACATAATCCACAACTAGGATAATGTACATATTGCAAAATGATGATGGGAAAGGTCCCATAAAATCTATTCCCCATACATCAAAAATCTGCACCATAAGAATTCCTTGCATGGGCATTTCATTTCTTCTGCTTAAGTTCCCCCAATTCACCTTGACCAGCATGCAATGTTTCCATTCGAATAGTATTTGAATAAGTGAGCCAATAAAATCGATTAGAGAATTTTAAGGTTGTCTTGTCTCACATAAGATGTCCTCCATATTGTAATGCATGACATTTCTCACTACAATACCACCTTGTTACGTTTACGGAACACATCTATATAGATCATATCTCACTCTCTTCATGATGGTGGATGATCCCATATACTTCTGTCACATGTCGGTTCTCAATTTCCTCCTACGTTGGTAGCTGAATTCAAATGCGCGAGCTCTGGCTAAGTAAGTTGCAATATACGCATCACGAGGGTGTTGTACTTATAAAATAAATAGGCGATCATCGAGGAAGATTTATATATCTCATTCCCTTTTACTTGTTTTTAGCAATTCCTCTCCAAATCTGAAATGAGTGATCTTCTATCACATTGTCACTACCCTTTATCTTTGATCTCAGATCAAACTCTTGTATTTTGATGCTGTAGATCAATCTTGGCAGCATCTTTCTTTGCCATTAGATATTTAATTGTATGTTGGTGTGTATTACGACATGGGACCCCCGATATATAAGACTGAATTTTTCATAAGCAAAAATACCGTGCCGACATCTCCTTTGCATGGTGGAGTAGTTTTCTTGTCTTGTATTGAATTTTTTCTTTGGCATAGTATATGGCCTTGAATATCTTTTCAGTTCTCTTTCCCAATACAACTCCCATTGCATAATCACTGGCATCACACATAATTTCAAACTCATTGTTCCAGTCTGGTGTCAACATAATGGGAGCTGATACTAATCTGGATTTGATTTCCTCAAATGCAGATCTGCATAATTCATCAAAATCAAATTTTGTATCTTTTTTTAACAGTCTACACAATGGTCTAGAGATTTTTGCAAAATCCTTTATGAACCTTCTATAAAATCCAACATGTCCCTAGAAGCTTCTTATTCCCTTCACTATTGTAGGTGACATGAGAGTTTTTATAATAGAAATCTTAGCTTGGTCTACTTCCAATCCATTAGCGAAATCTTGTTGCCCCCAGTAAAATACCTTCAATTACCATGAAATGGAATTTTTGTTAAAGCTAGATTTTTCTTAGCACCTACAGTACTATTGCTAAGTTTTGAACAATGTTGATGTTGGATCCATAAAAATAAGAAGTCATCCATGAATATTTTCATAACCTCTTCCACCAAATCTAAAAATATAGACATCATACATCTTTGAAGGTAGTGAGGGCATTACATAACCAAATGGCATCTTAAGGCAAAGTGCCATAAGGACATGTAAGTATTGATTTCTCCTGATCTTAAGGGCTATTTCAATCTAGTTATAACTTGAATATCTATCAAGAAAACAGTAATGGTATCCTTCATTTGTCCAACATCACAGTTCGTAAAAAATTGAGGATATTGGTCATTTAATTGGCGATTATTCTGATTTCTGTAGTCTATACACACTCTACGTCACATCATAGTTCTTGATCGTTGATACTTATTCGATCCACAGTGAATCCTCCATAGCCCCAGAACCACATACTCTTTGATAACCAGCACTATTTGATTATATATAAAGCTTGCATTTAGCCATTTCAGTACTTATTTTCTGACCTCTTCTTTCATTACTGGATTTAGCCTCCTCTGATGTTCTACAGAAGTTCTAGGATTCTCCTCAGACAGGATCTTGTGCATACAGATTGAGGGACTGATTCCTTTCAAATCTTCTATAGACCAAGTTATTGCTTCTTTATATTTTCTAAGAGTCTTCAACAATTTTTGCTCTTCCAGCCTAGTTAATCCAGCTGAAATGATAGCCGCTTTCCGCCTCTAGTTACAAAAGGCATACTTCAAATGTTGACACAAATTCCTTGAGTATTAAACCCTCTCATTTGTTTTCTTCTCTGACTTTTTCTTCATAGCTGCTGGACAGCTGTGGTTTCCAACAACTTTGAATGAATCTTTAATTTAAAATTGGAGTTGAAATTTCAAATTCAGATGCTCAAGATCCTGGAAATTCATCTCATTCTCATTCATTGAATTATGAAAATTACAAGTAGTGGCTAGTTCAGAATTGACAGGAATTTTTGTTTCTACAATTTCAAAGTAAGCACTACTGAGTTCTGGTTGTTTTAAACTGTGATTGAGATTGAAGTGCACTGCTTCATCTCTAACCCTGAAAGTCAATTCCCCTTTTTTCACATCAATCAATGTTGCCCCTATTGCTAAGAATGGTCTTCCTAACAACAGTGGGACTTGTTTGTCTTCATCCATATTAATGACCACAGTCCTTTGGAAGACTAAATTTCAGCCCGGATAAACACGTTTTCCAGGATGCCCTGGGACAATTGATGTCTTATCAACCATCGCAGGTCATGGCTGTGGGAGTTAGCTCCCCTAAACTTAATCTTTGAGCAACAAGCAGGCATCAGTTAAAGGCTAACTAAATCACCTGTGCTTTTCCTTATCGGCATCCCGGTGTCGAGGTATAGTGAAAGGTACTGGATCCTGCCTTTTTGCTGGTGGTCTTCGAATCACTGGCTGAGTTCGCATTAGGCTTACTATCCTTGATGACGACATGGTGACATTGATACATGGGCCCCCATCAGACATCTGATTAATCACCTGGAAGAATATTGATCTCTATCTTAAACATGTTTTGAAATCTAGACCACTCCTCATTCCTTTCACGTAGTCTTTGAGGGAATGGGCGGGGATTGTGGCTTTAACTAGCTCCTTCTTGTGTTGGGCTGCATTTTTTTTGTTTTTATTTTTCTCGTGCTGTAAGCGTCTTTGCTCGAGTTTCTCTCTACATTTACCTTGTTTCTCTTCCTCGATGTCTCTTTTCACCTCTCCTTTCATCTAGCTCTTGCCCTTCACCAGTGCTATATACAGATTAAACAGATTCTTTAAAGTTATGCATTGGAAATGAATCCTTAGGCTCTTTCTGCACAGCTTGAGCCAGTTTCCCTATCTATATCTCCATATTCTTCAAAGAGGCATTAGTGTTTGTCTAAAACACAGTTGTATTTGCTTGGAAGTTTTCAAGGTCATAAAATTTCTTTTATTGCAGATTCAAAATCCTTTTGTTTTCTGACATGAAATGAAGCATCTGATCTTCAAAGTATTAAGTCCTTTTCTGATCCTCATTCTCTCCTCTATTGACCCTCTACTGCTGTTGTTCTTAGAATCTGGGTTGAGCATAAGCTTGCTAGTAATTCTGTCCAGGCCTAGGGCCTTGTTGTGCTCCTCCACCATATGAAAATTTTTCATGGTTCCTCAGTGCTGTTGTATAGTGTGTTGGAAAGTTGGGGTTAGGCATGAAGTGATAACTTATTTTTCTCGTTCATATACTTGGTCTTCTCAACTTGATAGGGCTCTTCTCCAACTAGTTTCTCAGCACTTCTTCTAATTCTTTCTTCTACTGCTCCCACTTCATGTGCAGTGTGCATTCTTTCATTGTTTCCCAGTTTGTTCATCATTGCATCCAGCTTTGCTTCTATAGTTGTCATTCTATCAAGCCCAATAAGACCATTTTCCTTTAAACACAGTGGTGCTCCTAAAGCTTAGGATGGGCCTTGTAGTTGCATTGCGAGTCTTCAATCGAGTTCCTTGCCCTCTTACGCACTTAACTACTTTTAAAAGCTCCACAGCAGGATGCATCAATTATACCCTTAGAGGCATAATTCATGTATGTTGAAAATATCCATCCTGAGTGGTCGATCTATTCCATGCATGGGGACATCTTTCTGTAATCTTTGAATCTCCATGTAATGTAGAGGCTCTCATCTTCCCCTTACTTGAAGACAATTATTTCTCCTTTTCTCTCAGTAGTGAGAGCTGGAGGGAAAAATCTACTCATGTATATCTCCACCAGTTCTTCCTAAGTATTCACTGTTCCCACTGGCAATGAGTCAAACCATGTTCTTTGTATCTCTAAATAGAAATGGGAATAGTTTGACTCCAGACCATCCCCAGTCTCACCACATTCGAACAGTTGTGTTTGCCATCCTCATGAATCTTCCTAGGTGCTCATTGGGATCTTTAGAAGGGTGTCTTGTGAACTGATGTTGTTGCACCATAGTAATCAAAGCTGGCTTCAGCTCAAAATTGTTTGCTTCAATGGAAGGTTGTCTCAAAGCTAAGTACTCCTCTTGGATAATAGGCCTCCAAAAATTCCTCCCATCAGTGTTAAGGCACTTTTGGTCTCTCTACTTCTTCAACTAACCTTACGGAATAGCATGCAATCTTTCTCTCCCAATTTTCCATATTTGGATTACAGGCCAGTAGTTCTTCTCATATTCTGCAAGGTTCTCTCAATTTCAGTATCTAGAGGCAGCAGATCTGCTTCTTATATCTATATTAAATTCTTCTTGAGAGAGTAGAGCACACTAGATCCAAATGGGTCGATGATATCAAAATTATATATCTATTTAGGCTTCCAAATATATCAGGTGATTATTCAGCCATGTAAAGTGTTTTTACATTGTTCCTCGCACCACACAGCAAAAACAGAAAAATGCAGCCAGTAAATTTCTCTCTTTATTCAGAATCTTGAGTTTTAGTGCTTTTATCCCACGGAAAGCAGCGTAAAAACTGTTGACAAACTCTTGTATGGAATCAAATTTCTGCTCTTGTACCTAGGACTATTATCTAATCTCGATAAAAATACAAAAACTTATTGTAAAATAGAACTTGTATCTTCATCCAAGAAGATGGGTTTTGTCTTCAATGATTTTATTAAAATTTAATTTGGTCATATCTTGCAAGTGTACAAACCGTCTAGTAATAAAGTGGACCTATAAGTTCGGGATATACGTTCCCAGCGAGATTAAAAGAGAATTCAAAGTTCAACTACCCCGACTTCTTAAGTTCCACACTATTTGAACTTCCATTTATAAGATTTCATAACCTAACTAAGAGTTTCACTATCAATTCTACATCTGCAAATAAAGAAGAGAAAAAAAATCTTAGATCTAAGTGGGTGAACGGATAATTCTTTGGGAAGTAGACATTGAGATTTTCTTTATTTGTGAAATTATCATTCCTATAACATAATCTAATTCTATTCTATCATGATTGGAATATGAAATTAAAGAGGCAAGGTAGTATTTTGGATTTCTCCGCCAACCAGCTACTTCACTTATTAGAGATTCATGTTCATTGAAACATGTCCCAGTCTAACGTTTACTTATGTGGGTGCTAACATAAGATGCAGGTATTTTTTCTTTTCGATACTTATCTCACGCATTTCTTATGACTGATTTCTTGCTTCCCAAAGGTAGAGTTATTCTGCCCAGTTTTCTACCAGGAATGATGAATGATGTCTCATCCTTGAGATCTTAAAGAGTTCTCACTAAGCGATTAGATCTAGTATGTGAGGATCAGATGCATTCATGAGAGCAGAAAGGAAATCTCCTAATTGATTTAATTGATAGATCCCTTAACTAATTCTCAAAACCATGAGTAAATTGATGATTTATCTATTTAATCTTTTAGAGCTAATTAGTTCTTCAATATTAGTCTAGCATCCCTCTAAGTAATTGATTCGTGCCACAGTAGGCTGAGCTAAAATCAACAAAATTTATATACACCTAGAAAGTTCCTACCTACGCAGTAGTCAGCTACTCTGATTATAGTGGTCCTAGAGTCGAACACGAGGATGGGTTTTCATCCTAGAATGATTTGCATAAATGCAGGTAAGACTTTCTATTTGGACTTTTGGATTTTTTGTTTAGCTTGAGTGTGATGAGTTTGTGATTAGCTGTACTTGAAAATGAAATGTGAAAAGTTAACTTTGAAGATTTAGGTCACTAACTTGGTAGCTTGGGCAAACAAGTGTCCTCGGGTTTATCCACCAGCTTTGATAAGCAACCTATAGTCAACCACACATAAGATCTATATGTTGCTTCCTTAAACCTCACCCTTAGTCAACTCTATTTGAGTTAACACGGATAATATACATCTAATATTGCCCTTTGATTTAAACTCTAACATTATCTCTCATCTCATGGCTCGTAAGACCATCTAATGAACCACAGTGCATCTAGCAATAAGTATACCTTGTATCAAAAACTTATGGTAAAAATATTGTAAAATTAATAACATTCAATGCTATTGACATATTTTGAAGATAGAGCATGCATGCTTGTACACCGTAACTTTTAATACAAGAGGAATGACACACCTCTTCTAGCTAGCTTCCTTTCTCTTCAAAAGAAGGAAACATGGCATCTCTTAGTTGTCATCCTCAAGAGGGTGTTTGGCAGCCAAGAAAATAGGGAAAGAGGAGAGAAAGAGAAAAAGCAAAACCTAACTAAACTCACGAGAAAAATAAAAACTTACAAATTGCTTCTCGATTTGTTGTTATGAATTTACAAAATGGGAGAGGGCTTATATAGGCCACCCAATGTATAGAAAATACTGTAAAAATTTATGGCTAATTTTAAGGACGAAGAGTAATACAAGTAAAGTCGGTTGCATTAATTACAAAAGCATGACAAGGCGGTGAATTCCCTTTAAAGAGCACAAAAGATTAATAACAATGAATTTAGTACAGCCTAGCGAGAATTTACGTATTCTTCATGAAATCCTGAATAAGTAATGCAAATTTACAAACGTGTTGATTGTGTGCGAAATTTAGCTAATAAGCGAAATTTATGTGAGTAGAAAATGCAAAATTTATAGGTGGTGCTAGAAATTCTGAGTGTCTAACGTGGTATTTAACTGGAAATTAAATGCCACAAATGGATTTGCGAAATTTAATGTCGTGAGAAATTTCGCAATCTTAGCGAAATTCTGAGTTTCTTGATTCATCCTTTGCATTGCTTCTGTCTCTTGCATGGTTTTCCCTTCCCCTTCTTATTCTTTCTTTGATTTTAGTGCGATTGATGGTGACAATTGAGATTCAATCTTCATGATTCATCACCTGTCTACGATATTGAACTCCCAAAGTGCGCAAACACATAAAACAACCAAAAATAACCTCAGCGTAAATTACTAAGAGAGCTTAGACACTTCAATTGGCATAAATGACGCAGAGTTGATCGCCAGCCTCAAGCCTATCTAATATAAGTTCAAAATAGCACTTTTTAGGTACTAATCCACTAGCAAAAACGTTGCTAAAGTCCATAAATTCAAAAACAAAAGAGATGCATGTAGTGATTTTCAAAAGTTTATGATTGAAAAGTTTTATGTACATATAAACATTACCTTTAAATTGAAAAAATTGGCTGAAGCTTGAAAAACCCACCATGTAAGGAACCAAACCATGCAAGAATAATTTAGGTCAATATTAGTTCCGCGATTCTCAACAATTCCACTAAGTCTAATGGTTCTTTATATAACCAGATTAAGCAAATAAATTGCAAATTTGTCCCCTACGACTACTTAACATGGCCTTAAGTTCTTGAAACGACCTAGATAGGAGCTGGATTACACTCTTAACTCTTTGTTCAACTACATTGTAGGGTGCAATGCTTAAATTCGACTTCACCAAAGATATTCTTCGCGAAGGTCCGTGGCTTTCCCCAACAGGTAAAGTTTAGGGCATGGCTTAGAAAGGGATCGATGACATGAGCTCTCACGAACTTCCACCGGGACTCTGTGTATGACTTGAAAATCAAGCACCTACAATTAGATTTAGACTCTCCTATCCACCCATGCTGCCGAACACTAAATCGATGACTCCCGACCAATTAAGGTTTAGGCATCGGGTTCAAGGATTTCCATCATACACCCCTCGGACCTTGCTTTCGGGTTTCCAAGGCAAGGCTTCACGACTTTATTTCTTTTTTAACTTTTTCTTTTTCTTTTTCTTTTTTTTTTTTTTTTAGAAACGGCATTGGTCTTCAAATGCTGGGTGCTTTCAAACCTATCCTAGGTTGCAAAAGCATACTAAGGCCCGGTATGCAAAAGTGAAAGGAAGTAACTAATTTGACTGACTGTTAGACAATAGGTGTCAGTGTGTGAATTAGCTTAAGGGAGAAATGTTCAAGTTGAGCATCTTCGGGCACAATTGACCAAAAGCTGTTTCAAGCATGCGTTGTTTTCTGCGCCAAAGGCGACAAGCGAGGGGGTTCAAATTTTCATTTAAAGGCAGTCAATTGCCAGTCAAAGCAATTCAATTGTCAGTGAAGCTTGATTGATTGTTCGATTGAAACAATTCAGTAATCGATTGAAACAAAAATTGGATACACGAAGTGGGGCACAAAGTCGGTTTGGGAACACCGGTCGATTCCATAGAAACATTACTCAGGAGGGATCGAGAGATGATCTCCTCCAACCCCTGCGGTGCTTTAGGCTAACTCCATGGTGTTGGACTTCCCGGTATTTGACTTGGTTCCACGATTGAATTTGGGCGAATAATTGGCTTTGGGTGGTGCGAAGGCAAAACCAAAACTTTGCTTCACCTTGGTTGAGTGTATCTTGCAATTCACGGAAATTGACTTCCTTACCAACGACCTGCGAGCACACATCATTAGTCACTTGATTTTCAGTTTCCATTAATTTGTGCTTGTTGTTCAGTGAAATAATGTTGGTTTGTCATATTGCCAAATGTAGTTGCATGACTCCATTTCGGCAATTGATTGCATTAGCGTGGCGAGAAATGGTCTTCTAGGATGATTGGAACATGATTGGGTTCACTTGCAATTGGCTCGGTGTCAGAAACTGCTACAAAATCTTGGGTATTAGAATTTAATACATTTTCAACGAGACATCATCAAGCTATCATAGGGATTTTAATGATCTATCGGCCAATGATGATTAATGATGTTGGTAGGTTTAAAGTTCACTAAGCCTACTTTGCTTGCTATCTGAATCGACGTGAGTTCTATACAATCAACGATGACTTGTCTATGCAATTCCATGATATTAGCATTGAAATTTGTGGAGATCACAGATCCATGTATTTGGCAAATTATTTGCTGGATTAACCTTGACTTGTTAAATTGAGAAATGCCTTCTTCTCATGCTAATCCTTCTTAATTGTGCAAAGATCTTTCAAAAATTTTGCATAGGCAGGCACTTGTTTGATTATGTCCAAAAGAGGTATGTTGACCTTCACCTGTCTTAGGACTTCTAAGATACCTGCCTGCTGGGATGCCTTCTTCTTACTTCAAAGTGCCTGTGGAAATGGAGGTGGCATGCAGTGCTTCATTGAATCCTCCTTCAGGAAAATATCGTGCGGCTCCAATTCTTCTCCGTTCTGTTTTCTTGACGAGGTTGGGGTATCTTGATCAGCCTCTTTGCTCTCGGGGTGATCATGGCGTACTCATCCATTTCTTTGGTGTTGGATGATCTGCCTGTAGTTCCCTTTGGGTTTGGCCTTTGTTTGGGAAAGGAACCTTCCTCCTTCTTGTACCTCCAATGACGATCTTTGGCAGTTGAATCACGTGGGTTGTCCCGATTTTTTGTTTAGGTGCTCTCAAGCCCATCTATTCTCTTATTCAGTGTATTCTCAACAGTATCAATCCTTTGTGCAGTTGCACATTGATTGCTTTATCTTCAAGTGCCTACCTTGCCAATTTCGTGACATTCCCAGTGAAAGTGGAAAGAGGTTGTTGTTGTATTGAAATGGAACCAAGCTGGCATTGTGCTCTGGAGAGGGCATATCTGAGGTTTGGATTTCTCAACAGAGCTTAGACAATTTCTCGATTAGGGTTATTGGGTATTTACCATATGGAGCATCTATGGTGTTTATTTTGACTTATGGCATGGGCATGCTCTTGGACAGTGCTCCTCAGGGTATTATTTGACTGAAAATTGAAGTAAGAAAATTGGGATGAAGATAACTCATTCGCATTTGCATTTCATCGCGATTTTCATTCGGATCATCCAGTCTTTGAGTTAATGGTCATTAGCTTTCATCTCGTGTCGCAATGCGTACTTGTCTCCCCTTTGGTGGTTCGATGGCCTTAATCTTCGACTTCCCTTGGATTCGGTTATCCAGTACTTTGAGGTTTTAAACCACATAGTTAAAAGTCCATGGCTTCATGCGGTTTTGCCGAAGTTACCTCCACACATAGTCTCCAATAGTTTGCTTCATGGTTGAGAACATGCCATCATAAAAATGATTTGCCAGCATCACTGTAAACCATGATGTGGGCATGCAGCGATGGTCTCCATAAATCTCTCGACAACGATAAAACCTCTCGCGTCTTGAAATTTGCAAAGGTGTAGTTGTCTGTTAATTATTAGTCTTATGAACGAAGAAATTCTTGAAATTACATCTGTAAATATTTAATTTCTAATGGTTCTAGGCCTCGGTGAGTTTAGCAAATCTTGGCGCTTGTCCTTTAGAATTGATGGAAATGCTTTTTCAGCAGTGAATCCATGTCCATCATATCTTCCTTAAGGTAGTGCAAACCTCCTCAAAATCCCTAATAGTGTATGGATTTCATTTATCTACATGATATGTAGAGAGTAGGGTACAAATATAGCCTCGGCTGCTACATCTTAATCGGGAAGAATGATCTGGGATGGTACAACTCGGAGGGTGGATATATGATCCCTCGTAGTTCTACTATAAATTTGTTGGATTCATTGAAGGGTTCAGTGACTACTGTTGTTCTTCGGGTAGTGGATCCATGGTATCAGTGTACACTTGACTTCCTTTATTTAAGATTAGGGTTATTATCTTGATTCTATGCATTCTTCCACAGGGACACCTCTAATCGATACTTGCATACACACATTACCTGGCTGGGGACCAATGAAGCTGCAAACCTGACTTCCCAAAGGTTAGGGTTAGCTAAAATAAAAATAGCGCATAAAAAAACAAAAAGCGAGGAGGATTCTTGCAAAGTGATGAAAACTTGCAACTCTTGCAGCCAGGTTACAAAGAGTTAAAAGATTACCTTCACTTGTAGTGTTGATCCGCAGTACACTTGACTTATCATTCGTAGTTTAGCACCATCAGCCGCGACCATTTGGTCGTGCCCACAGTGGGTGAGCTAAAATCTGACAAAATTTATATACACCTAAGTTCTACTCTTGCCGTAGTCAAGCTCTTGCGAGTATAGTGGTCTAGATTGGTGCAGGGGATGGGTTTCATCCTAGGAATGATTTGCATAGTGCGAAGGTAAGACTTTCTATTTGGACTTTTTAGTTTCGAACTTCAACAGTGTAATCGTTTAGCGGTGCTTGTAAACTGAAAATGAAATGTGAAAAGTGCTTTATGAAAGATTTAAGTCACTAACTTGGTAACAGGGCAAACAAGTGTCCTGGGTTTTTTTTATCCTCGCGTGCCAGTAAACAACCCTATAGATTCAAAACTTTGTGGATCTAACTATTTAACTATAGCCTACCTTAAATCAACTCCTATTTGAGTTACTGCAGATAACATGCATCCTATGCCCCTTTTCGTTTGAAACTCTAACATTAAATATCATCTCAGACTCGTAAAGACCATCTAATGAACCACAGTGCATCCAGCATGAAATATGCTATATCACGAACTTTTATGGTAAGTATTAGCCAAATTAATAACATTCATCTTTATTAAGTAAATTTTAGAAGATAGGGCCATAAACACGGTACCTGTAGCTTTTAATACAGAGGACAGCCTGCATATGCCCCACCACAAGCTAGCTTCCTTTCTCTTCAAAAGAAGAGCAGCCCGAAGCATCTCTTGATTGTCGTCCTCAATAGGGGTGTTTGGCAGCCAAGAGAAAGAAAATAAGGGAAAGAGGAGAGAGAAGAGAGAGAAAAACAAACCCTAACTAAACTACGAGAAAAATAAAAACTTACCAAGAATTGCTTACTCAATTTGTTTGTAGGGTTACAAAATGGGAGGGGCTTATATAGGCCACCAATGTATGAAAATACCCTGAAAGCCTAACAATTTGGCTAATTTTAGGGACAAGAGAGTAATGCAAAATTGAAGTCGGTTAGAAATTGTTAAAAGCATGACAGAAGGCGTGAATTTCGCTAGGAAATAAAAGTTTAGTAAACGGTAAGAAAATTTAGCTAGTAGCGAAAATTTAAGCTAGTAGCGAAATCACCAAGAGATAGAAAATCTGAATTTCGCTAGGCGGTGGTGATTTACTAGTACCGCAACAGCGAAAATTATGATAGCGAAAATGCAAAACCCAAGCTAGAACGATTGCTAAGCGAAATTCTGGTGTCTAGCGAAAGTGGTAATTCCATTAGATTGCGAAATTTTCGCTGGGTTCTTGGTATGATCGGCGAAACTTCCGCAATCTTAAGCGAAATTCACGGGATTTCTTGTTCATCCTTTGCGTTGCTTCCTGTCCTCTTTGCATCGATTTCCATCACTTTGCCTTCATTCTTTCTTTTGATTTTTGGTCTGATTGAAGTGTGGGTGTGATTGATTCGATCTTCACTTGATTCATCATATGTCTGATGTTGAACTCCCGAAGTACGCAAAACACACCAAAACAACCAAAAATAACCTCTAAAACGGCATAAGTGATCAGAAGACTTGAACACTTCAATTGAACAATGACATGATTAGTGCGCAAAAAGCGCTCAAAAACATCCCCAGCTGGGTTCGAAATACGCGCTTTGGGTGCGTGTTAATGCATCCATGCTCTTGGAATCTCGACTCTATGTCACTCAGAGGGCATCACGGATGTCCGAGCTAGATAAGCGTCCTTAATTGGTATAAGTTACTAATGTTGAACAATCACTTCATGAACAACACCCATTCAAATAAATTGAAATTCTCGATCGAATCCCTCTTTCTAATTATCAAAGGAAATACCATAACTAACATCATATCTTTCTCAACGGAAGTTGTATTTCTCAGCTCCGAATCACGACAAACATTGAAATAACGATCGAGGAAATTTCCAATGCAAGCGTAATCAAGTGAAAAGAAATTGTCTTGATTCCCGGTCGACAGATTGGCGAATCCCAAATAGGTTTTGGGGGTGTGAAACCATATACTGGGACTATTTATTTTTTTTTTTTTTTTTTTAAACCTGTACTTGTACCTGTGGTATACAAACAATTTCTGTAGTAACAAAAAACATTTACATACACAAAAGAACTACCACCGGAGTGGTGTCCATCAAAATCTATACAAATATACTAAGTCCCATTTATTTATACAAATACAAACATCAGAGATCGCGGAACAAAGGCCGATGAGCACCTGCCTCAAGATGGCCTCAGACGCTTGTGTGAATGTCCCGTCTCTTTGTATTCCTCTTCAAGATTCCACACGGGATTGAATACACTGTATGTTTTTACGCCTTAGTGGAAACATATAGACAGTAACGACCAATAACAATAATTGTCACACAATCTTTTTACATTTCATTTTCCTTATGCATAACAAGTTTTTATTCTTATGTGACTTAACTATATCATATTATACATGTAGATTTTTATCCTTTTCAGGTTCCATATCATTATCACGATCGTATCACATCCATGTGTCATGTCTTTTACAAGTTTCAATTCATTTCTTCTACATTTATGGCATGTCAGATCATATTCAAAACAAACTCATACATCTACAATGGCAAATCGAAACAGATTACGTCATATTAAATTCATTCAAGGTCAAATCAAACTAATACCAATTCATATTAGACTCATATCATTATCACGGCCGAGGCCATTAATCAAATCCCTCTAGCAATTACATTTCATGATCTGGGGATGCCCCAAGCAATTCTTTTAGTTATCGCTTTATTTAATTTTCATTTCAAAAGTGTCGAATTCGAACCCCCTACTTCCGACCCTACATGGATCCAAGCCGGGAGTCCGGTTTACTCCGACATTTCAATCAAAACATTTTTGTTTGGTTTTATTAAATTTTATTAAAAGTGAAACAACCTCGAATCCTCGACTTGACCCATGATGGATCCAAGCCGATTCTGCATTCGACATATTTTCACTATCTTCCCAAAACATTTGTTTTGTGTTATTCCATTTTAGACTTTTTAATTACGCGAAAGCACTTCTTTTCGGGCAATCCCATAAACACTTACATTTAACAAAATGCATTTACAAAATAATACCTCTTTACTATGTCTATGTAATGCAAAAGATACTTAAACAATTACAATTTTTAATGTCATTTTTCACTTTTCGGTTTGTGATTTCACATATAGCTATAGAAGTCGACATTCACGACAGATTCACTTGGGGAATCCTGTCCTGTTTGTCATTCAGTAGCAATGTGATTTCGCATTCAATTATTCTTATCGTCTCACATATGGCTATAGAAGTCGACATTCACGCATGTATTCACTCGGGGAATCCCGCCTCGTTTGTCATTCAAGAGGCAATGTGATTTCGCATTCAATTATTACCGTCTCACATATGGCTATAGAAGTCGACATTCACGATGCGCATTCACTTGGGGAATCCCCGCCTCGCTTTTGTCATTCAAGAATAATGTGATTTCGCATTCAATTATTACCGTCTCACATATGGCTATAGAAGTCGATATCTCACATGCATTCACTGTGAATCCTTGGCCTGCTTTACACCAAAGAGCAATGGGATTTCGATTTAACAATTACGGTTACCCTCATGACGACCCAAGCCAGAATCCCATTATAAGTTGGTCATTATTCAATAAAAATGTGATTTCACATTCCATATTTGCGATTACCTTCATGACGAATTCAAACAGGAACTCATTATGTCGGGCCATTCAATGATACATTTCAAATCAATTTACTTTATGCAAAGAATTTCGCCTATGGTTCAAATACATGCACACATGTATGTGTGACAAACATTTCGAATAACAATAATTCAAATCAATATATATATATATATATATATATATATATATACTTATATATATTTCACAAATAGCATTCATAACCGATCATAATCACATTTCAATTCCATTTTCACTTTCGCATTATCTTTTCAAAGATATATTCAATCTATGTACTTATTTCATATACTCATTCACGTATACTCATTCATATACTCATTTACGTATACTCGTTCATATACTCATTCACGTATACTCATTCATGTATACTCATTCATATATTCATTCACGTATACTCATTCATATATTTCCTATCATTTGTTATCATTTTCTGGTTATATGTGATAATAATCATATATAACTTCTAACCACATTATGTGTTCATGACAAAATTACCTATCATATTCATATTCATGTTTCAGTTCGTTTTTTCCATATCACATTCATGTTTCATGAACACATTTTATACATGTCTTTTCTATATTTTCCTTGTTTCATGCCTATTACTCATGGCACTTCATATACTTGTAAAGTATGATGTCTCTGAAATCATACCTCATTCATGTATTCTTATTCCTCTATGAGTCTACTTTACTTAGAAATTGGAATCATTCCAATCGAATCATCCAAACTAAAGTTATGGCATTTTCATGCCAACTAGTCAATTTACCGATATTAAACTTGGGACAGTTTGTAATACTCATTTTCCAGTGTCTTGACTCTATATTTGACACTTGTTCTTTGTACTCCTTTAACGCTAAGGTTCTAAGGGTTCTTCTCCAATTGGAATCACCCAAATCGGAGCAATCGAAACCTCTAGTTATGTCCTAAAACAAACTCCAGACTACTCTATGTTCAAAACCGATGCACTTGGACTCGAATACGGTCCCACTTTGAGTGAATATTTGGGCCACTTAAAATCAGAATTTGATGATTTTTATTTCTTTATGTTTGGTTCTCCTTGAAGTCTATTTTAATTAGCCACTTGAATCACTCAAATCGGATAAGCAATGAGCAAGTTATGGCCAATATACGAAGATCGGTCAAATAGTGTTGTGGTGTACCGGTACATGTTCGGTTTTGTTGACATGTACCGGTACATGTTCAAGGTGTACCGGTACATGTCCCCCGAAAATGCCCAGAATGTGTGTTTTTCTCCCATTTTTCCATATTTTTGCTACCCAATCAACTCCATACTTCCTACACACATCAAAATCATTCCATATTTATCTTGTAACCTCTTTTCTACTCAATTCTCTTTCACTTATCTTATTTCAAAACATATCATGAAATCCTTCCAAAACAATTCTAATATGGGTCAACCTACATGATCCAAATGATAGAGATTTAGGGTTTGTTCTAAAACCCTAACTCAAGGATACAATTCTAACCATGAATCCATCCTCAAAGGAGGATTCTATAACCATCTTGTGCCATTTGTGAGTTTTACCAACTCTAATTTCACACTTTGGTTAGATGAAAACTCTAACAAACCCTAAGTTTGGAGACAACTAATAACCATACAATTGCATGGAAAACCATTCAAAGCTTTAAAAGCCCATGTAGTTCCATACCTTTTTTACTTTGCTTCTTCTTCTCTCTTCTTCTCTTCTCTTCTTCTTCTCTTCTTCTTCCTCTTCTTCTCTCTTTTCCTCTCCCCTCTCTCTCTCTACGGTTTGGTCTTTCACCAAATGAGACCAATTTTTGGTCTTAAATCCCATGTTTGTTAAGGCCATGTTTGGCCAAGACAAGAAAACCCATTTTTGTTTTAAGTTTCCTTATTTTCCTTTTAGTCCTTAAACTCTCTTTCGCAGAAATTTATGTCATATTCTAATTTAACCCTCTCACCTTTCCTCAAATCCCATAATTGCTATTATAATCTTATTGATTTATGCCTCTCATATTCTCAAGTGGTAAATTACATATTTACCCTTGGCTTTATTATTAATTCCAGGTCTCTTATTTTATTTTCCGAAAATTTTCATTTAACTTTTAATATACCCTAAACAAGTCCGAAAACTGATAGGGTATATTTCGGGGTGTTACAGAAATAAATTCCAGCTTTTCTCTAGACTTCATTAGATTCAAACAGTAATCGGAATTCATCTTCAACAATTTCAGCTCATTTTCGAAACTTCTGAATAATGCATTGTTTCAAGTCCAGTAAACAAATTTAAATCCTAAACTAAATCTAATCTACGAAGAAAATGAAAATAAAAGAAAATAAAAAAAGAAAAATATAATACAAAAGAACCCAGATGCTCTGGTTTTTTCATCGACGTGACTGCCTCGCTTTCCTTAAATGTTTCTATTTATAGAGTCCTAGAAGTTTGGGCCTGAAATTCAAGGCTACATTGTGGATCCCCAAAATTCTAGCCCAGATTGCATTCTTGGTCGTGACTTGAAAGTGTTGTGATGTGTTTTAATTCTTGTTTCAGTCTCTCAGCATGCAAATAGTCCTGTCGCGACGCATTTGTTTCAAAGATATTTGGTCTGTCACGAAGATCTTTCTTAATCTTTAACACTTTATTCTCGTACACCGACGCTCTTATCCATTCTATGTCATGACAATCTTATGTGTGTTTACTGGAACAGTTTTGTTGCAACATTGACAATTGTGTTGCGACATTGTTCCTGTCCAGTTTGTTTAAATTTGTGTAGCGACCCAGTTTTTATGTCACGACATCATTTCTGTTGGTTCTTGTTGCAACAATTGTCACACCCCGAATTCCACCGGTGTGATTTATGTTACTATTTTACCACTCGATTTTTATTTTTTTTTCACAACTTGAGTCTAAACTCCACTTGGAGTAATCACTTGGAAACGTAAATAAAACACTACTCCATGTCTCCAAACATACACACATATCGTACGCAGTTAATCCCTTCAATGTACCCAAACTATACACTTGCACTGAATCAAAATAACTTTTTACACAAAGTTCCAAAACTAGTGGCTACACAAGCCAAATATACAATGATCCACATAACACTAAATTTCATTCCATCAAAATGTATGCTCAACCACCAACAAGATAAGGTTACACAAATCTCCCATCCTCAAAAAAACCCCGCAAGTCCAACTTTCATGTCACGCAATGTCTCGTACCGCATTCATGCGAGGGAAATAATGGGGGAGAGTTCGACAACTCAGTAGTGAATCCCATTACAAGCCATGCTCATAAAACATTTCAATTTATACATAATTCAAGATATCTCAAAACATGAGCATTTTACAAATAATAGGTTGATGATGGAAACACATGAATGCAATACTACCACCATCTCAACCTCATCGCCGACTCTTGGGCTTTCACCTGTGGACTAGCCGATCATCCCGGTAAACAACGACAATTGATGGGATTCTACTGACCCATGGATATGCCCAATAGCGATCCCATATATCCGTGGACCTTTCCGACTACAACCTGTGGACTACAACCCAGGGACTAGTCATCGTCCCGTGTCCACTACATCAATCCGGACTCTCACACAGTCTCATACCCATGTCATGCTTTAAAAAAATTTCACAAAGCATTCAACCACATGGATATTTAAAAACATCATGTACCAGTTAATTCAAAGATTTCCATATATATAAAAATATACATTTATATATCACTAGAAAATCACATTACCAAAGCACTAATGGTACGTAATTCCCATTACATCAACCACGCATAAGCAGGAGAAGGTTATGTATTCCCACTTTCCGGATTCAAAAACTGCAAGTCTCCAAGGAGTCAAAACCTGAGGCTACCCAAAGGATCCGCAAATAACAAGTCATAAGATTTCAAATTTCAAACAATCCAAGCTACAAAAATTACCCACCGGGTTTATTACTGTTTCCACCACTGAATTAATATATTCTTATACCTACTCAACATAAACATTGATCCTTCAAGATCACTCTCTTTTGCTAATTTACTAATATCGCCATTTAACATCCCTTATTAGGCCAAAGAGACACACAACACTTGTACCTTTGCTTCAATCCTATCTCAAGACCCTTTTTTTTTGCTTTTTTTTTCTTAACTACCATTTTGACCACCTATACATGTTTTTGTTCACTATGGTCTTCTGACTAAAAGCTCCCCTATCTCTTAGCTTCCATAGCCTCTTTAAATCAGGCTAGTCTTGAATCTCGGAATCAAGAGTTATGGTTTTTACACTCTGACCTCCCCGAGACTATTTCCATGGTTTAACTGTGGTCCTCACTTCACCCTTACATTGACGAAAATTATGGGAACAAATGAGCCAGTACTTGGCTATGTTTTCTTTCATGAAGTTAAGCCCCTATGTGGCTACTTTGAGAAGGATTTCAATCACTCCATTTGGATCAATATAACGCAACTTATGACTCCAAAATGTGAACTGCCTGCAATTGTGATGTAATCAGATTCGACTTTCAACCTCAAATTCAAGGGTCTTATGGTAGGGTTTAGTTCTTGGTTGCTTCTAGACATTGGAAGGGATAGGTCTTGAGCTTCTTCTCCAACTAAAATCATCCAGTTCGGAGTTCTTTAGGCCAACTTATGGCCAAACACTCTGGCTATGGGGTCAAGGGAGCCGGACAAAGACCTCCTCGACACACACACACACATGCTTATTTACAAACCGGTCTTTTACAATTTAGGGTTCCACCAAAATCAATTCATCAAATCTAGGCTTAGGATGAAATCCCAACAAAACCCTAGAATATAACCAAAGTCCCAAATAGAAATACAACTAAGGCCCCAAAGATCATGTTTACATACCTTATGAACTTTTCCACCAAAACCAAGCTTTCCTTCAAGCCTTTTCTCCTCCTTCTCTAAATTTTCTCTCTAGAACTCTCTCTCACTTCTAAAATCTAAGGAATTTTCCACTTCCTAGCAAGAAGTTGGTCTAGCATCCAAAAACCAAGGAGGAATTGGTTTGTTTGGCACACGGGCAAGCTCTTCCTACGCACTTGCTACGTAAGGTCAAGAGCCCTGCACCCAGATATACGAGGTGTCAGTGCCCTCATGATGCCACATAATTACAAGCATGATTTGCACTTTACTCCATCTCCACTAACAAGTTTTTCAAAGTGTGGCTCTTCAAGACATACTTAATTACAAATCCCAACAAAACCACTAAACTTACCTAATTGTATAATCGAATTCCACATGCCATAAAATGCAATCTAACACACTTTGCTAATCCTAATTGAACCAACCATTAATATTGATAATCTAATCACAATTTAAAATTTCATAGGCATAAGTTTCATTTGCTCCCAAAAATCCTTAACTCGAATATAATAAAACATATATTAATATACAGTGTTACATTCCTCCTGGGAGAATTTCGTCCCGAAATTAACTCCGCACTCAACCCCGTGAAGAGTTCCGATACTCTTCTTCGACATCTGCTTCTAGCTCCCATAGCTTCTTCCACTCATGGTGTTCTGTCAACACTTTCACTAGGGGAATAACTTTGTTCCTCAACACGCTCCAAAGACATCTAGAATCTCCTACCGCTTCTTCATATTTCATATTCTCTCAGAACTAAATTTCCGCAACTAGTACGTGGCGAAACATCTGGCTCATACTTCCGCAACAACGAAACATGGAATACATCATGTATCTCAAACAACTACGGTGGAAGAGCTAACTGGTAAGCTACCTCTCCAACTCTTTGGAGAATCTCAAATGGACCAATGTAATGAAGTAGTTTCCTTTTACCAAAAACTAAATACTGCGAGGCGACACTCTCAAAAAACACAATGGTCCCCAACCTGAAACTCATAAGTCTCCTCCTATGGTCAGCATTACTTTCGCTCTACTCGCTGCCAAGAGCTTGTCAATGGATTACCCTAATCTCTCTCATTGCTTTCCTCGCACCAACTCCTCGGGACCACCAAAGTAGCCTCTCCCAATACTGCTCTAGAAACTGTTATTATACGCAAACTCAATCAGAGGCAAATGTTCCATCCAACTCCCTTGGAAGTCTAACACACATGCTCTAAGCATATCTTCCGTGAACCGAATCACTTCCTCTCAAATTGCCCATCACCCTGAGGGGTGAAATGTTGTAATCAATCCTACCCCCTGCCCTAAAGTTGCAAAGACTCCCTGGGACCGGACGAAACCCGAGTCCCTATCTGATTACCAATGGAGAGAGGTACCCATGCAACCTCACAATCTCCTCACATACAACTTGCCTCAGCATAAGAATAGAGCCGTTGGTCCTATCGGGCTAAGAAATGTGCTGATTTAGTCAACCGTCAACAACCATCCGAAACACCATCTTTACCCCAGCAGTCTGGGCAAAACTTCTCAAATAATAAGTCCATCGTCACATGATCCCAATTCCATTCTGCGACTGGTAATGGCTGCAACAACCCCGTCGCCCTGCTTTCGAACTATCACTTGTTGACATGTTAACACGGAGATCGAAACTAGCAACGACTCTTCTTCATCCCATGCCACTAAAATCGGGCGCCAAGTCGCGGTACATCTGGTCTCCCACCAGGATGTACCGTGACCAAGAGTGCACGAGCTTCCCCTCATCACGCCCTCTCTCAACTCGTGCACTATCTCGCACAACAACTGGCTGAGGAAATAGATTCCCTCCATTTGCATGAATGCTCCACCCTTCAGTGCATCACTGCCTACCACTTCGCAGCGTGTGCCCTCAAGCTCTTAGGACAATCCTCGAAATTACGACTTTAGTAAAACTGTCAGCGGGTTACCAAAGTATAAAAACATGCCTTAGGCTCATCCCCATCAGCACGGGTGGTCCCCTCACTTGGTGTAATCACACATCTTCCACTCATAAGCCATCAAACCCGAAAGGATGCCCTTGATTTTCTACTCGCGCATCGACCACATCACTTTACCCAGATGGTATCAAGAAAGAAAAGTCAAAAGCTCCCTCAAGTGTTCCATCCACCTTCTCTCGGCCTCGCATTCAAATCTCTCACAGAATATACTTCAAACTCTTGCGGGTCGTGAGAACACTTCCAATTTTCATCGATAAAGTGAGTGCCGCCATAACTTAGGGCAAACACTTACTACAGCAAGCTCTAAATCATGTAGTAATTCTCTTCATGTTTCTTCAAATTGCCTAGAGGTACAGCAACCACTTTACCTTTTTCTCGTATAAGTACACACCCTGCTTTAACCCTTTGAGGCATCACATGAAACCGTACTTTTCCCACTCAAAGGAGTAATCAACACCGCGCCGTGAGGTCAATCTCTTTTCAGTCCCTGAAAGACTCCTCACACTTGTCATTCCAAATGCCAAAGCTCACTCCTTCAGGTGTTAGTCTAGTCATCGACATAACCTCGGAGAAGTTCTCAATAAATCGACGGTAATAACCAGCCAATCCAAGAAAGCTACGTATCTCAAAGACATTCTTGGGTCGCTCCCACCTCATCACGACCTTAACCTTTGTCAGATCCACTGAAATACCTTCCTTAGACACCATGTTTCAGAACCGGGATTTCTTGTAACAAGAAATCACACTTCTAGTTCGCATACAACTAATTCTCTCCTCAAGACTGTGAGCACCAACTCCGCAAATGTCGCTCATGTTCGCCACCCTTGAATATATCAGGATGTCGTCCACAAACACTACTACAAACTGATCCAGATAGCGACTATATATCCTATTCTATCATATCCATAAAGGCAAATAGAGCATTAGTCAATCCAAAAGGGCATGACAACAACCCGTTGTCCATACCTCGCAAAAGCGCTCGACACCGAAACTCCGATTTCGAACCGATGATACCCAGAGTCTTAGATCAATCTTCGAAGCAACAAGCCCCGCTCAACTGATCAAACAAATCCTCAATCCGAGGAAGTGGGTACTCTGTTCTTCACCATTATCATTTAACTTCCTAATCCACACATAACCGTAAAGGTTCGCCTTCTTTTTCACGAATACCGATAACCTTTGCGAGTACTTACCGATGAACCTTTACCCCGCAAATTCTTGCACCGAGGTTCAACTCCTTAAGCTCAAATAGAGCCATCTCGAATGGAGCTATTGAAATAGGATCGTACCGGATACAAATCCCATGGAAAATTCACTCGGAGGTAATCCCGGCAAACTCATCAGAAATACATCAAGAAAGTCACAATACTGTGATACATCCACTTCTACCTTCCTTTTTACTTCCCGGTATAGTAAAAGGAAGTGTTGGGCCCCATTCTTTCTCAACCACTTTTTTCCCATCTCTATCAATGATCAAGTTTGACCACCCCCTAGATCCGCATAGAAGCTAACACGTGACCCACAACCAATCTGGAAGGTCACCTTCTTCGAAAAACAGTCTAGGACTGCATGATGTGGGGCTAACCAATTCATTCCCAACTACTAAACACGCTATATGTAGGAGTATCAAGTCAACCCATTTAATTTCCATATCCCCCCAACATTCAACACAGCAACCATCAGATCCCCACTCAAATTTTCCATCATGCCACCCATAGATGTCTCAACAAAACAAAGGACAAGAGAGTGGTGCAATCCTAAGTCCAGCCTGGGCAAAAGGAATAGACATGGAATGAACGGACAAATCAATCAAACAACACATGTGCTCAAGTGCTATAACAACACAAACCAATCTTCCACGCCAGCACATTAGGGCTCGATCCCTGGAGCCGCCACAGAAGACTCTGCCTAAGACCCTCGTCTGGCAGATATTGGGGCCTTCCCATTCCCGGGAATCTCCTCTTTCGAGCTCGTCCTCCCGATCACGCTGAGGGTCTCAACGGGTCGAACTCGCCCCTGAGAGGCCGGTGTCTCCATTGCAAACTTAGCACCACCTCCTCAAGTGTCCTCACACACCACACCTTTATAACACGACGTGGGCCCCATGTCCAAATCGCGCCCCCACCGCTTGTCCATGTTGCATGGGAAACTGCCGTGGACCATTCATCTTTGGGCGCTTAGCCCTCTTATCCCTTGACCTGAAGTCACCAAACCTAGAATTCTTGTTTCTTTCCTTCTGTACCTCAAGCTGCTCCCTCTCAATAATCAAGGCTCGTGCCACCACCTCACTGTAGGTGCGGCGATGAAAGGGAGCCACTGAGCCCGAACGTTCAACCTCAAACCTCTCAAACTGCTTCAAATTCATCTGCTCGCTTGCCAATTACATGTTGTGCATACCTCCGGCCAACAGAGGTAAATCGGAGGCATAATTTCTGGCCATACCATAGCCCCTCGCGCAAGTGCACAAACTCCGATCTTTCCTCGTCTCTCATGACCTCGTGAGCATCAGAGTACCTCGACCGAGTCCACCCTACGCGGGTAAGTACATCATGGGTGCTCTAAACCATATCCCACCAACTGTCAGCCTCGTCCCTCAACATAAAGGAGGCTAGAGATACTCTCCGCTCCTCAGGGATTTCCAAGACATCCAGAATCTTCTTCACTTCCTTAGCTGCGTTTAGCCTCAAGGAAATTGACACCACCCAAAACACCTAGGAATAAGTGCCTGAAATCTCGATCAACTCGCAAGATGACCTCGAGTAACGCCACGCCTCTCCAAATTCTCATCCTCTTGAATCGGTGAAGAGGATTCACGGCTGTCCACCTTTGTCAGTCTAATTCTTCTTTCCTCTATTCATTGTCTATATATAAGAAAATAGACAATCAGTTATCACGATGTCATGGTACAAGAACCATTAATAACTCTAGGGTTCTCAACATCAATTTATTATAGCTATGCAATCTTTACCGCTATTGACCTAATTGTCTTACCCGATTCATAACAATTGCACATGGTATAAGAATCATTACACACTAGCCAATACTATGGCAGAAATTCATACAAGCATTATAATATCTAAACTCATTATATCATGCTTGTAATCACACCAACATGTTATCACATAATCTGTGTAAACATGTTACCATAAAATACCCTTCACTAGCTGTCATTGCTAGGAAGCCTTATGCCATGTATGAAAATCATATCATCACCCAATAGCACAATCCTAGCACTAAAAACCAAAGCTCTCATCATCATAGCTTAAAGTGTGCCTAGGAATTCTATGTGTACCTATTGAATTTTCCTTTAATCTCCCAAGGATTTATCCCTTTGCTCTGATACCAACTTGTTAAGCCCTAAATTCCACCGGTGTGATTTATGTTACTATTTTACCACCCGATTTTTTTTTTTTCACAACTTGAGTCAAAACTCCACTTGGAGTAATCACTTGGAAACGTAAATAAAACACTACTCCATGTCTCCAAACATACACACATATCGGTATAGAGTTAATTCCTCAATGTACCCAAAACTATACACTTACACTTGATCAAAATAACTTTTTACACAGTTCCAAAACTAGTGGCTACACAAGCCAAATATACAATGATCCACATAACACTAAATATTCATCAAAATGTATGCTCAACCACCAACAAGCCAAGGTCAGCATACAAACTTCCCATCCTCTCAAAACCCCCGCAGTCCAACTTTCATGTCACTTCGAGCGGTCTCGTGACTCCGCATCTAAGGTGGAGAGAAATAATGGGGTGAGTTCGATAACCTGCTGGTGAATCCTATAACAAGCCATGTTCATAAACATTTCAATTTATACATAATTCAAGATATCTCAAACATGAGCATTTTAAAATAATAAAGTTGATGATGGAATGACATGAATGCAATACTACCACCATCTCAACCCCTCATCAGTGACTTTGGGCTTTCACCCAGGGACTTAATGATCATCCCGCAATCACAAACATGGACGTACCACCTGTGGATATGCCCACATCCCAGATATCCGTGACCTTTCCGACTACAACCTGTGGACTAGTCATCATTCCGTGTCCACTACATCAATCCGGACTCACACGTAATTACAGCCCATGTCAAGCGCAAAACAATTTCACAAAGCATTTCCAACCACATGGATATTTAAAACATCATGTACCGCTTAATTCAAAGATTTCCATATATATAAAATATATATTTATATATCACTAGAAAATCATTACGCCAAAGCACTAATGGTACAGACTCCAAAACATCAACTACGCATAAAGCAGGAGAAGGTTATAAGATTCCTCACTTCCTTGGATTCAAAATCCGCAGCCTCCTGGCAAGGAAGTCAAAACCCGAAGAACAAAGGATCTCCAAATAACAAGTCATAAGATTTCTTAGGGCCTCAAAACAATCCGGTTACATAAAATTACCCAATCGGGTTTATTACTACTTCACCACTTCGAATCACACATAATTTTTTATACCTACCAACATAAACATTGATCCTTCAAGATCACTCTCTTTTACACTTACTAATATCAACATTTAACATCCCTTATTAGGGTAACACAAACAGCACACACAACACTTGTACCTTGTTTCAACCTATCTCAAGACCCCTTTTTTTCTTTTTTTTCTTAACTACCATTTTGACGAAATACATGTTTTAGTCCACTATGGTCTTCTGGACCAAAAGTCTCCCCTATCTCTTAGCTCATAGCCCTTCTTAAATCAGGTCATTCAGACCTCGGAATCAAGAGTTATGGCTTTACACCTGACCTCCCTGAGACTATTTCCTAGACGTAACTGTGTCTCACTGCTCTACATTGACGAAATTTATGGGAACAAATGAGCCATACTCAATATACTTTCTTCATGAAGTTACGCTCCTATGTGGCTACTTTGAGAAGGATTTTGAATCACTCCATTTGGATCAATATAACTCAACTTATGACTCAAAACAGAACTGCCTGCAATGTAGGGATTAACTAAAATCTGACTTTCAACCTCAAATTCAAGGGTCTTATGGTAGGGTTTAGTTCTGGTTGCTTCTAGCCATTGGAAGGGATAGGTCTTGAGCTTTCTCCAAACTGAAATCATCCAGTTCGAGTTCTTAGGCCAACTTATGGCCAAAACAGATTGTCATGGGGCCTATGTTTTGACAAAGCACTCTTGACACACACACACATGCCATCTTCACAAAACCGGTCTTTATGAATTTAGGGTTCCAATTAAAAATCACCTTTCATCAACCAGCTTAGGATGAAACCCACTGAAACCCAGAATATAACCTAATCCAAAGTCCAATAGAAATACAACTATGGCCCCAAAGACTATGTTTACACACCTGAGCGAACTCTTTCCATCAAAACCAAGCTTCCTTCAAGCCTTTTCTCCTCCTTCTCTCCCCTAGCTTCCTTGAACTCTCTCTCACTTCTCTAAAATTCCAGAATTTTCACTTCCTAGCAAGAAGCTGGGTCCAGCATCCAAACCAAGAGGAATTTGCCTTGTTTGTACATGGCAAGCTCTTCTCATGCACTTGCCAGTGTGTCAAGAGCTCCTACCACCTCGTATATACGAGGTGTCATGCCTCATGATGCCACATAGCCTCAAGCACAGATTTACACTTTACTCCCTCTCCACTCTAACAAGCTTTTCAAAGTGGTCCTTCAAGACATACTTAATTACAAAATCCCACAAACACTAAACTTACCTAATTGTATAATCGAATTCATATGCCAAAAATGCAATCTAACACACTTGCTAATCCTCCACTAACTAACCATTAAGATTGCTAATCTTAATCACACAATTTAAAATATCGTAGGGTATAAGTTTACTTCCTGCCCTCAAAATCCTTAACCTAATATAACAAATATATTAATATATGTTACAACAATGTTTCTTTGTATTGTTAAGATTTTATGTCAGCCAAAGAAAAAGTCTATCACTATAGAGCCCTGCAGCCACTTAACCTGATTCTCTGCTAGTACTTCATTTTGATGTCATAATATAGTCTATTACTGTTTAGATGTTTTTTTGTAGCGAATTAAAGTTTCTATATGTAGCGACAAGACTTTTGCTCTACTCTCATTTTTTTAAAATATGACCTAGTTATGTTATGTCAATACACTCTCTTCCTTATGGCCGGAATCTTTGTCAAGACATGAAAGTCCTAGTGACCTTGTTTATATGTGTTGTTTATTTCTCATGTCGGATCTTAAGATCTTTGTCACGCCATCAAACCCTCTCTTCAACTTAAAGTATGTCACAACACTCGAACTTTGTCGTAACCCACAGCCGCTCACTAATTTAGCATCACTTATTAAGTGGATCTTGCTTCTTCCGTCGTATTCAAATACCTTGTCTTTCGTTATACATTCCTTACCTGTCGGTCAGTAACTTCTCTTCATACAATGTCCCTAAACACTAAGTTGCAATAATCCTATGTCGCGATAGGAGAATATCTTAAATATATTATAGACAGGCTCCTCATTTTCATTATGTTGCAAACACAAATTATTATGTCGAATATTCCTTCCCCAGAGTTGTTTTTGAATTTCTTGTCAAGATATAAAATCTTGTCTAACTACTTTCTCGCTTCTTTCTTGTTTTTTGAAGGTCGCGACATAGAGCTTTTATGTCACACTGTGTTTTTCCCGATGTCGATAACTGCTCAACAAACCTTGTCGAATTAATATCTCTCTTTGTCCTGCCTAACTTGTTACATTCTTCCCATGTTCGTCGCGACACTTCATCTGCTCACAATGGCTTAGCCCCTCTATATTCAAATTCCTTGTAAGCATGACATACAAATATTGTCGTGACAAATTTCCTAGCTACTCGTTTGACGCCACGCGACACACAAAGAACTCATCGCACATAGATCACGCGAATAATTCTTTCGTTTCTTCTTTCTTGTTGAAATTTTCATTTTTGAATAAAACCTCGCAAACATTAAAGTTGCAATAACTATAATTTGCACAAAATGATCTGACATACTAAAAATAAGCACAAAAAATGGATTAAAAAATGTATCGAAGTTTAAGACTCATCAGAAAAGTTGCGCACAAAGGCCCTAGATGCATCTATTTATAGACTTTCCACATCACTCGGGCCGCACTCATTAATGGTATCATTGAGCCCCAAAGTTTAGCTCAATTGGTCAATTTGTTGCAACATAAAAAAATTCATGTCGCACATACTTTAAGTCCTCACATCGCCTCTCACGTGAGTCGGTGACTGGTCGCGGACTTTACTTCATCTTTTTTACTGGAAGTTATGTCGCGATGTACTCTGACATCACTACAACAGAACTGCGGGTGTAGCAAATTTCTCAATTGTGTCAGCAAATATGATTTGCTTTGTGTCGTGACACGGTCCTGCTTTCGGCATGAAGAGGTTTCTTTATGTCCTCCAAATTTTCAGATCCCAGGAGCGGCCAAACATTTTCCTCTTTCTTTAGACTTTCACTCTGTCACGTTGACTGAGTTTTATGCTGCGTGTTTCATCTCTCAATTCCCAGTCATTTCTCGTTATGAAAGAAAACCTTATGGTTGCGATGTAGATTGGCTCTTTGTTCTTAATCGCTTGTCAGAGTTATCATCTGCATTGGCGGTGAAACCTCTACATGTACACATAGTCATTCGCTCATCTTAGTTCTTCTTTCGCTTTTGCGACCAATTTCAGTAGCATGCAAAGAGTCTATCGCATGATTGTTTCTTCACAAAATTTATTCTGTCGTGAAAGATCTTTCTTTGGCCCTTTAACACTTTGTCTTGCAAGGTCTGACGTTCAATCCATTCTATGTCGTGACAATCTTATGTAAGTTTGATCTGAATACCAAATATGTTATAAATAATGACACCAGGGTTACATATCAAGTTCCTGTCCACTTGTTTAAATCAGGTGAATAATCAGCCATGTCGCAAATAGCATTTTTGTTGGTTCTTGCCAAGTAATTCAACAACAGGATTGTTGGCATTTATTGTCAGGACTTTCAAGAAAGTCTATCACTTATAGAGTCCCAGCCACTTTAACCTGGGATTTCTTATTGCAGCTTCATTTTGAAGTTACGACATAATCTATTACAAGTTGTTATAGATGTTTTTGTGAATACCTAAGTTTTTACATGTCACATGCTAATTTTTTAGCTCGTAGTCTACTTTTCGTGCCGCGACCTAGTATTGTCAAGGTCGCGACAAGATTCTCTTCCTTATGTCGGAATCTCGCCGTGATATTGAAAAGTCTGGTCACAATCTTTGTTGATATGGTAAGGGTCATTTCTTGTCGTGATCCAGTTATCCCTTCTGGTCACTGCTCAACAAACCCTTCAACCAAGTATGTCACAACACCTGGGTCCCCTTTTGATGCAACCGCCAGCCTCACTAAGCTTACATCACTCGTAAGTGACTTTGTTTCTCCGTCAAGAATCTCCAAAACCTTATTTTCTCAAGTTATTGCGACATTCATTACCTTGTCGCGACAGAACTTCTTCATACAGTGTCTCAACATGCTTTTCCAAGTTGCAATAATCAGTGTCGCGATAGGAAATATTCTATCATGACATAGATTCTGTCTTCTACTTTTCATTATGTCGCAACATAAATTGATATGTCGTAATATTCTTCCTGTATTGCTCTTTAATTTCTTGTCGCGACATATGATACCTTGTCGCAACAGACTTTCTGCTCTCTTCTTTTTTTTAGTGTCGCGACATGAGCTTTTATGTCGCGACATGAGCTTTTATGTCGCGACAGGTTCTTCCTAATGTTGACATCCAGCTAACAAACCTTGTCGCAACATTATCTCTCTTTGTCTCAGCTAACTTGTTACATTCTTCCCATGTTCTATCGCGACACGCTATCTTTTGTCGCGACATAGCTCCTCTTCTATATCTAGTCCTCAGGTTACGACATGCTAAGAAATACTGTCGTGACAAGATTTTTAACACATTTGCTCGACATTTGTCGCGACATATCAGAACTATCGATTATTAGACTACTACTTGCTCTTGTTCTCTTCTTTCTTGTTGAAATTTTCTCATTTTTGAATTAAAACCTGCAAAACACAAAGTTGGTGAATAATCCATAATTTGGCATTAAAATAGATCTGAATATACTAAAAATAAGCCAGAAAAATGGATTAAAAATAGACGAGTTTAAGACTCATCAGAAAGGTGCGCACAGTGCCCTAGATGCGTCTATTTATAGACTTTCCAATACTGGGCCGCACTTCATTAATTGCATTATGGAGCCCCAAAGTTTAGCTCAATTAACACCTACGCGAACATAAAAACTATGTCAACATAGTTTTTCAAGTCCTCACACGGCCTCCATCGTAGCTTGTACCTTCCTCGCTGCGGACTTTACTGAAGCATTTTGGAGTTATGTCGCTATTGCATCTTTGATACCGTCACATCAGAATCGTAGTGTAGCAATCTTAATTGTAAGGTAACATGATTGCTGAATGGCCACACACATTCATTATAAAGAAGCTTCTATGCCCTCCAAACTGATCCCGTAGCGACAAACATTTTCCTCTTTAGTCTTTTCATTTCTGGGCTAACGAAGCTTTCTATGTTGCCAAAAAATATCTCTTTTAATTCTCAAGGTCATTTCATATGAAAGAAACTATATGGCATAGAGATATTCTTTTTGTTTTAATTGCTTGCCGAGTCATTGTCATGTATATAGAAATCCTTGTCAGGATATAGTTGCTCATCTTAGTTCTTCAGTTTTTTTGCGACCAATTTCGCAGGCATGCGTAGTCTCTGTCATGGCGTATTTGTTTCTTTTCAAAGATATTTATTCCTGGTCGTGAAAGATCTTTCTTTGCCCTTTAACACTTTGTCTTGCAAGGTCTGACGTTCAATCAATTCTATGTCGTGACAATCTTATGTGTGTTTATCGACGTTATAAGGTAACATTGATAATCAGGTTATGACATTGTTCCCGCCCGCGCTTTGTTTAAATTTGTGTAGCGACCCAGTTTTTATGTCGCGACAGCATTTCTGTTGGTTCTTGTTGCAACAATGTTTCTTGTATTGTTAGCATTTATGTTGTGACCAAGAAAGTCTATCACGATAGAGTCTTGTAGCCACTTAACCTGATTTCTTATTGCAGCTTCATTTTGATGTTGCGACATAATCTATTGTTGTTATAGATGTTTTTTGTAGCGACCAAGTTTTTATGTCGCGACAAGACTTTTTGCCTCTAGCTCACTTTTGTGTTGCGACCTAGTTTTGTTATGTCGCGACAAGACTTCTCTTCCTTATGCTGGAATCTTTGTCGTGACATGGAAAAGTCTATCGCGACCTTGTTTATATGTGTTAAGCTGCATTTGTCATGACCTTAAGATCCCCGTCACGCCATCGAAAACCACTCTTCAATCCTAAAGTATGTCACAAAGATTTAAACTCTTCTTTGCTGCAACTGTGTCGCCTCAATTAAGTTAAAGATCACTTGTCGCGACTTTGCTTCTCCGTCAAGACCAAAACCTTGTCTTCAGCTGTTGCGATATCACACCTTGTCGCACGTAACTTCTTCATACAGTGTCTCAACATGCTTTTCCAAGTTGCAATAATCATAGTCGTGATAGGAAATATTCTGTCATGACATAGATTCTGTCTTCTATTTTTCATTATGTCGCAACATAAATTGATATGTCGTAATATTCTTCCTGTATTGCTCTTTAATTTATTGTCGCAACATATGATACCTTGTCGCAACAAACTTTCTGCTCTCTTCTTGTTTTTAGTGTCGCGACATGAGCTTTTATGTCGCGACAGGCTCTTCCTGATGTTGACATCCAGCTAACAAACCTTGTCGCAACATTATCTCTCTTTGTCTCAGCTAACTTGTTACATTCTTCCCATGTTCTGTCGCGACACTCTATCTTTTGTCGCGACATAGCTCCTCTTCTATATTCAGTCCTTTGTGTTACGACATAAGAAATATTGTCGTGACATATTTCCTTAGCCATTTGCTTGGACGTTTGTCGCGACACACAGAACTCTATCGCGACATAGACTACTGCAGTTGCTCTTGTTCTCTTCTTTCTTGTTGAAATTTTCTCATTTTTGAATAAAAACTTGCAAAACACAAAGTTGGTGAATAATCCATAATTTGGCATTAAAATAGATCTGAATATACTAAAAATAAGCCAGGAAAATGGATTAAAAATAGACGAGTTTAAGACTCATCGTAGCAGCGACAGTTCAGATGCGTCTATTTTTACAGACTTTCCAATAATCGGGTCGTGACTTCATTAATTGCATTATGGAGCCCCAAAGTTTAGTCTAAATTATCAATTTGTTGCAATATAAAAATTATGTCGCAACATAGTTTAAGCCTCACACTCCGGCCTCTGTCGTAGCTTGTACTCTTCTGTCGTGACTTTACTTCTGAGCTTTTACTTGAGTTATGTCGCGACAGACTTTGATACTGTCACAACAGAACTGTGGTGTAGCAGTCTTAATTGTGTCGCAACATGATTGCTTTGTGTCGTGACACAATATCTGTTTGCGCTAGGCGCTTCCTTATGTCCTCCGTACCTTCCTGATCCTATAAATGACAAACATTTTCCTCTTTTAGCCTTTCTACTCGGTCTCGATCGAGTTTTCTATGTTGCCAAAAATATCTCTTTGATTCCTCGGTCATTTCTGTTATGAAAGAAAACCTTATGGTTGCAACAGAGATTGTTCTTTTGTTCTTAGTTGCTTGTTCAAATTAAGCCAAGTTGCGCATAGAAACTCTTGTCATGACATAGTTGCCTCGCTCATCTGGGCTTCTTCAGTTTTTTTCGCGACCGAATTTCATTCTGTCATGACATAATTCCATCCTTCCATAGCTTTTATTATCACAACATAAAATTTCTATGTCAAGGCCACCTGCCTCTAATGCTGTAAACTCATAATGTTATGTCAAGGATGTTTTCTCTCGTGGTTGCGATAGAAAACCCTTCTTAAGCTAGCTTGGTTCTAAGAATTTTGTTGCTATATTTCTGGTTGCGACCTCATTTTTCTTATTCCCAGGAATTGATGTCGCGGCCTCTTTTTTGTTGCGACGTCATTCATTTGTCTCGAAAGCCTTTGCTTCAGTCGCTATCGTAATCGTTGTTTTCAGGTTCTTGCTGCGACTGAATTCCTAGGTCGCGACCAAATATTCTGCTGGTGCAATTCTTTAATACGACCTCAAAAGTGTCAGACAATCCTCTTCATATCTAGTTGCAACTCATTTCTAAGTCTCAATGGGCTCCTTTTCATTTTTCTATTTCCGTCACGACCAATTGCTCGCTTGCTTTGAATATATGTCGCGACCTCGATTTGATGTCGCGACTTGGCTATATTGTTTCTACCGTATTTATGTCGCGACCTCTATTTCATTGTCACCATCATCCTGGTCCCAACTCCCTTTCATGTTAAGTAATTCTTAAAATTGTTTTGTTTACTGTCTCGTCGCAACGTGGTCCCAGTCGCGAATTTCCACCATTTCCTTCCCGTCTCAAATTTATGTCGCGACCTTAAAAAATATGTCGTGACTTCACCCTGCCCCTCCCGTCGTGAACCTCACTTCTTGGTCACAACATTTTAATCAGACAAATTTCTTCTTATTGTCGCGACATAAATTCCGTGTGTCGCGACCTTGATTGGAGTCTCCAACTTATATTTTCGCTGCAGGACTGAATTGTCTAGAGAGCATTACAAGTCCATTAAGCCTAATACGCTTGGTCGTGACCTCAAAACGGTGTCGCGACATTATCTTCCTCGGGTTCTCCTCGCTCGTCTCAAAGAAGCCTATTATGTCGCAACGCTGCTTGCTTTGCATATCACTTTCGTCGCGACCTTGATCATTTCACGGGCCCTTGATCCGTTTTTACTCGATTTTTACTGAATTCACTCTTGCTTTAAATTTGCAAAATATGAATTTGGTAAATAGTACATATTTACATAAAAATACAATTATATTGTAAGAAAACTGTGAAAAATAGACTAAAATTCAATGAGTTTTACTCACAATAGGTTCTTAGGAGTTAAGGCAATCTTAACTCTAGGGTTTGAGGCCAAGAGGCAATATGACCAGTTTTAGAGTTAAGCTTGTCAATGCTCGAGAGAGATCACTTGTACCTTATTGAATCCTACCATCGTGTAACAACACCGGGAGGATTTAAACACTACTCGATTAACCTTCATACTCATATCCATTGGGAGTTGCTGGTGAAGTCACAAACCCTAGGTCTTAGCTTTTAGTTTCTAGTGTTTTTCTCTCTTTATTTACTTTTAGTTTTATTCAAACAATTTTCGATCATCCAAATAGAGCCTAAGCTAGATTAGATTGATACTTAATAACCAACCCTCGTGGGAACAATACTCTACTTAATCTTTATTACTTGAACACGACGCGTGCACTTGCACACTTAGGCAATATATAATTTCATATACGTTTCATGTTTATCAAGTTTTTGGCACCATTGTCAGGGATTGGTTTTCCATTAATATTCATTCGAAATAGCTTCACACGACTTTAGATTTAGTTTGTTTTTTTTATTTCCAATTTCTATTTTACTTTGGATTTTTTTTTTTTTAGGAATCAATTCACAATGGATCCTTTCATGGAATTACCAATTGAATTGGCTTTATAACTCAACAACTAGCTTAAACCCATATATTTGAGTATGGATCATGTTCTGGCATGGAGGTACCCTTACTTGAACAATTATGATTTGACGTGACCCATCACTTGAGCCTCTCATAGGAAACAAGCCCTGTTACTTTCTATTCTTCACAAGTTCAAAGAACAAGTTTAGAAGATTCAATGGCTGAAATGGAAAATCTTTAAGCTCAAATGGCCACTTTTCGTCCAAAAGAAGCCATGGCTGAATTGGCTACATCTCAAGCTAAATATGCAAGTTTAAGGGCTAAAATGAAAATTCTTAAGCTAAGATTAGTCAACCTCCACAGGTTCAAAAATCTCCTCTATAAGCATCCATGAATTGATTAGATGAATCTCAAGCTAGTTCCAAGATGGAGGAGGGGACGTCCCTAGTGCAGCATGCACCGAAGATGTATGAATACATTAAGAGGTTGAATCAATTAGGTTATTGGATGGACTTTGAATTGAGTATAAACTTGATTCTTGGCAAATTTACCCAATAGTTTTGCACTGTTTGTGGTCGACTATAGGATGAACTACATCATGTCCACCATATCTTACCTTATCAACTTGCACAAAACTGTTGAGGGGAAATTGGATGAGAAGAAGTCCAAAGAGACTGCCCCAAAAGAGAGCTGCTTTTATTGAGGTGAAGTTGGCCAAGAAGAAGAACCTAAGGGCCTACATGGAATCTAAGAAGGAGGTGGCATGTGATGCTCCATCTACTTCATGGATTTATGTCATTGAGATTCAAATTGTTTCTCTTGACAACTTTTGGTATATGATACTAGTTGTGGCTCATACATATGGATTGATATGTGGCCTAAGGAATGTGAAAGCCTACCAAGGAGAGTTCGACCTTCATGGCAATGGTGCAAGAGTCGCTTGTTGTTATATGCACTTATGCTTAACCCCTAGTAATCTTTGTTTAAATTTGAATGATTGATTTTATGGACTAGCATTGACAAGAATATTAGTTGAAGGGCTTTCTTTATGCTAGTGATACATTAAGCAATGGAATTAACATATTCCAATTTCAAATGGTAATGACAATAAAAGGCCAAAGGGAGATAATATGAAATCATGGTTTTTGGTATTATCGCCTTGGCCAAACAAGTGAGAGGCGCATGACTAAGTTACACAAGAGTAGTAGCTTGGGGTCATTTGATTGTGATTCATTTGACAAATGTGAATCTTGCTTGTTAGGCAAAGATGACTTAGTTGTCCTTTATCGAAAATGGTGAACGTCCCAATGGACCATTAGACCTAATACATAAAGATGTATGAGGGCTTATGTCCATAAATTCAATAAGTGGTTTCATCTGCATCATAACCTTTATCAATGATTATTCATGATTTGGGTACTTGTATATGAAGAGATACAAACCTGAATCCTTTGAAAAGTTCAAAGAATTCATAAATGAAGCGGAGAAATAGCTTGGGAGAAGTATCAAATAACTTAGATGATATCCAAGTGGTGAATATTTAAGCCGAATTTCTAAGTTATCTTCGGGATAATGATACTTTATCCAAATGGACTCCACCTTATACGCCACAACACAATGGTGTGGTTAAGAGGACAAATCGAACCTTTTAGAGGTATCACATGAGACTATTGTTTAAGTGTTAAACAAGGTCTAATCCAAATCAGTTAAGGTTACTTCATATGAGATATGGACTAACAAGAAGCCCTATCTTTCTCACCTAAAAGTATGAGGTTATCCAGCTTATAAGAAGCAAACTATGGCGGACAAGCTAGAAGCTAAGTCTGACAAATGTCTATTTATAGGATATCCTAAAGAATCTACTGATATCAATTCTATAACACTTTAGAACAAAGGTTGTTTGTTTCGAAGCATGTTGTCTTCTTATAGAAATAGTTTCTTCTAAGAGAAGACAGTGGGAGCAAGGGTGAACTTGGTGAAATTCAAAGTACTCAAACAGACGTAGATCAACCGACTTAATATAAGGATGTTACTCATGTTGATGAAGTAGCAAATGATCCTTTGAAACATACATAATCAGACATAATTAAGATACGTGATTGCTCCGTATAAATAGTGGATTTCTCAATGTTGAACAAAGGGGACATACCGTCACGTAGAGGTCGACATGAGCCTACCTACAATGAATCTCTGAATAGTTCAGAGTCTAACAAGTGGCTTAAAGCCATGAAGTGTGAATCAATCAAGTATGGACTTTGGTTGAACAAACCGAAGGGATAAAATCCATAGGGTGCAAGTGGATCTTCAAAAATAAAACTGACATGGAAGGTAATGTGATTATCTATAAGGCTAAGCTTATAGCTGAGGGTTATCGTCAAAGACAAGGAGTTGACTATGACGAGACTTATAGTCGATTAGTTGTGCTTAAATCCAAAAGGATTCCATCCATTGTTGCTCATTATGATTATGAGATATGGAAAATGGATCACACCTGCAAATGGCGGTAAAGTATGCAAACTTTAGAGATCCATTTATGATCAGCGGCATCTAAGAGTTGAATATCCAATTTGATGAGACAATTAAAGAGTTTGGTTTCTCACAAAATTACGGATGAGGCTTGTGTGTACAAGAAGGATAGTGGGAGTGCAATCGTATTCCTAGTATTATATGTGGATGACATATTAATTATTGATAACAACATCTCAAAGTTACAATCTGTCAATATATTGGTTATCCAGGAATATTCTTTATGAAAGACCTTAGAGCAACAACCTAATTATTGGGGATATAGATATATGAGGAGGATGGAGGTTTTCGGTCTTTCACAATCTACATACATTGCAAATATGCTAAAGAGGTTTAGCATGAATTGTCCAAGAAAGGATAAGCATGAGTATGCCCATATGCTTCGGCTATAGGATCAATCATGTACACTACGTAATGTACTAGACCTGACATATCATATGCTTTCAAAGCCATGAGCAGATACTAGATGGACCTAAGTGAGGTCATTGGGTGGTTGTCAAGAATATCCTTACGTACTTGAGAAGCACTAAGGATGTATTCTTGATTGATAGAGATGGCAAATCTTAGTAAGACACAAATGCAAATATGATAAACTTAACTGCTTAAATGTTCAAGCATTGAATGGTGAGCAAACATTGGAAGAGTCCCAAATGTGAGATGAATGTGGGATTCTGCTAACTCGACTAAAACACAATATTCGAAGGGCGGAAGCTTAGGAAGCTGCTGACAAGGTCTACTTATGAACTAGGAGTGGTCCCTAGTATTGTTGATTTAATACTATAGTATTGGGATGAGAATGGAGCCATTGCGAAAACAAAAGGAACCACGGTCTCATCAAAGGTCCAATCTAGTACTCAAGGGGATGCCATTTGATTTGAGAAATTATTGGTGATCATGATAGAGATTTCCCACTAATCAGAATATGTTAATCCTCTAACTAAGCCACTTTCCCAAACAAAGTTTGACTCTCATGTGCTCGCCTATGGTATGAGATATAAAGGCTTAATTGACTTTAGATCGCTGAGTTTGTTAGAGAAGCGCTTTAAAGGCAATCAACTTTAGCACTTATTGTACTTATGTTGCTATTAAAGGCATCTTCATTATATTGATGTTCATTTATTAAGTGAATTGATAACATTCTTAAATCAATTAATGAAGTTCATGAAACATAACATAGCATGAAGGAAATCATGATGACATCATGATGGTAAGATTCCTATCATGTGCAATTATGTTAGTTTCTAAATTACCCTAGTCATAGGATCAACGAGACGGACATTGTTGATCCGGATAAACTAGCACATGTTATACTCCTTAACTGGATCAAGTAGTGGATGTTATAAACTGTGATCATGAGTTGATTAGAGTTGATGTGATGCTTGCTACGGTGCAGCTAAGTACATCAAAGACCTGCTATGAGACAATCATATGGATTATTTATTATATGTGGATGATCACCGAATATAGAATGGGTGCAAGTATCCTTAAACTCTCGAGTTTCAAGGATATTCGATGCTGATTCAAGATTTCCTTGATTTCATTCCTTGCTACCTTCTGTGAGGTCACTCATGTAGGATGATCGGCATAGCTGAGTTTTCAAGGTGCTTGAGAGCTAACAGCGATTCACCAATCTCAATAAAGGGAGATTATAATTTTATGACATTTGTCTGGGGATCATTACTTAAGAATCTCCGCCATAGTGGAAATGCGCTTTAGTGCATTCCTTCGGGTGCATAACTAATGAGTACAAGTCTAGGGAAAAAATTAAATATCACTTAAGCAGATGTGGAGAGCGTCTATGGAAGCTACTCTTTGTCCATGTGTTCTAAACGAAGTAGGTATAGATCAGCGAACAATGAATTGCACGATAAATTGTCTATGGAAGGGTTAGCAATCATACCATTAAATCTCCAATTAATTGAGGGTCATGATGTGTTTCTAGATACCGCTCATGACTTGCTTGGACTCAATAGTTGAATCGAGGGGCCAACATAACCGGGAACCTAATGGGTCACACACTTAGAAGTGTTTGGGCTAATATAAAATGGATTTGGATGTGATCCAAATATGAAGGAAGTCGATATGTGGAATGGAAGTCACAGATTATGAAATCGAATAAGAGCCCTACTAGTTGATAAAGGAGGCTTAGCTGTTCATGGGCTTACACGCTGAGAGAACACGCCATAACGGATAGAGATTCATGTAGCCTATCATCTCTTAAACAAAGGACCACTTTGGACATTTCAAGGGTAAGGGTTTCCTATAAATAGAACCTTATGGAGAAACCTTAACTCAAAATAGAGAACAAGCTGCCTGGCCCACATTTCAAGAGAGTGTTCTCGAAAGTGTGAGAGGGTGTCTTAAAGAACAACCCACTCTTCATGACATTTTAGTGTCAAATCCCCTGCTTTCGGGGCTTCCTCTTCATCATACTACAAGACCGGTATTTCATCCGAGACCGTCATTTAGAGGCTATAGGCTCCAAAGATTCACGTAGGTATTGCGCTGGGAGGCAAACCAAGGATGTGGTTTGCTTCGATCGTTGCCGCATCACCCTTCCGAATTGGTTTTACACCAACAAGAGGTTTAAATGTCACAACCTCTTTGTTTTGAACCAATTTGATGCCTCAAGGGATCCTTTTGGGTGGTTTTTGAACATTTTTTTTATTGTTTCCACTGTTTTGGCATGAGATGCCTCCTTCAAAACCCAACATATATCCCTTGTGTGGTATCTAGCAAAAAAATTGATGAAATCACAAAAAATATCAAAACAAGGTTTATCTTCTCGATAAGGGTTGTCTGCAAAAACAAACAAACTCCGTCTTATCCCAATAGATAAGGGATATGCCCAAGTATGACATGTATGACATCCAATAGAGACATGATGAAACCTCAAAATATCAAGGCAGGGCTCAACATCTCAATAAGAATCTGTAAACACAAACCAACAAGCTCCGGATGATCCCGATATATAGAGAGTATGCCCTAGTATGGCATATAATGCTCCAAAGTGTCGAAAAGTTAGTCAAAAGCCATGCATCCATCAGTAAAGACTAAAGAGGAGTCAACCTTGGGTCATCTAAGAGCACAGCTAGAAACAAATCCAAACACTAGTGATGCGTGTCCCTAAAAAAACATTATGATAATGTCCATATATCAAATCTAAGTCTTTAAATACCTATCCAAGTAGATGTTGTCAAAGAAAACGCCATATATCTCATCGCTTTTAATGTGGGTCTTAATGGCTACACACCGTGAATGTAGGCTTAGGGTGATAAGGTAAAAAAATTAAAGGAAATTAGGCTCAAATACCCAAATGATAAAACCCATCCCCTCATGTATGGAATGTCACATGCATAAACAGTCTCATGAGCCAAGGACGTAAGGACATCCAATGGAAGCTCTACAATGATAATGATGTGATGGAAAAAAGTGTAACGAGTGGTAAGATAGGTAAAATGACAGGGATGATGAGTGAAACATCATACTCAGAATCAATAAACGTAAGAGTGTGATAAAGTCGAAATTCAGAGGTATGAAATTAAGAAGATAAATGACAATAGAAAAAAAAAGATTGATAATGATACGATGAATCTATTAAAATCACTGCATGAGACAGACATGTCGTCGATAGATGAGATGATGAATATGATACTAACTCAAAGCCCCTAGGAGAGGATAAGTCATCTCACATACCACTAATAAGATCTCAAAGTGCTACACATCGGGTACTGGAAGCTCACAAACAAGCTCCCATAAGTAATACATACACTCGTATAATGATCCCCTGAATCAATATACATACTCAAGCACAAGATAATCGGATCACGTAGATCTTCATATACAAAGTCCCATAAGTAATCTCGTAGACACTCAAACGACATATCCGCAAATCTATACATACTAACAAACACTAATACTGAATACATACACGTGCGCTTTTTTTTTTTCTTTTTTCTTTTTTTTTCATTTTTCTTTTTTTTTTCTTCTCTTTTTTTTCTTTTTTATTTTTTCTTTTTTCTTTTTTTTCTTTTTCTTTTTTCTTTTTTCTTTTTTTCCTTTTTCTTTTTTTTTTTTCTTTTTTTCTTTTCTTTTCTTTTTCTTTTTTCTTTTTCTTTTTCTTTTTCTTTTTCTTTTTTGCTCCATGTTGAATAGTAAGTGAGAAAAACAAAATAATATGACAATGAACGAATATATCTCCGAAAAAGGTGCACAAACCAACTCCGCGAAAGGACATAAGCCCTCAAACTAAAGGTCTCCGAATAAATGTCGATTAAATGAGTGAAGGGACGGCATGACAAACTCCTATGCAGTAAGATGAATAAATCCCTAATCTAAGTGGGAAAGAATGAGACATAAAAAGAATTTAGATAGAAGGAAAATGATGAAAACATAGAAACTACGAAATTTAGTAGAAACAATGAAGTGAATGTGGTAACGTGATGTTAATAATACGTCAATGTGTCCATAACTCAAAAGATCCCTATCTCATGTAGGAAAAGGTAAGCAAGGCTATAAGAGAAAGATAGGCCAAAATGCGAGCGTGAGGCTCAATGGGATAGCAATGGTCAAAATGTGAGCAACGGATGATAAGGTATATGGCTAACCGAAATAATTGTCACTCATCCTACGACATGTTCTCAAATTTAAAATTTCTTCAGTTGATCCAAATTTATTAGCTTTGAGAATTAGTTTTCATCTAAGTCCATCAACCATGCACCTCCCTCTAAGTCAACTCCCTAATAATGTAAGGTCCGCTCTAGTTGGGTCTGAACTTCCCTAGGGTCACTAATCAATCCTCTGAGGACTCTCAAAACCAAATCTCCTCATTGTAGTAGTCTAGCATGTGGCACCAGCAACATATAATCAGTAATAAAGGAGAGGTCTAGCATATCTTCACAAAATCATGCAAAAACATCCAAGTATAGTCTAAGCAAGTAAAGCAATCTATCCCTCTCATATGTAGATAATGTTAAACCAAAAATCAACCCTCTAAAGCCTTCACTGTACCAAGGTTAACTGTCTCAAAATCATCAAAAGCATGAGAAACTCTCTTATGAGTAATATTATGGCCATAGTAAAACTGATATTTCATCCATATCATGGTCATCAAGCATCAATATCATGGATCCATGCTGTTTGTGAAAGAGATGCACATACATCAATATCATCAATAGAAGAGGCAATCGAATACTCAAAAAATGCTCAAATCCATATATGAGAAAGTAAGCATATTAGCATAATGGGGAGACAACCTACAAAATGTCAAAAGAAAGTGGTGATACATATCCTGACTCTCCTACAACATGACCTAAAATATCAAGTGACACAATATTAGTAATATCAACATCCATAGTTACATAAGAAGCAAGTATAGGACAAGTATTCTCATCATCTCCCATAGCAAGCATGCAAGAATCGTCAGGCACAGAATCTATCTTAGGTATAACCACAACCTTAAACTGACTGATGTCCATCTATTGTAGCTCATCAACATAATCATCATGTGATATAACCCTATCAAAAACCTCATACATCAAATACTATGAACTCTAACCCCTGATCATCCTAGGATAACATACGGATGATGTCATCTAGCTCGACAAAGTCAATAGAATGAATATCACTCAATAAAGGAGAAACTGCATGTGTCAAGTATGTAGGAATGGGATAAAAACTTAAACTAGGCTATCTAAATTGCACAATGCCCTGATCGTTCAAGTCTTGAATGGCATGACTCAAAGCATTACACTTATCTATAATATAGTCGGGCCTTAATGATAGGCATAGTGTAGATCCAACCAGAAGTTAGGGTGAACAACCTGCGGCAATGTCCTCGGCACTAATGGATGGAGCAATCCAATAGTCATCAATGTTTGTAAGGCCTCTTTTGAAGGCCTGCCTAGTAGTGTAAATTGTCTAAGCTGTTTAGGTTGCTATGCTGGAATTGTAGGTGCCTAAGGCCTAAGATGAGCTATAGGTGGTCTCTCGATAACCTGTTCTGCAAAAACTGGGCATGGGAGAGGCAGTCGGGAGCACCCCACAAATAACCGATAAAGAAGGTCTATACTGAAATGAATCTCTATGTGGAGTCCTAAGCCACCAATAGATACATGCTAGGTCTAGGTGGCCTCTATCTAAATGAACTAATGGCTCCCACCTCCTTCTAGTTCATGGTCTAGATGACTACTTCCCTTTACAATTAGGAAGGGAATAGTAAGACCATAAATCACGTGTTATACCATCCTCGATACTATATAGTGCCTCAATCAATGCTCTAATATCTATATGTGGAAAACCAATCAAATGTCTTGCATACTTAGGTTGAAAGCTCCTTGTAAGCACAATGATCCGCTTCTTCTCTCCTCTTAGTTTCACCATGATATAACACTAAAAAAATATTCTCATATGGAGATAAAGGAAGCCACTATCTTCTCTAACTCCTACCTTATAGCCTCTAACCCTCTCCTTGAAATGTCAACCATTGTACTGAAAGAGAAATGTCTCAAAATTCCTGACGAACTTTGAGTCCGACAATGAGAAGCATCTAAGGAAGTATACCAACTCAGGCAACACAACTCGTAGACATATGAATGATAAACATCTAAGCCTCATCAGTTTATAAGCCCTCATGACAATAGTACAATTCACAACGCAAGGGCAACCCCTGCCAATATATCTATCAATCTTTAACATCTTAAAATCTAGTAGTAATCCAGTCCCAAGTGCACTATCAAAGTCATCCCAACATGTAACACGATCAGAGACTCTTATCTATCTAACGCGTTGCTCTAACCTATCCTTATGTGCATGTGTGTCATAAGTGGATGGAGTATGCACTAAGGCCGATGGATATCATCCCTCGCTTTACCATGAAGAACCAATGGCATATGAGAAGTTGTCTACTAAACAAGAAGTGGAGGTGGGGCAAAATTGTTCTAAACCTCATCCTGAACCTGATCATGTGGGACCTACTGCTCCTCTATCCTCTGCTCAAGTCTAGCCATGGACTCCTAAATCGCAGTTATCGTTGAGGCAAACTGATCAACTATAACCAACTGTGAGTCCATATCTGTGTTATCTATCGTACAATCCAATTTTCCCTGGACTCTATCCCAAGAATAATAGGGCCTCAAACCATAGTTAATCTATCAAGCTTTCAAATGTAGATAATCGACTAAGATATCACCCAAGTTGAGCACAATCATTGGTTAATGTTTGTAACTAAATCGTAAATAGAAACGCCAACACTATGTAGAAAACTCTCCCATTGAAACCCAAAATGGACAACTTTGGATCCATATCATGATCAACCAGCCCCGAAGGCCTGCATGCACCCACGTGTAGAATAAGGATTCCAAAAAACAGTTCAATCTCAAACTATGTGGCCAAGGTGGCTTTAGAAAAGATATGATCCGTGTGACGGTCCTAATGGCAAAGGCTCAAAATTCACCGTCAGAATCTCACTACTCTCAAACACTCAAAGACGATCTAAGGTTCATAGTGTGGTGTGGGTGCATCCGAAAAAACTAGTAAACTAAGTACCAAGAAAGAACACTGTCTACATAAGTATCCTAAAATCTAGCTTTTTACTATATAAGTCTTCAAAGATTGAACTCCAATCAACATCAATATATTGACCACCTCCAAAATGCTCGCAAACATGGATATAGCCCATCACTAAGCCTTGCTCCTAATCACTAGCACGGTTGAAGAGCAAACAAAGAGCAACAAGCATCCTATCAAACATCAATCACAAGACCAAAAGAAATAAAGTTGATCGAGACTAGAGAGTTGGAGTTAATGGGATATATCTATCCCACATCAACAGGCAACATGCAATCAAGTAAGAGTAGGGTAGTCATGCAACAAGCAGTTAAGCAAAAGATATGATAATCAAGTTGAATAGTAACATAGCATGGTCAAGCATAATCATACACAACCAAGATAATACATAATCAACATATCAAGGTGAATGAAACATACAATAAGAATACATCAAGATGAAGTAAACTCCGATAAAAACTCTAATGTGCTACTAACATACAAAGCACAAAGACTTAATCACCAATCAACCAATCAATCACATTTTCCCTCAATTAAGTCTGTTGAATCTAATTAAAATCCCTTGAGTCACCATTTTGTAGACACCCGTATTTCATCTGCGATGTGTTTCCTACTAAAAGGTAAGACTTGTTTTATTTTTTTTTTTTAAAACCATTTAGAAAAACAAGATGGAGTCATCATTTATTTTGTTTATTTTTTTTAGAGAGAAAAATAAGAATAAAACATTAGTGACTCATTTTAGAAAATAAAGCTCCATTAAAAATCGAATCCGACTGAAGCCTTTCGTGTTTCCTATAGGAAAGGTAATAGCAGTGAGTCGAGCACCCTCTAAGCCCCAAAGTCGGGTCTCTACTAATCAAGTTATGGAAAATGTGAAAAATGACTAATTGACTATAAATACCAATAATTGACAGCAATAATATTAAAGAAAATAAAAAAAGTTAAATGGGAAAAGAAATATGTAACTTAGCATCGACATCAAGTATATCAAGAGAAAACAAGATTAGTGTTATAGCATATATAGAAACATTCATAATTAAATTAGTAAACCAAGTCAGTAATCAAGTGTCAAATTATTCAATAAATGATATATGAGATGTCCAGCCCTACCAAAGCCCATTTATTTATTACATAAATTAACTACACAATACTTCATTATTATTGGGGCTATAGAATTAATCATGTAATTCAAACTTTTAAAAACTATTTTGAAAATATCATTTTTGAAAATTGAGTTATGATTTAGGACATTTGGAAAATTGAATTTTTTTATGAATTGGGAATTTGAAATTTGAAATTGGGGAAATGAATTTGGAAAATTAAGAACTTGAAATTTGAAATTTGGGACTTAAATTTTGGAAACTTAAAATTTAGGTTTTGTAAATTACAATTTGAAAATTTGAATTTTGAAAATTAGGATTTAAAATTTTAGACCTTGAGAATTTTGAATTTGAATTTGAAAATTTTGGGATTTCAAAATAATTATATTTGATATTGAAATTTAGAAGAAAGGGACTTAAAGTAAAATTGGATTTTAATTTTAGAAATTAAGGTTTTGAAGTTTGGAATTAGGATAGAGAAATTGCAGAAAAAAAAAAGAAAATTTTAAGATATTAATAATTTGAAATTTAATTTAGGAAAATTGAAATATGTGATTTTGTGAAATTGAAATAATGAAATTGGGGAAAATGAAGACAATATAAATTTAAAATTTGTGGAAGTAATTTGAATTTGAAAATTTAGTTTTAAAGGTATTCAAATTGGTAATATAGTTAAAAACAATAAGAGCATAAGTTATAGTTAGTCAAATAGTTTAAAGGTGTTGAAGGTCAGAGCTAGAACCTTATGTTGCATTTGAGATCTTATTTTTGAGGGGTGACGGGCAATGGGCCCTAAGGATGATCAAGCCTGCTGAACGGGTTGGACGTGATGGATTAGGCCTAAGGTATATGGTTTAGACCTAATGGTTGGACCTGATAGATTGGATTAGGCTTAAGATATATGAGTTAGACTTGATAGGTTGTAAGGAAGTGGGGTGGACCTAAGGGTTGTACCTAAGAAAGTGAGCTTAAACATTTTATTGAAATAAAATGTATGCATTAAAAATAAAAGAAATAGTGAAACATATGACAACATTAAATAACATAAATAGTGAAACATAACAATAGGAACATTAGAAGGCAATGGCAGAATAATGATGAGAGTTGAATTAGGAGAAAATAAATTAGAATAGAATGTATGATAAATTAGGATGATAATGAATTAGAAAAAAAGGAACACATAAACCCATTGCATTAAAAAATTTCTAAATCCAAATCCTTCACAAATATTTATCTCAATTATAACCACGCTAAATCATTCTAATTATTACCTCATCAAATGTCAACATGTCATTATTTAGCTGATTGAATCCCTATAAATAAAAACTACAATAATCAATTAATGTGGGTAAGAAAAAGCTAGCGACAGAGCCATGAATGCATGTGAGGATGAATGTCTACTGATGCCAAAACACAAATTAATCAAAGAGAAAGAAAAAAAAACAAAAAAGAATACAATACTAATGACCACTAATCACAAATATTCGGTTCCAAAATTCAAACTATAGAAATATTTAACATGGATTAAACTCCACACGACAACTAAAATATAAAATAATAAAATAAAGTATGAACTCCACAAGACATGTATAATATGGATTTCATAAATCATAATATCTACAACACTAAAACATCATGATCGCAACCTACAATTTAAGCCAACAAATCATAGGATCTCCAAGATTTCAGAACTGATCAAGTGTCTAACATGAACCTATAGAGTGCCAAAAAAACTGACTTTAAACGAAAGGATCTTAGAGAGTAATAACCGTACCTGATTCTTTTTCCAGCTTTCAGCCAATCTCCCTTCCCTTCTCCTTTGTTTCTCTTCTACCGGTGTCCTCTTCTTGATCGTCGTCTCCCTCTACTTAATGGTCATTCCCTCCAATCATTCGATGATCTCCTCCCTTTAAGAGTTCACTCCTCCTAAAATAATCCCATTTACAAAAAACAAACTTAAATCAAATAAGATAAAATTAAATTAAAATAAAAAAGGTAAAACTAAACCTAGGCCAAATTTAAGGTCTACAAAGATATTACAAGGAGAAATTGGAGATTCTAAAATTTAGTGTGACAAAATGATTTTAAGATATAATGAGACATTAAGTATAAGATGCTTTATGTTCTAGGATTAGATTTGTATACTGTGGTTATAATTCCTATCGATGGACGACCTTAATAATCATATACTGGCTAATTTATATATGAATGGACCAATTAATAAGATGGTAACAGATGCAAATGTTTGTGCTTACTATAATGAGAGTGGGAGATGCTAGATATGATTAATTTAGAGAACACATAGTGGATTAGAAAATTAGGCCATAAATTTTATAAAAATTTCTCAAGGTAAAATCTCCCGATAATATAAATATCTTTTCAACACTCTTGATAAAATAAAAAGGAGTTCCAAAGAATTTCTGAGTAATGTGATAACTATATCATCAATCGTAATAATAGAATGTTACAAGTGTCAATCAAATGTAACCACTTAATTGTACATTAATTGCATTGGTTAAGTAACTAAGTTTTGTTACTTTTAAATCTATCAGGTATATAAATGCAATCTGGCTTGCATTGGTCAAATGAGAGAATTAAAGCCAGATTCAATTGATTAGAAAGCACTCCCATATTGTATAACCATTTTTCCCTTTTGCATCAAAGCTCGCCTAGATTTCGATCCTTTCTTTGATCTTTACAGTTTGGCTCATAGCTATTTTTGACTTAAGCCTAGGATCCCAAAGAATGGCATATTCAGCTCAATCTTCTGATGCAAACCCAAGAAACACATGCAATCTCTTCGTCAACTTATTATTTTCTTTCAATGTGGGTTCTAATTCACCCACTTCTAATTAAGCTTGATAAAAGTAACTACATTCTTTCAAGAACACAAATGGAGAATATGATTTTTACAAATGAATTTGGAGATTACATTGAGAGTTAAAATCTTGCCCTCTCGAAGAAGCAAGTTTCAAGAGTCCTAACCCATAATAAATCTAGTGATGACATCATGATTGGATGATCTAATTAGTTGGATTTTCTCCATTCGAACTCTAAAATAGTAGACCGAATCATAAGCCAAAAGACTTCTTATGCAAGTTTGGATGCATTTTCACCATCAATGATATTTCAGGCTAATACTTTGATGCTCATAAAGGAAGGTTAAGTTATGTTTTAGTGATCGCTATGTGATGGAAAGTATGTAACAAAAGTATTATGAATTGCCTTAAATTAGGAGATCACTATGTAAGAGTGAAGTGGGCTTACTTCATAGGGAATTACATATGGCGCAATCTATTAAGCTCATGCAAACCAGGCCCATGTCCATAACTAAAATTGACATAAAAGTGAGAATAAAAATGTGTTAGGAAGATTCCTGCATGAAATATGTCATCATCTACACAAATGGATTTAAGGACAATGTGTATACTATTTAGCTAGTAGAGTAAACATAATTTTGCAAAGGAAGGTTCAAAGGGTAACACCTACCTCTCCTATGCATGTTTCATTGATGCTAAAGATTAAAGGACATTGTTGGCTCAAGTACCAAGTTTGGTTATGTCTTTCGCCTTTTAATTTCATTCATGGGAGGAATTATTGAAAATGTGAATGAAATTAAACTCATTAAAATAGTGAATGGTTCAACATTATAGAGAAGGTTCATGATTCTAGGAGTCTCGTGAAAAGTCAAACGCTCTAAAAGTTTAAGAGTCGGGTTTCTCCTCTATGTAAAGGATGTTAGAGTCTTTCTAGAGATGTTGAAGTCTAAAGAGCCTTAAGTTTCCGGTTTCCTTCCTTGTTCTTTCGTCGGTGATAGATCAAACTCACTTTCACCGGAATGGCTGCAAAGTGTTTTTTCTTATCATTCAACAAGTCATTTTATCCTAGGAGACAAACACCTTCAAAATCTCAAAGCACTAGTGGAGAAGATGAATATGTCTTAAGAAAATTATGGATTTTACTAGACTCAGTTGTTTCCCCTAATTTGGTTTATTTCTCTTTTCTTCTTTAATGATTCAGTTTGTCATTTTATATATTGTTTCCAGATTTTTTGTGAATTTCCACTAACGATACACAATGAAAATTAGAAATGCTTAGGCGTGCTAGGAAATTAAGGAGTGTCCAAACTAATATGACACCTAAAATCAAACTTCTAATCAGACAAAAATTAGGTTCCCTGGTAATTCCCTTGATAGTTCCCCAAAACCTAAGTAAAAAATGCCCCAATAAATAGACCAAAGAAAATAAATTAAAGGTTGAAGGAATTGTTGTATTTTACTAGGAAAAAATGAAACGATACAATATTAGAGAAATAGAATAAAGAAAAAAACTTGACTAGAGCTTAAAAACAAGAAGGCTAAAATTGCTAAAAATACTAAAATTCTTGAACTTGTCAATGCTAAATTGCTAGAATTGATTCATTATTGTTGTTGATGATTAATTGATGGTTGGTTCCAAATTTTGTGCCTTCACTCTTCATAAGAATCAAATTTGAATTGCAACCCATCGTTCTTTTAATTAAGACCGGCTTCATAATTTTATCCATCTCTAATGCTCCCACTTTCTCCAACTATCCACGCCTTCTGATTCCCTTTAATGTCTACCTCCATTTTCAGCCCCTTAGTCTTCCAAAAAAATATTTTTATTTGAATTTTATGGGTTTGGCTTTTAATTTCTTAAAAATGGGTTTAGGCCTATTTAATTTGGCCTTCATAAACGGGGCTCAAAGCTTATTTAATTTTGCCTCAGAAATGCTAGTCGACTAAAATTTAATTTAGACTCTAACATATTTTGATTTTCACCATTTTTATGTAGTAGAAAAGGGAAGTCTTAATAAATGATTGGTAAATTTAAAAAAAATGGCTTGAACCCACCTCATCTACTCAAGGAAATGAAAAAAAAAACCTTAAGCATTAAAAAGGTCAAAAGCTACAATTATTAGCTTTTTTTTCCCTACATAAACATAATCCATGCATAATTGCATTAGTTTAACCTTCTGATATCATTTTCACTAATATAAGATAAAATCCGCATTCATATAATAAAGAAAGATTTGAGACTAAGGTGACCTAGAATTATTCAAATTTTTATAAATAATTTACTCCCAAATTGAAATTTTTGACTAATCCAGTAATGGGTTAGGCCGAAGCCTAAGCTCATGAATAAAAGTCCATATAGAAAGGGGCCCAAACCCATTTGTATAAGCCTATAGAAGAAGTTCAGGGGTATTTTTAAAAAATTTAAATTTTGGAAGTCAATCGAAGCTTTATCAAAGGTGGTAGAGAAGTGGGGCAGTTATGTGCTAATGTGGAATTTTCTTGAGGAACAAGACTCCATAATGGAGACGTGGATGAGTTCTTGAGGAACAAGCTTCCTTAATGGAAGACATGGGAAGTTACTTCAGAAAGCGGAGAGAGTAGAGAAATGGAGATTTGGGCAACAAGTAATCTACGTCTATAAAATGAGCATAAGGGGGATCAAAGACAACAACCAATCAATCAATCAACAACTCAACAAATTAATCGACTCAATTTTAATCTAATTCAGAAAATCCTAGTTTTTCAATAAGCTTTCAATGATTTCAGCATTCTATTTCCTAGTTTTAGCCAAGTTTCTATCAATTTTCCAGCATAATCTTATTTTCATAATGAAATCCAATGTTTATTTCTGCAATTTCAGCACTCTATTTCCGAGTTTTAGTCAAGTCTATTAATTTTCAGCATTGTGTTATTTCATTCCTTCCTATGGAAATCTAACATTTTTCTTTGGTATCTAATTCCTACATTATTTCTATTCGAAGTTTTCTACTTTGATTCTAAGGAACTGTCAAGGGAACCAAGGACCCTACATAGCCCGATTAGAAGCTGATCATAACATTCATTCCAAATTTTGGAAACACTTTTTTAATTTCTTGGCACACTCGCACGCTTGTATTTATATACTTCTGTGAAATTAAAAATCACCACAAACATATTTCATGGATTCCTGGTGGGACACATCTTCTGGTGGATCCATTCTTTGCTGAAGATGCCACCAAAATTGAAAAGTAAAACCATTTTCGAGTCTTAGGACTCAGTATCTAATTCTACAGAATATGCACATGAAGGACTCGTTCCAACCATGGTGGAACAATTGAGAGAAACATAGCAAATTTTCTAAGAATAGTTTGCTCAGATTAATGATTCTGGGGCAAAGAAGTGTGCATAGTGATGTAAAATGATGATGATACTCATGTTCCTACTACTATTAAGTTTTAGGAAATGATCGACGATCTACAGAGATTGAACGCATTAGTTAGACAAAGTTTTGATGAAAGAATGGTTGCTTAAGCAGAGGCTGATTCTAAAACAACCTCAAAGTTCCGTCGAGAAACTAAAGCCATGTAGATGAGTACACTCAGCCTTGATAGATGCGACTAATGAATTTGTGGCCAGAATAACATCCGAGCGAGCCATGTTGTCACGCTGCAAAGCAAGAAGAATAATCTCAAGTTACAAGGCAACTATCTAATGACCTCTAAAGACAACTATCTATTGAGCTCGGGAGGGTAACTCCCTAGGAATTTTCAAGAAGCAAGTGGATCTCACCATTCCCCTAGACAGGTTGAAAGTCGATATCTTCCCCCCCATAGGAGAGATAAGGGAACTTCGACAAATTCCCCACCGAGGAACATTCCAATCCTGTTAGGAACAATGGCCTCAAAGGGCGACAGCTAACACCAACCCGACATAATAAAATAAGCTTATAATGAGCGACTTCCTTTATTTGGAGGCACGGGGGGACCTATTCCACCACCCTTAGGGGTAGGTATTAATAGAGGATGGAAAATTCCTCAACCTTGTATGCAACCACCTCCACCACCAAACTTAGAAGTAATAAGGGAAGTGGTACAAGAGCTATACGGGCTTGGCTTTAGACAAGTTGGCCTCCTATAATTCTATAAGACATATCTAGAGGCAATAGATAGAGAGAATCCTTACCCAAGGGGGTATAGAATTCCTAAATTCTCTTTATTCTTTGGAGAAGATGGATAGTATACCTTCGAGCATGTGGCCAGATTCACAGCGTAGTGTGGGGAATTGGCCAACCATGAAAATTTCCCCTATCTCAAACTCAGGTTATTTCCTAACTCATTAACAAGAGCTGCTTTTACTTGGTATGTAACATTGTCAAGGAATTCTATCATGAGTTGGTAGGAAATGGAGAGACAGTTCCACACATAATTCTTCAAAGAAGAACTTAGGATTTTCATAGAAGAATTATCAAAGGTATCCCAAAGGAGTGGAGAATCAACGGTCTTTTATTACTCATTTCAAAAGAATGAGGAATAAATGAAAAATCCATCTCCCAGAAACAGATACTTGAAGATAGCCCAAAGGGGACTTGATATAGAGTAAAGGAAGAAATTTAAAGGTATTGAGTTCAGAGACTTTTATGAGCTTGTTGCTATGTAACAACAAAGAGTATAAAGAATTACTCAAGAAGAAGTCAATGAGAAAGACCTCCATAGAACTACGCCAAGAGGTCAATTCTGGAAGAAATTATAGTGAAAGGGACTTAAGTACATGTTCATTCATCTACCCTCTACTAGGAAAGAAAGCACCTGACATATGGAAGAAGTCACAGACCTGCAATACACTAGTACGGTATACTTTTGATGTAGCAAAAACTGAGGAAATCTTTGATTTTCTTCTAAAGGAGAAATTCATCACATTTCTCTAAGATCATCAACTCCCCAACAAAGAAGAACTTAGGGGAAAAGTATATTATAAGTATCATAACTCCTAGAATCATGGTACTAATTTCATTGAGTTTCATAAATATTATCCGTAATGCACTAACAAGTGAGAATACTAAAGTTCCCTGAGAAAAAGAAAGCCATGGTGATTGATGAAGATCCTTTTCCACTAGTGGCTTCAATCAACATAGCTGCTACTGATCTGAGGGCAGTGTTGAATGAAAAGAATGATGAGAATTTTTCTCCTTATGTCAGGATAAGAAAGGTGTGGATCCCTAAACAATAGCTAGTTTATAAGGATGAATTGGCAGTAGAAGGAAAAGTGTCTACAACTAGAGAAAAGGAAAACAAGGGAAGGTATCCATACCATTCAAAATAGGGAATCAAGAAGGGGAAACCCTCCAAAGAAAAGAATGTTGCTCCAAAAGATAGACATACTTTTCCAGAAGGAAAGGGCATGAATCCTTCAAGGAGAAAAATACTTCCAAGGTTTGTTATTCCACCTCCTGTTCCTCCTAAACAAAAGTGGCATGTGGTACAGCATAATAAATTTCCCCAAAAGCTTACTAGAACTCAAAAGAAAAGGATGCGGAGACCGAAAGCTATGGAGAAAAGGAAATTACTTGAAGAAATGCCACAAGAAAAGCCAAAAGAATTAGAGAATCTGAAGAAGAAGAAGTGAGGTCTACTCTAAATAAAACCAAATTTGGATTGAAGATAATGAGTCTACTGGAGAGATGGATGAAGAAATGGATTTGAGAACTATTCTGATAGTTACATTTCATATTTCCTTGAAATGTTCTACCATTTCTCTAACTTTACCAAATTTATTCAAGTCAAAAGAAATGAAGGAAAGCCAAGTAGAGGTAGAGAAAGAACATTCTCAAGAACAGGAAAAGCATAGTCAAAGGGTAATCACCATTGACCCCTCTGAAGAAAGTAGAGCTCAAAAGGTGATACTGGAAAAACCTACTGTGGAGATGACAAGGCACATAAGACCTCTCTATAGGAGAGCACACTTCAATGGTAAACCAATGCCCAAGGTATTGGTGGATAATAGATCAGCAGTCAATGTGATATCATTAAGAATGTTGAGAGCATTAGGAAGAGGCATTGGTGATTTAATTGAAACATAAGTGTTTGTATCAGCTTTTACCGGAGAAATCTCTAAGACTCTAAGCGTACTCCATATTGACATTACTATGGGTAGTATGGCTTTTTTATCAACTTGCTTTGTAATTAATTCTACTACTAATTACAATGCTTTGTTAGGAAGAGACTGGATTCATGCCAATTGGTGTGTGTCATCCCTCCCTTCACCAATTTTCATTATTTTGGAAAGATGATGAAGTAGAAGTGGTATGGGTACACAAACAACCTTTCATTGCAACTTCAAATTCTATGGAGGCCAGTTACTATGACCAAGAGTTTGGTCCAATAAAATTCAAAGGAAAAAAGAATAATGGGACTCCAAGAGAAATATACACGAAGTCAGGAGATACTAGTGGAGTTCAAGACCAAGCTGCCAAACATCTAAAGACAACTACCATCCTGCCTTTCATGTTGATAAAGGGTCTAGTTATTGAGGAGATCGACATTGGCATTCTCATGAAGAGAAGGTGTTGCCGTCACGCAGATCTAAATGCAAATGCAAAGAAGTTACCGAAAAAGTTAGGAGAAGAACAGCCTAAGATATTTAGTAGGCTAAAGTGATTTATGAAGAAAAATCAGATGAAGAGAAGGAAGAAATTCAAATTGAAGATTAGGAGCAAGCTCCTCCTAAAATGGAAGACAATAAGCCTCAAAATCTTATGGAAGAAGTCTACTTTGATGAGTCTAAAACTCATCTAATTTTAATCTCATTTTTCGTGGATATGAGACAACAGCCAGAGCCTGCTAGTAAGGTGCAAGGAGCCGATTGTTGCAATAGTGCGATAATACTTGGCGGCAAAGTGTGGCGTAAAAGAATGTCGCGACAAAGCCACTAATGTCTCTACATAAAGTGAGAGAAGAACGCCCTCAACGCTGCCCACGTTGATACATTCAAAAGCTATGTCGCGACAAAAGTTGAGAAGAGCCCCTAGAAGAGAACTGCACAATGTCGCAACATAAACTGAGAAGAATGCCTGAGCGACAAAGATGAACTTTGTCGCAATAATCGAAAGCTATGTCGTGACATTTATTGAAGAGAATGCCTAAAAGAACAATTGAAAAATATGTCACGACATTCCAAAGATTTGTCGCGACAAAAATTGTGAAGAAGGTAGCAAGAGAAATTTCATGACATTTAGCAGCCATGTCGCGACAAAGAGTGAGAAGAGCCCCTAGAAGAGAGCTGTAGAATATCACGACATTTTCGAAGTCTTTTGAGACACGGTTAGAGAAAAAGGGTTAAAAGTATGTCGCGACATTCTGAAAATTTATGTCGCATAAAAGAAATGGTTATCGAGAAACTAGGTCATGACATAGAAATTGATTGTCACGACATAAAGAATGGAAGAAGAAAGAAATTATGTTGCGACACAAGCAAACTTAGTCGTGATAGAGCTGACAGATCAAGAAGGCAAGTTATGTTAAGTTTATCACAACAAGAATTTTTATGTTGTGACAAACATTTCAAATGTTAATAATGCAGGCATGTAAACTATGTCATGACATTGGAAAATTCTGTCGCGACATAATGCAAGGCAAAAGGCAGAACCTATGTCACAACAAATATGAACTGGAGTTAACTCAACTTTGTCGCGACATTTATTTTATTTGTCACGACAAACTTGACAAAAGGCAATGATGAAGAAATGTTGCGACAAACTCAAAACAAAGCTTGAAGGCACACTTAGACGCTACTTTGTCGTGACATAGAACAATAATGTCGCACAAACATAAAAGGTGAAATTGCACTATTGAAAAATGTTGAAAAAGGCCACGATAGAGCCTACGACAAAAGAAGAAGACTGCTATGTTGTGACATAGAATAACAATGTCACGACAAAGACAATAATTGGGCCTGAATAGAAACCCATGAAATCAACCTAGAATTCTGGCCCAGCACTTAATGAGCCTATAAATAGAAATATTTAGGGCACAAAAAAATGAGGACAATAGAACGATAAGGAAAGCTGCCAATTATGGAGGAACAGTAGTAGTAAAGTTACAGTAGTAGTAGAGTAGTGATTTTCTTTTCTTTTCTGAGAGATTTTTTTATTTTTACTTTCTTTTCTTTTCATCTTGTATTTCTTTATTTCTTCTTTTCTTAGAATCATGCTGGAATATGGGATCTTAGTTGTAATTTTGAGCTGAGATCAATCAATATTTAGTTCCATTTTCTGTCTAATTTTTTGGAATTTATTTCTAGAATCCCTTATTCTTTAGTTTGTTTACAACTTCAATGAATTTGTTTCACAACTAGTTGTCGATGTTTCAGGAATCGGGATGATGGAAGGCAGTTAAGCCTTACGGGAAGGGCTTTGGTGTTCTTATGATTTGTTGCATTTAAATTATTGTTTTGGGTTTTGAGAACTTGAGTGATTTAATCGATATTGTTCATGTAGTGAATGGGCTTCATATCAAAGGCATTATACCTGTAATAGAGTCGGTGATATGTGCTCTGATTTCTAGGAGGCTCTCTGAGTGACATACAGATGGAGATTCCTGAGAGCACATGAGCAGTAACTTAGGGTATGCAAGACTGATATATTTAGAACTAATAAACTCTAAATGTCACTTTAATACATCATTAGGTGATCGGTCCTAACCTCGCATTCAGCCTTTGGGTGACAAAGAAAAGTGTGTCTCGAGGCATAAGGACCAATTTCCATCGAGTTATCGCTAATGTTTAGGAGGTGTCGCCTCGGGCCTACAGAACATTCTTGATCCCGTATTAGCTAAGATTCTAATCAAGGAAAGGGAGAATTCTGCTCAACTTGCAGATTGTGGTATCGATTACTAAGGAGTGTCAGGTTAACTCGTCTACTGGGCAAGTGGACTTCAGTTTTAAGAAATGGTCAGGAAGCATTGTAAAGGGAAAACAACCAAATCTTAAAGAGGGTCAGATTTTACACATAGCTATTTAGACCCATTTGTCCTTTAAAGGAATATGGTGTGTTAGATAGCGAAATGTATAGTGTTAGGAGGCATTCCAAGGCTATACTACTTTGCTCTTGAACAAGTTCAGATTCAAACCCATAACAAATATCTATTTTAAAAAGAACCTGCTACAAATTGATGATTAGAAAACTGATCCCATTCCCAGTGTTTGGATTACATCTCAGCAATTATGTTATTTTAGTCTATTTTTACTGATTTTTCTTATGTTAATTTTAGATTTTGTTATTTCAGTTTCTGCATTTCATTTTTAGTTTAATTTTCATCTTTAGAAATTGAAGTTCAAATAGTAAGGACCTTGAATAGTAAGGGTAGTTGATTTATAGATTTTCTTATCGATCTTTGTGGGTATGATAACTCGGACTTAATTGTCCACTTTATTACTTGTATGACATGTGCACTTGCAAATGATTTAATCTAGACCAATCCGGCATTTTCATCAAAGAGAAGCAAAAACCTATATAGTGAGAAATATCAATCTCTAAAAACAGTGACAATTTTCTGCAGCACTGCTGCTGGGCATTTTCAGTAACTAAGAAGAAAAACAACAAAGAATTTAGGTCTATGTAAGAAATCGGGACAATCCAATTTTGGCGCCGTTTGTCGTGGATCACGCAAGAGGTAGCAAGAGTATGTTTATAGGATTAATATTCCAACAAAATGGAATCGCTAATTTGAGCATGAACAATTTGCTTTTCTTTTCTTTTCTTTTCTTAGATTGACATTTTATTTTATGAATTTTGTGTACTTTAGTTTGTTTTTCTTTTATTTTTTAATTGTCTACTAGAAAAGCAAGTACAAGGAGCAGTGAATTACTTATAGAGCTTGGCCCATACGAGAAAAATAGAAACTCACACAACCGACGTTGTAAAAAAAAAAAAAAAAAAGAATACCTACATCCACCACACTAGAGAAAGCTTAATTTACATAGGTCTAGAACAAGTCCAGCAATCTTCTTCTAAAGAAAAACTTATTGATGCTTTATGGAATGAGGTGAAAAGGGAAAAAGAGAATGTAACAACATGCTTTTAAAATTAAGGAGAACACTTGTAATCTGTATTGAAGAGAAAAAGAATGAATATGCAAATGAGTGCGCAGCTAACAATGGAAAAGAGGAAAAGGTTGTTGGAGAGAAACATCGCATATCAAATTTCAAAATGTTTGGTTGGGATTGACAAGCACAATTTCCCCATAGACCTTGTAACTGGTAGGGAAGAGGACAATCAAGACTCAACTAAAGGAAGACCTTCCAATGCCCTTAGTCCAGCATGGATTGATACAGAATATGGGGAAATGACCTTACTAGTTGATAAGGAAAAAGTGAAGTTCAATCTCCACCAAAGCATAAAACTGACTGATGAAGAAAATAATTGTCAGATGTGGGCGAGAGTCACCAACATTTTGAGAAGTAAGATCAGACTTCCTTCAAGAGAAAACACTTGAAGGAAATGAATTAAATACCAAAACTCGTGTCCACAAAAGAGTAGGAGTTAGAGCTTAAACTACTCAACTGGATGTGGGATGAGCTTCTCTCATCCTTATGAAGGATAAGGAGGGAGAAGGAGCATTGACTACAAAATATGAAAGCACAAGAAAAGATCTAGTACTTTTTCCAATGAGTCTAGCTATACTAAAACAGAAAGGTACTCTTAGGGTGGCACCCCAAGCAAAATAAGGATTTCTATCCAATTAGTTTAGATTATTAGTGGAGAATAAAATGACTAACAAGCCTATGAGACCTTAGTCACTTTGAAGAGACTTCCATTCTTTAATGTTTATCTCATAAGGCTACCTAATCAAAGAATGAGTTATAAAGGGAAGATTAACACACTACCATAGTGGAAATCAAGAATCAGAATCGTTTATCATTCTATGAATTATCTACTTGATTATATAAACCGACTGAAAATTTTAAGATTTCTAAAGTAAAGTTTGTGCTTAAAATGACATTAAGTAAACTCGACATTTAATCAATCCAAATTCGCTTTTATTTGAAAAGATGATAGAAAAACAAAGGTCAAAGAGTTAATAAGTTTAGATAACATGACTTTTCTTGCTTAAGGACAAGCAAACTTAAGTTTAGAGTTTGATGAGTCTAAACTCATCTAATTTTAAGCCTATTTTTCTATGAATATTTTAAGGCTTAATGTCTGAATTTAAATGCCAAATTATGGAGTATTCACTAATTTGTGTTTCTCATGCAGGAATTTAGGAGAAAAGAAATCGAAGCAAGAAAGCAATAAATGTCCAAAATGGATGCAAAGAATATGATTTATTAAGGCATGAATGTTGATTGTCGCAACAATACTCAAGGCAAAGTATAGGTAAAGAATGCAACGACAGTTTAAATAATGTCGCGACATAAAGTGAGAAGAACGCCTCAACGCTCAGTTTAAAATTCCGCGACATTCAAAAGCTATGTCACAACAAAAGTTGAGAAGAGCCCCTAGAAGAGAACTGCACAATGTCGCAACATAAACTGAGAAGAATGTTTGAGCGACAAAGATGAACTTTGTCGAGACAATCGAAAGCCATGTCGCGACATTTATTGAAGAGAATGCCTGAAAGATCAGTTGAAAAATATGTCGTGACATTCCACAGATTTGTCGCGACATAAATTATGATGAAGGCAGCAATAGAAATGTCATGAAATTTAGCAGCCATGTCACGACAAAGATTGAGAAGAGCCCTTAGAAGAGAACTTCATAATGTCGCGACATTTTCGAAGTTTGTGGCAACATAGTTAGAGAAAAAGCATTAAAAGTATGTCGTGGCACTTGAAATTTATTTTGTGACATAAAACAAAGCTGAAGGCTGAGAAACTATGTTGCGACATCAAAATTGATTGTCGTGACATAAAGAATTGCAGACGGAAGAAATTGTGTCACGACACAAGCAAACTTAGTCGCAAATGGGTGAGTCGCGATCGAGAAGGCAATTTATGCCGAAGCCGACATAATAAGGATTTTTATGTCATGGACAAACATTTCAAAGGTTAACACTCGTTGCATAAGTAAACTATGTCGCATTGGAAAATTATGTCACGACATAATGCAAGGAAAAGGAAAACTATGTCTCAACAAATATGGGCGGGAGTTAACTCAACTTTGTCACGATTTATTTTATTTGTCATGACAAACTCTCGACAAAAGGTAGTGATAAAGAAATGTTGTGACAAACTCAAAACAAAGCTTCAAGGCACACATAGACGATGCTTGTCGCGATAGAACAATAATGTCGCAAATAAACATAAAAAGACAGAAATTGAAAAATATTGGAAAAAATGTTATGAAATGCCACGACAGAGCCTACAAATAAAAAGGAGAAGACTGCTAGTCTCACATAACAATGGTACACCCGACAAAACAATAATTGGACCTACACAAAAACCCATGAAATAAACCTAGAATCCGGCCCGCACTTAATGAGCCTATAAATAGAAATATTTAGGGCACAAAAAATGAGGACGATAGAACGACAAGGAGAGCCGCCATTTATGGAGGAAACAAGTGAGAAGAGAGTAAATGATTTTCTTTTCTTTTCTGAGAGATTTTTTATTTTTAATTTTTATTTTCTTGTATTTATTTTCCTTTTCTTATAACTAAAATAAGGGATCTTAGTTGTAATTCTCGAGCTAAGATCAGAATATTTAGTTCAATTTTCTATCTAATCTTCAAGGTTTTTCAGAATCTATTTTTGAATCCTTTTCTTCGCTTTGTTTACAGCCTTCAATGAATTTGTTTCAAGCAATCTAGTTGTTGATGCTAGGAACCAGTGATGGAAGGCTGCTTCAAGTTGGGAAGGTTTGTGTTCTCAAGCATTGCATTTAAATGATATTTTGGGTTTTGTAAATTGGATTGATTTAATCGGTATTGTTCATGCAGAATGGTTCTGATATTAAGGTAAATATACCCATAATAATAGAGTTGTATTTGTGCTCGATTTCAGGAGGCCCTAAGTGACATAGAGATGGGAGATTCTTGAGAGCACATGAGTAGTAATCAGTATGTCGACTGGAGCATATTTAGAACTAATAAACTCTAAATGTCACCTGGAGTAAATCATTAGGTGATTGCTCTAACTCTACATTCAAGTTTCCTTCACGCATGCAGGCGTGTTCCTAGGCATAAGGACAAACTACTGAGTTATCAGTTTAATGTTTAGAGGTGTCGTCTCAGTTCGGCATAACAATCTAGATCCCGTGTTAGCTAAGATTCTAATCAAGGAAATGGAAAATTCACCAATTTGAAAATTATGGTATCAATTACTTCAAGGAGGCTTGTGTTATCCTCAACATGAGGCAAGTGGACTTCGGGCCTAAGAAATTGCTGTGAAGTACCTGAAAGGAAAACAACCAAATCTTAAAGAGGGTCAGATTTTACAAGTAGCTATTTAGACCCATTTGTCTTGGAAAGGAATATGGTGTGTTAGATAGTGAAATGTATAGTGTCAGGAGGCATTCCAAGGCTATACTACCTTGCTCTTGAACAAGTTCAGGATTCAAACCCATAACAAATATCTGTTTTAAAAAGAACCTACTGCAAATTGATGATTAGAACACTGATCCCATTCCTAGTGTTTGGATTACATCTCAGCAATTCTGTTATTTTAGTCTATTTTTACTGATTTTTCTTATGTTAATTTTAGATTTTGTTATTTCAATTTCTATATTTCAGTTTTAGTTTAATTTTCATCTTTAGAAATTGAAGTTCAAATAGTGAGGACCTTGAGTAGTAGGGGTAGTTGATTTATAGATTTTCTTATCGATCTCTATGTGTACGATAACTCATACTTAATTGTCCACTTTATTACTTATACAACCTATGCACTTGCAACGATTTAATTTAGACCAATCTACATTTTCATCATAGAGAAGAAAAACCAACAGCAAAAATATCATTCCCTAAAAACAATGACAATTTTGTGGGCAGCTGATTAGTGCCCAAATAGTGTTATTTTAAGCCCTATTTATAGCAGGTTTTAAGAACTTTTTGTGTACTAATCGACTTTAATAACTCAATTGATACATTGAGGTCCCGGTTTTGCTACTGATCACGTTTTGTAGCTCTATTATTGTAGTTTTGCAGATTAAATACCTCTTCATTATCTTCAATCTGATTCAAACACGATGAACCCGAGATGAATTCGAAGATGCATGATCGAACCAGAGGAAATTTGGAGCAAAATGCTAAGGAATTCGAATCGTGAAATCTGCAAGGTTCCGAAAAATTCGCACCTCGCAAATTTCGCAACACGGCTTACTCCGCACCGCCGTTGGATCGCTTGACTACTTTTTATGGTTTTATACAAGTTTGCCCTTGATGTAATTTTGGTTCATTTGCACATTTTTGTAATTTCCTTATACTGAGCACCTATATAAGCTCAGTCTTGTTTGTAAATCAATCAACTTTCACTCCATCAATCAATCAAGGAAATTTGGGCAGGAAGCTTCCTCTCCCTCGGCTGGTTTATGATTTTCTCTTCCTTTCCTTCACTTTCTTGCATTTTCCCTCTAGCCAAACACCCCTTGATGATGACAAATCAAGTATGCTCGCTAAAACCCTCATCCTTTGAAGCGGGAAGGCCACTGGGTGTTGGTTTTTGAGGAAAGTTGCATGTTCTCATGCTTTTCTATGTTTGTATTTAAGGGCATTTGTGTTCTCGCTTCTCACTTTAGGTTAAATCTCTTAGGCATGCCTCCTAACGTGTATTTATAAGCTTTTGGGTTCAAGTGATGCTTATCATTAGATCCACTGATGCCCAGTTAGTTGTCTCCTATTAGTTGCTGAATGGTAGGTTTAAGAGGTGTGTTCTCATCGTTTGGGAGCACTTATGCTCATTAAATACCATCTTTCAAGAGGAAAAATTTTAGGGTTTAGGTTTTAAAGCTAAATGAAGATCCGATTTGGGAAATGACTGTATGTCATGTCTCCCAACGCGAGGAAAAAAGACCCGAGGACATGTCTGCTAACTTGTAACCCTAAGCCCAAAGGGCCCGAGACTTCAAGAAATTATCCTTAACTTTTTACTTCAAGTTATTTCAGCCAACCATTCACCCACACCTGCTTTTCCACAAACCTTAAAAATCCAACGAAAAACACCATTTCAATACACTCCATCCTTCCTACTAAGAAAACCCATCCCCGTGTTCTACCCTAGAGCCACTATACTGCAGTAGCTTTTCTACGTCAGTAGTAGGAATCCTAGGATATAAATTTTGTTGATTCCGAACACCTACTTGGCCTCAAACGAATCAAATGGCGTCGTTGCCGGGGATGGTGCCCTAGTAAGAAAGAAAAGCTGTGAACTTATGATCCACGTCACAAGTGTTGGTGAAATCTCATTTCTTTTTTATTTTACCATTTTTCTCCACTTGCAGTTCACTGTAGGAGAGTTTGAAAATTTTACTGTAAGTGCATCAAGCTTACTTGTTTTGATTTTTAGCTAATATTAACCTTTTGGTAGTTTTGTTTTTTGTTGGTTTCTGCTTGTTGTGTGTTTATAGTACTCTATGCAAGGGGACGTAAAACACTACAGCAAATCAGGCTAAGTGCTCCAATGGAACAAGGGTGTGAAATCGCCTTTACACACCAACCGGATGGAGACCCCACTGAGGAGCAAAGAGCTAATAGGGGTTCTCAGGAGCCCAATGCCTGCTGTGTCAATGAGGGGATCACATACACCTACCCCAGGGTGAGTGCACCTCGCCATACTACCTCTCGCGAGGATGTGGTAAGGCGGCTTATCCGTTCCCCAAGCCTCCCGTACTTTTCATGGTATGGAAAATGAAAATCCATACACACACATCCGGGATGTTATGGAAGTTTGCACGACTTTCAAGGAGGGTGCATTTGATATGGACTTGCTCAAGCTAAAAGCCTTCCCTTTGACCCTTAAAGATAAAGCCAAAATTTGGCTTAATTCACTAAGGCCAAGGACCATCAGGAACTGGGCAAAGCTACAGGCTGAATTTTTGAAGAAGTTCTTCAGTGCCCATAAGACCAACAATTTGAAGAGGAAAATTTATACCTTTGCAGCTCATGACAATGAGAGATTTTATCAATGCTGGGAAAGGTATCTTGAAACTATCAGTGCATGCCCTCACCATGGCTTTGACACATGGATGCTAGTAAACCACTTTTACGATGGAATGTCCCCTACCATGAAACAACTTTTGGAGACCATGATTTGAGGGGACTTCCTCAGCAAAAATCCAGATGAAGCCATGGATTTCCTCAACTATGTTGCTGAGACCTCCAAGGGATGGGATGAGCCGAACCCAAGGGAGGTAGAGAGAATGAAGCAAATAGTGAACCCAAAGGGAGGCATTTATTCACTGACGGAGGATGTGGAACTAAAGGCTAGGTTGTCCACCCTGACCAGAAGGATGGAAGAACTTGAACAGAGAAATCAACATGAGGTACGGGCAGTGATTGAAGCATCTATGCCTGGCCAACCATGTTTCAATTTTCAATATACCAGTCATCAAGGAGAACATTGTCCAATCTCTCCCTCAGTAAGGGATTTGATGGTTGAAAATGCAAATGTTGTGGGCCAAAATAGGCCACCAACTGATGCTCAGTATGGCAACAACTATAATCCCAACTGGAAGAACCACCCCAACCTCGCCTGGAAGCCTAAACCTCCAAGATAAGTTCCTGTGGGCAACAATAGCAAACAACACTATGGGATCCACCTCTCACCAGCATTACTTCACTAACCTCATCAATTGCTCAAGCTATCATGAATTTGAGCAATGTGGTGGGAATTTCAGAGAGGAGCAGAAAACTAGTAATGCTTTTAGTCAATCAAAGAATAGGAAAATGTAGAAAGCCCATGGACAAAAGAACTGAAGGGCTCCACAAAAGCCTAAATCAAAAAATTGATAATTCGTAGTCATCCATCGCAGCCCGACTAATCAGCAATAGGTGCAGAGAAAGGGAGATTCTTCCCCGCACACCGCCTAATCCTAAGGGAGTGCATGAACCGTTACTAATGAGCCTACACAAAAAAATGGATGAAGTTCAAATTCCATTATCACCTTGGAGGAGTGGTAAGGAAATTGAGCGCTGTGGCCCAAACCACAGAGTTATCTGTAGAAAAGAGGAAGTAGAGCCGTAACACGTATTCATTAAAGGATTCATGAAGAAAGCATACTCCATTTCCCTAAGCACTAAGAGGCAAAAAGAAGGCCTCTAAGCAAGAAGGCATCCTGGAAGTGCTGAGGCGTAAAGGTCAACATTCCCCTACTTGACATGATCAAGCAAGTCCCTACCTATGCAAAATTTCTAAAGGACTTGTGCACAATCAAAAAGGGGTTGGGCATTAACAAGAAGGCCTTCCTAACTAAACAAGTCAGCTCTATCATCCAAAGGCAAACCTAAAGGAATACAAAGATCCGTGATCCCACCATCTCGCCCCAACATTGGAGTGGACTCGTGATAGACAAGGCACTCAGCCGATTCGGAGGCGTTGTCAACCTACTGCCATACTCAATGTATAAGCAGTTAGGTTTGGGGGAGCTGAAGTCTACCAACATCACCCTATCCTTAGCGAATCGATCAGTGAAAATACCAAAGGGGATAGTTGAGGATGTCTTAGTGAAGGTAGACAAATTCTACTATCTTATGGATTTCGTGGTTCTTGATACGGAGCCAATGGTAGAGAGCACTAACCAAGTGCCCATCATACTTGGGAGGCCATTTTTTGCCACATCTAATGCCATAATCAATCACCGAAATGTGGAGTTATGTAGCTCACCTGCAACAGACATCGGAGCCCAACATTTTTCACCTAAGTAACAAGGATAGTTTCAATAGAGGATGAGGAGCAGAATCAAGAAGTCTCGCCTTAAGTGGCAATGTATGTAGGTTACGTTGCTTAAAAATCGCAGAAGAATTAACAAGAACCAAGAAGCAAATAATGAAGACTAACCCATTAGTCACTCTTCCCGCATTCATCCCACCAGTACCACCAGAGAACAGGATGCTTAACACAAAGGAGCGGAAGCTGAACTCAACTACAGCAAACCACACTGGAACCAAGGAGGAGCTTCTCCTAGACCCTCCATGAAATCTCTTGGGTGTACAACTGGGAGTGGTTCCTGCAGGAACTTGGAAACCACTCCAAATTTTTATGGGATTTTTTCTTTACATTATTTCAAGTTTTAAATTAGGATTTTCATTAATATCCTTAAATTTCCAAATTTTGTAAATTTCCTCATTTTCAAGCTTATCTTCTCATAATTTTTGGTCTTGTGTTGTTGCAGGTGTTCCAGTGCTGGGGGAGCCAAATTTTGCCTGAGAATTTCCCAGTTATAAAATTTGCAATTCCGCGAATTCACAGTGTTGCGAATTTTCGCAACCCGCGAAAATGATCCCGTGAGACACTATTCATCGCCAACTCGTTGCCTGCAACTCTTCCTTTCACTCTCCTGCAATAAATTTCTTTAATTTTTTTAACCATCCAATTAATGGCCACTAATGACGTAATCATTCATGTCTTCCCACCTACCCCTAATCCCTATATAAACCCCTTTCCCCTTCATTTTCATTTCACCTTTCACCCTCCTAGTTTCTGAAACTCCCTTCTCCTTTCAAATTTTCTCTCTTTCAAGCCCGACAATGGCAAAGACTCATGGGGCTCATTCCACCGGGGGTCGCAAGTGTGCCTGAGTCCACCCCCACCGGGCCGGCATCGTCCCAACGCGCCCGCCTGCCGCCCCCTCGCCGCCGCCGCCGGCCTCCCCCGCCCTGGGGCCGTCATCTGTGGCACCGCCGCCGCGACGTTAAGGGCCCTCCTCCGTGGCCCCCGCCCGCAGGAGATATCATACCTGGTCGGGTCCCACCCGCCGCCCATACATCCCAGCCGCACGGAGGGCCTCACCGCCAAGAGGAGGTCTCACCTCGGTCCGTGAGTCATCCACTTCGAGACCTCGGGCGCCACCCTCACCGCCTTATCAAGGCATTGCTGGAGCCCCGGACCTATCCCCTGCATCTATTATCAGCGTCTCTTCTTCCACATGCCCCATCCAGGGAATGTTGACCGCAGCGGGGAGAGATCCGTGCACGGGGGAGGTTTACAGGATCTCCTAAGATTTACCGAGGCCCCGGAGCTCCGAGACTCCTTGCTTCTCTTGAAGAGATACCATCCGAGCTGCTCATGACGTCGATATTTTTATCCTTGAGTAATTACTTAGTTTTATCACAGATGACGCCTAGGAGAGAGATCAACCCAACTGCTTTGCATTTTTCCATCGACGGCCGGCCAAGGATACTTCGAGCCTCCGACATCACAGCTGCTCTCCATCTGCCGGTGGTCCTCGCCAATGCAGCAACTATAGACAGTGGCCTCATCCCTCAACCAGGGAGATGGTCCGACTTCTCTCCATGGACGCTACCGGTGGGACTATATTATTCAGGCAGCACCTCCCGCAGCGTATGCTTTTGATGTAATCACACTGAGTCTAATCTATCCCGCCTCCAAAGACATTATTCAGAGGAGGGGAGCTATTTTAGAGGCCTTATATCGTATTTCAGAGGGCTTCTGGTTCAGCCCAGCATAGCTGATTAAGGACGCCCCTTGTTCCACTTTGAGGATGTGGTCCACCACCGGAGTTTTCCTCAGCCGCCAGTCCATGCTCTTCTACTTCCATGACTATTGCGCTGCGCGGCTGGCCACCTGATTCCCGGCCCCAGCCCTCAATTGAGCGCCCGCCACACCGCAGCCACCCCATTATCAATCGGGTGGAGGCCATGGTGCCTTCATCTCTTCCTCCGGATCTGGGGACGAGGATCAGCCGGCCGCGACATCCCACTAGGGGGACCCGGTCCCCCATAGCTAAGACACCGAGGAGCCTCCGCCCTGGTACCCATCATTTCTCCATCGGCCCTTCAAACATCGACTACGTACCCAAAGAGAGTCTGCACTCCGGGTGACTAAGCTCCGATGCCCTATCCCTTTAGAGCTCCTCAACCCCATGCCTATCGCCATTCAGACGAGTCAGCCGAGCACCTCCACACACCCCATCAAAGACATTACCATCTCCACCAGGGACTTTCTGACTATCATGGAGGTAATCCTCCATTCTCCTCCACCGCACTTCCATTTGCTGTACCCCATACACACTAGCAGATAGGATGACTCGCGCACCGAGGCTGCCAGAATACGCAGTCGACCATCCTCATGCGTGCCCGCAGCCACTGGGCCTCCCCGCATCTCCTCCCGCATGCCCCGTCAGCCCTCCGCACCCCTCCCCAACAGATCGCCTCCTCCACCATCAGCCCCCCGCAGATCCCTTGATGTGTGTTGGCAACATAGCAAAGATCGCCCACTCCATCAGCTATAACCTCAAATTTCATCCAAAGCCGAGGATGATTCTTCATTAGCCATCGATTTAGAGGTAATTTCACTCCCTCCACGAACTTTCCGGGGTTCCGCTTGTCGGAGCAGTTGGAAGTGATGTTCATACTATTGACTTTAGTTCCGTTTGTTTCACATGTACAAAGAAACCCATTTTTGTATATTTAGAGGTCATTGCTGCATTTTTTGCAAAAGCTGAAATTCTCAGAAATACACCTTATATATATAATACAACTCTCTATTTTTCTACACTTTTGCCTATTTTTCCCTATAGTTTAGTGGTTTTCCTTTCCAGAATTGAAAAGTTGAAGCACTATATGCTTCCCATCAATGCCAGACTAGTTCCATGCTTGATCGAGTTGTTAATGTCACACCCTCGTAATCAACCCCGTCTTCCACCATTATCTAGCCACACACATAGTGCACATCAGTTTTCGTCTATAGGCTGAGAAGCTGCATTCCCCCTTTTACTTTGCAAAACCGACCTTAGTTTCGTTGACGCCCTATAATAGGTTCGAGTTCCCCAAGAATGAAGGCCAATGTGTCTTCCAAAAGAAAAAGAAAAAAAGTTAATAAAAGCCGCTGTGCTTTTTCGCTTCGACACCCGAGCACAAATTCTTGAAATTCACTACAAAGCCTTTAAAGCCTGGTGCCCTAAACGAACTGGTTGGGAGCCACCGACTTAATGCTAGCTACATGGGTGGATAGGTGGAGCCAATAGTTGTAGCTGACTCAAATCATTCGGTCCCGGTGAAACTCAGAGAGTTAAGTAATGAAAGATCCTTTTGACTTGATGCCCTAAACTTTAGTTGGTTGGGAATCATCGGTGGATCTCGCACTGACTTTGGTAAAGTCGAAGCTTTCAAAAAGATTGCAACTTGGCAATACAACAAGTGTGAAATAAGAGGAACTTAATCTATTTAGGATAGTCACTACCTAAGGCATCGCAGTAGTTTGCTTAGGGGGAGAGAAGCGAAGGCCTTACTGCACAAATCTAATCGCCAAAACACTTAGATTTTGGGTGGAAGTTCAAAGATTTATAATGAACACTACTGGAATCCTTTCCCGCACGGAACTTCTTATTCCAAGCTGGTTTTTGTACAGAGTCCCAATTTTTCATACTAAAAGTAAGGCCTCATTTTTATACACACTTTTTAACAAGACAATCCCTTTTTGCATATATAGCCTGCATGATCTTTCCTTCTTTTATTAAGTATGGATTGAAGCAATGCTTGAGTCAGGGGAGTGATTAAAGGCTCAAATGCTATTTGAAGCTCTCATGATAGGCAGGTTTTAAGCACTTTTGTGTACTAATCGACTTTAATAACTCAATTGATACATTGAGGTCCCGACTTTATACATCGATCACGTTTTGTAGCTCTATTTATTGTAGTTTGCAGTATAAATACTCATTATCTTCAATTCGATTCAACATGCTGATGAACCCTGGAATCGAATTCAAGATGCATGATCGAACTAGAGGAAATTTGGAGCAAAATGTCAAGAGAAGGAGAACTCGTTGAAATCTTGCGTGGCTGCGGTAAAATTCACCCTCAAGGAATGCAATTTCGCAGTTGCAAATTTCGCAAAACTACTCACCCGCACCTGACTGCTGACCGCTTTATGGTTTTGCTACAAGTTTACCCTTGATGTAATGGTTCATTTGCACATTTTTTTATTTTTATACTGAGTGCACCTATATAAGCCTCAAATTCCTCTTGTTTGTAAATCAATCAACTTTCACCCATCAATCAATCAAGGAAATTTAGCGCAGCTTTTCTCTCCTCGGCTGAGTTTCAGGATTTTCCTCCCTTTCCTTCACTTTCTTGCATTTTCTCTAGCCAAACAATTTCTTGAGGATGACAAATCAAGGGATTCTCGGCTAAAGCCCTCATCCTTGAAGGAAGGCCAATGGGTGTTGGTTTTGAGGAAAGCCGTATTGCTCTCATGCTTTTCATGTTTGTATTTAAGGGTATTTCAGTTCCCGCTTCTCACTTTAGGTTAAATCTCTTAGGGCATGCTCTCCCTAATCACGTGTATTTCAAGTGTTTTTGGGTTCGTGGATGCTATCATTAGATCCACTAATGCCCAATAGTTGTCTCCTATTAGTTATCGAACGGTAGGTTTAAGAGGTGTGTTCTCATTGTTCGGGGAGCACTTATGCTCTATTAAATACCATCTTAAGAGTGGAAAACTTTTGTATTTAGGTTTTAAAGCTAAATGAAGATCCGGTTTGGGGAAATGACTATATGTCATGCTCCCCAACGCGAGGAAAAAGACCCGAGACATGTCGGTTAACTAGAACTCTAAGCCCAATGGCCCAAGACTTCAAGGAATTCTTCTTAACTTTTACTTCTGCTGCTCCTTGGGGCTTTCAACCATTCACCCCACACCTGCTTTTGGATAAACTCTTAACCAACGAAAACACCATTTTCAATACACCGCAACTCCTTCTCTCTCACGAAGAAAACCCATCCCCCCGTGTTCGAATTCCTAGAGCCACTATACTGCGCAGCTTTGCCAGCCACGCATGGGGAACTCAGATTATACTGATTCCGAACACCTACTGCCTCAACGAACAAATAAAGATCACATCGGCATTTTCAATAACAAACTAAGAAGAAAATATGGAGAATTTAGGTCTATAAAAGAAATGTCAACTATACTTAATTCACGGAAGAACCAAGGATTACGAGGACATCGCCTTTCTCACCATCAACTTGAATAACAACAGAGGCTATTGGTCAGAATTAAAGATTGTTTTACTTTAGAATTATGATGTGAGATTCTAGATTAAATGGAGCCTTTGTGAAACATCGTCTTCCCATCGACTCTAATTCCATTCTTTCCAACAACCACTCAGAAGAATGTCTAAGGAATTGTGAGCTAAAGGCAAATGAGAAAATCGAGAAACTATTGAAGGCTAAATTTATCAGGACTATAAGGTATGTTCAATGGTTAGAAAATATTGTTCCTGCAGGAAGAAAATGGAAAACTTCTTGGGTATGTGGATTTTAGATCTAAATGTTTCTACTCCTAAAGACTTGTAATGATGCCTATCACGATAATGCTAGCTTGATTCTACTCAAGTAATAATAAATTTGTTATCATTTTCATGGATGGTTTCCTTCAGGTTAAGCATGTAAGATCTTTAATAGCAGAAGGATATAACTAAGACCTCCGATGTCCGCCCATAGGGATGATTTGAATGGCTGGTCATGCCTTTCGTCTTAAAAATGCAGGCAAATTTACCAGCGGCAATGAATTTCTATTTTCTCTTTCCATCACATGCTAGGCCACCACATGAAGTATACACAATGAGGCTGTGGTTAAATCTAAAGAACCAATGAGCACAAATCATCCAAAGAAAAGCTTTGAGAGGATGAGAATTACCAATTGAAGCTTAATCCACTTAAATGTGCATTTGCTCAGGCCGAATTTCTAGGGATTCTGGTTCACCAACAAAGGATAGAAGTGGATCATAACAAAGCCAAAACTATTGCTTCAACCAATTCTCTACAAAACAAGAAAGAACTTCAAAATTTCTTGGGTCAAGTAAATTATTTAAGAAGATTTATCTTCAACCTAGCAAGTAAAACCATAGAATTCTCTAACTTGGTGAAGTCAGAAGATATTTGAAGAAAGCTAGCAGTGAATAGACTGCTAACTTTGACAAGATCAAAGAGTACCTCTCTAAACCTCCTGTTTTAATGCCTCCTATACAAGGTCATCCACTTAAATTATATTTATCAGCCGTAAATCAGTCAATAGGTTGTCTTTTAGCATAAAACAATTCTAAAGGCCATGAGCATCGATATTATTCGAAAGTAGGATCTAAATCTAGTAGAAACAAGATATACTTTGATTGAAAATTATGTGGACGTGAGGGGAGTGACACGGGCAATCATGGAGTCACGCATTTGATCGCCCACTACGCACTACTCTATCACGATAAGTATCAGTTTGTGGGATTAGCAGCCAATTTACTAAGCATGGAACCCATAGAAGTATAAATTGGTAGGCTTGTAATGAGTAAGGCAAGGATTTCTTGATAGATAATTTGAGATAAATATAAATTCTCGAAGGCCACCTTTCCATTGTTGTCATCTATGGGAAACTTACTCTTACGCATCTCTCAACTACTTCAAGATCTAATTATCTGCTTCCTCCAAAGGTATCCTAATGGTGATCGCACTTCCGCCTCTACGCCATCGATGCGGAATAGAGAATGTTGTTGCTAGAACAAATGATAAAGAACATCAAGAGTCCCATCATCAACATCTCCCTCTTTCTCTTGGCAACCAACGCCGATTTGTAGAAGAGAACACAACCCCAAGTTTCCACGCTACAGCCCTCGCCTGATAGTCTTAACAAACTTGAGCCCTAACAGACAAGTCACTAATCAACTTTACTCAACCATTTCATCAAAAGAAAACCATTGTGGACAAGAATCAAATTTAAACATGACCTCCTCCCCTCCTAAGAATCCTGACCCCATTCACGAGCCTAGATGGCATATCACCTCCCCATTCGTTACCCAAGCATCCACATGAGGATGCCCGCCTTTACATTTCATGCTGTCGAAATTTCATGCATGACAGTTGGAGACCGATCACTGATGCACTTTCGCTAGTTCATGACATTGAAAAAACAATAATGATGCCTCTTGTATGTGTTCTTGTCCAACATCACGGACAGCCTTATCTTGGTTTCATCACCTCCCACCTAACACAAGAAAGTCCTTCTTGCTTTATCCGAAGTTTGTAACTCCAATACATGTGTTCATTCAAAAGAAAATAGAGCACCACCCATTCCACGCATACAGATGGATGCTAATCCAAATCGATTAGAGATTTTATGATGCGATTCGGAGCAACAACTTAACTCAAGTAGTAAGCATAGGTACGGGGTCTTGCGTGCTACGGCGTTTGATTCAATCTCTAAATATTCACTCCTTCGACGCCACTACATCCACCGACAACTGGACAAATTGTTTCAAAGGGGAACCATGACATGCTAGAAGACTACATGATTCGCACAACCGAAAGGGGTCAAGAATCAGATCGAATCAAGGCACAACAATAGCAATATGGAAGAGAAATATGATGGCCGTGGATAGATGATGCAAGAACCGATGCACCAAATTCCTCAAGGAGAAGTTAGGAGGATAAGAGGTTATGTTAGGTAAGAACTCAAGGCGAGACAAAAGCACATGCCCGACTTAAGTTAACCCATTCTAGACCTCCCTCTCGATCATTCACCCTTATAAGGGCCCGAATGGCCAAATCCATGAGGGGTGGACCAAAGGATCGGTGAGACAAATCCAAATACCATGAATACCACAAAGACTACAAACACCCAACCAACGAATGTTACCGACTACAGTTATTAAATCTCATGGTCCGAGGATACTCTACAAAAATTTCCAGGATTTTTCCATATTGCACCACGCAAAGCACAACGAAATACAAAAATTATCATCCATGGATACCTTGTGAATCATCAAAGTCAACAACCATGGTGTTTAGGAAACTGCTAGTCTTGTAGTTTCCAGCCTCCTTTGATGTAGATGATGCTTCCTTTGGAGAAGATGTGCAACAAACCACGAGTTCTCTAAGTGCAAGACCTCCAATGGTGATCCACACGAAGGTTGGAGAAGAAAACCTCAAAGGAGATGGCTAAGGATTGATTTTTGTTGCTAGCTAAGATCAAGCCTTTTGAGAGAAGGCTAGAGGAGATGAGAGAAAAGTTTTTCTCTTCCAAGTGTGAATGACGACTTGATTGTGGTTTAGATGCTTCGGTTTAAATAGAAGCAAACACATGGAGGAAAGGACCATAGTGCCCTCATTAAAGTGGGCTCTGTGGCAGATGGGTCCCTGCACATGTAGCGGTCCATCCTCATGGGTTTTAGGCCCAAGAATAAGCCCAATGACCCATATATCATCCAAATGACCCCTGATTCTCCTAATCCCTAAATGGTCCAACTCAATCATTATTCTTCAATTCAACTACCCGATTACAATCTCTCAACTTGATGCCATCCAAGACTATTTTGTTCCTTCTTCAAATCTTCTAAGTGTGCGACTCATTAGGGTTTCAAGAGAGCTACCACTGAATCAACCCTTTGATTCAAGCAAGTCAAGAGCTATCCAAACATCATAAGGACCCTGAATTAACCTGAAGAGCCATGTCACTAATAACCTTTCCATATGCAACATATTATGCAATACTATCTTTTCACTCCATACTATACCTGACTTGGTTCAAAGCACGGACTATGCATCCTGCCCACTAGATTGAGTCTCAATGAAGCAGCCATCTTATTTTCGCATCCATTACTCACAAAAGCATGCCACCTAAGATTCTTCTTCAAGGCATGATTACTCCGGGCTAGAGATTCCTAGTAATGATCTCTGCCAAGATGGCTCAGGTATCCCCTCCTTCCTATCGTGATGCAACTTTATTACCTTACTCAATTATTATTTTCAAATACCCCAAGCTATACCCAATCATCAAATTTATCGGGTAACCTCTCTTAAGGAAACAAGGATCAAGTCAAACTATAGAATTAGTAACCAAGATACCATTGAGCACCTCAAGCTCCAAGGATATTTCCTGCAACATTGCTATGATGAGACTATCATTGATGTTTCGATTGTGATAATCCATATGATCGTCTTCATATGCATACTCTAATCTTCACGATGATCACAAATTTTCTTTACAGATCATCTGCTTGATCAAATTAAGGAGGAATAACATAAGGTCTCGTCTCGAATCAACAATGTCCAATCTTGCTGATTCTATGAGTAGGGATAGTTTAGATACTACATCATACATAATAACTCATTGTCATGATCTACTACAATCATGATTTCCTTATGTTATGTAATGTATCATGATTTCATTAATTTGATTTAAGATCACTACCAATTCGGTTATATTAAAAATGAACATCAAAGAAATAAAATGATGCTTATTATAAATGAATATAAGACGTAAAATAAGTGCTAAAGGTGGTGGTCTTCAGAGCACTCTCTGTAACAAAATAGAGATGAGTTCTACAAACTCGTCTATAATCTATTAATAAATGCTTGTCCCGCCCGATGGCTCCTAAGATCCAAGGCTGACCTTCTTCAAATACTTTGGTGGCCGGAGTTCATTATAGTTTCACCCCCAACATCTATAGACCCATCAACGGGACTATACCCTTCTCCGAGTCCCCCTTGCAACAACTATCTAAGCCTCGTGATTATGCACTCACCCTAACATTATAGGTCGGATGTCACTTAATGAGCGCATCCGATCGATCATGGTTCTCGTCAACTCTACTCTCCACTTTGTCTCGACTAGGATACAAACCCGATAACCCTCCAAAAATTTGTGGGAGAGTTTCGTCAAACTTAATGAACGCAAAACCGCCTCACCGTCTCGCTCTCGGGGAGGATGGATTCCGGGGCAGAACGGAAATCCAATCACCGGCCGTTGTCCCACTTACAATAATTGACAAACCCTCGTCCTCCAACGTTATTTTGGGGCATACTTGGATTCATGTGAAGGCTTACCTTCTTTACTACCAAATGCGCTCAACTTTCTAACTCCAAAGGCCATATTTGATATCAAAGGAGACTAGGAAAGCCACCATAACTTGTTATTGAGCTGAATAGCAAAGAAAAAATCTGGCCATCCAAATAGCAACGACAGCTCAAGGTCTGCTTAACCAAACAAGACGACTCTAGAGTGGTGGAGCCTCTAAAGCTTCATCCCTCATTCTGAGTGTTAGCCTCGAACTCCTCCTTTCTCAAGAAGAAGTCTAATTTCTTCTTATCACTCTGTAGGAGTATTCGACATATTTGTTTGTCACACAAAGGATATGCCCAAGCATCTCCCAATGCTATGGCATAACACCAACCTCCATTCCACTCAAAAGACAAACCAATACTGAAAGGTGCGCATCCATCCCCTACGCCATGGCGTAATTAAGGAGAAAGTTGACAAGATTCTCAAGGTGGGTTTTATTTGAGGATTCAATACCTAGAAATAGCTAGCCACTGTCGAGTCTCCCCGCCTCAAGAAAATGGAAAATTACGTGACGGTGCTTGATTTAGCCTCACCTCACCACGTATACCCGAAAGATACATTCCCCGCCCGGATCGATCAAATAGCACACCACCGTCGCACAACGGTTGTCTTTCTAGACGCC